>CAXKVW010000304.1:0-600000 GCA_964058825.1 Carex arenaria | reverse complement strand
AAGTGAAGCGAGAAGGAATGGTATCGGAGAGGATAGCGGTAAGGCATTGACTGTCATAAGTGATGGGGTGTGAGAGACCTGGGACCCACAACAGTCTGGCTGCAGAAACTAGTAAGTCAACTGGAGATGTAGCTTTAAAAATCTTGAATTGAAATGAGATTGTTGAATAAAGTTGCAAACAGGAAACTGGAGAATCCCTTGCTATATACGGTTCAATAAAGACAGGATCAAAGAGAAAGTAGCAACAGCGGTTCGAATGGGGCTGAAGTCTTATATTTGGTAGATTCTTCTGAAGTTTCATTCAGATCTTAGAAGGGTTAAACATTGGAGATGGAGATACGTAATAATTAGTTATTAACAATAATTAGTGAATAAGATAGATAGTTAGCATTATGGGACATTTAGGAGACTAAATAGAAAGGGATAAAATATTTACTCATAATTAAATATGTATTATGCAATAATCAAATGTCTAATGTGAAATAATTAAGTGTGCATTTTGAGAGTTCGTACAATAAGTACAGAAGATTAAGTGACAACTGTCAATTTTTTTTTTAACTTATCAATAGATTGTGATGGCTAATTGACTATCAACAATAGAAAGAGGAAAATTTTAGTACCTTACCGTAAATTTTATGAATTAAACTGCGTGCTGCTATATTTTTATTTGAGCAAAGCTAGTTTGTGATGTGCTCACCGAGAAAGTTTGGTGAGCACAACTTCAAAAGTATATCGAATCGGCTTCAAATGAAAAATCCAAACTGGTGAAATTCATGTACTTTATGAGTGATGCATGTAAATGCAAAATTATGAAAGTTTCAAATTCATTTGCTACAAGGTCAAGTGGTCAAAGAAATAATAAAAAATGAATATATAAAACAAATTATAAAAGGTTCGTTTCTTTAAATGCTTGACCTTGTAGCAAATGAATTCGAAACTTTCAAAATTTTGCTTGTACATGAATTTCAACGGTTTGGATTCTTCGTTTGAAGCCAATCTGATATACTTGTAGAGTTGTGCTCATCAAAACCTCTTGCTGAACACATCACACCCTAGCTTTACTCTTTTTATTTTACTTCCAGACCGACTATTTAATTAAGCTCAATAATCAATGTTTTGCTACTCAGTATTCCCTATCATTTTGAAGAGGAGGGTTCAAATGCACCATCTTTTTTGTGTTTCAATATGCTTCACATCATATATCTCTATTTTCAAAGTTCGAACTGCTCAACATTGATCTTTATAAAAAATATACTTGGAGACCAAATTTTATATTTTTTAGAATTTTTTACTATTTTTTAGATACGCACAAAATCACTATTTTAAAGAGATTCTGAACCATCCGATAAAGTGATATTAATTGTACCTATGTAAAAAATTAGTAAAAAAAATTCTAACAAATATAAAATTTGATATCCAAGCATATTTTATTATGAAAATCATGTTAAACGGTTTGAATTGACTGTTCGGATTTTGAAAATAAAGATAAAAAATATGAAACATATTAAAGCACAAGATAATCGTGCATTTGAACCCCTCCATTTTCAAATAGACTATATACCCTTTCTATTTTACTTGTAATCTTCTCAAAGAAAGTTGTAACACTTCTCGTGACAAATAATATAAAGTTGTAATACTTATTCATTTAGTCTATTTATCTATATATATGATATAGATTCAACTTATTTCTGTAATGGATCTATAATATTGCGCTACTCAAAGATAGGAAGATCAAGGTGCCTCTTCCCAATGGCATTGGCATCCCCCTCATTAGCATACAGATCATACTTCACCAATGCTTCTGATGGTGTGGCTTCCTGCTTAGCATCTTCCACCATTGCCATGAAATATCGGTGCCTGAAAATTCACATACGAAAATCTCGCTATAAGATATCTAAGGTATGGATCTTGCAATACTACACACCATACTGTCATTATTAACCATTTGGTCAATTATTATTTACCATTGTTGGCTTAGGTAAAGTTATGGTTGAAAGATAAAAAGTTACGGGTAAATGCATAACCAGGATGAAACATGGTCGCTTGGTCAAACACCCTAGATGAACACAGAAAACATGCACCCACACTAACAAGCACACACAAACACACATATACTAACCATCTGGAGTCAGAAGTTAGTTCAGGGTGAAAAGCAGTTGCTAGTAAGTTGCCTTGCTTTATGGCCACTATTACTTTGTTGTCTGTGAACTCTCTCTCCTGAAAAAGAAAATTGAATCATATAAAACAAAGTAAATAAAAAAAGCACAACATTGTTCTCATGTCAGAAGAGCACAAGCCACCAGCGAATACTAGACAGAAAGGTCTTCCAACAATAATTATTTGCTTCCTTTAAGTTTGTCAATGTCTGATTTACGCTTGTGTATTGCTCCTGTTTGTGTTGGTACTCCCGTTTTTCTTTCGAGTAAAATCAATTCGAAAGAGCAAATCAGTCAACATTAGTAAGCACCATATTATTTTTCCTAGAGAGTATATACTACATAATTTATCAAAGAAATAAAGAATACCTCTTGGCCATCAATGGCTGGTATGACAACCTTAGGTTGGTCTGACGAGACAGGCAAGTCGGCAATGACCTCAACATTAGGCCCTACTTCTAGTATAGCAGGTGCACGTATGAATACACCACGGCAAGTATTAGTGCCCCCTTCTTTTTCAGCTAATTTAGGTACCACGAGCTCTATTTCAAAGCTCTGTAACTGTAGTAAGAAAATCCAAAACCAAAACACACCACACAATTAGAAAGGACTTGTGCAAATATAGCTTTACTTTTCTGGCAGAGTACTCTAAGTCTCTAACACTGCATGGTGCCAATGCCAGGTAGTACAATATGTTAGCCACACCATATCATTATAGGGATGCAATCCTGATATCAGTGAAAAGGTGGGGAAGTTTTATTTCCTCATTTATTATGGTTCTTTATGTAAATTTACAAACATAAGCATTCAAAAGATACAAGTAAAAACCTGACTGCCGAAAAAATTACGATGCACTGTGCAATCCAAGCCCCCTACAAGCTCTTGTCCACCGGTCTTTTGACCTAAACATACAAAGAGATATAATATAGACTCTATAGAGAGAAGTGGAGGGGGTTACAGTTTTCCACTATAATTCAAGAGTTCAGTATGACCAAGAAACTACAATTCTTCTATTTCTGGTCTTTTCCCAGACTAAAATAAATTATTTGTAACCCAACACTCGGTATTGAGCCTGCCAGTTTAGTACCAAGTTAGTCACAGTTTAAGACCATGATGTCAGTTATTGAACATACTGGTACTGAAATTAAAAAAATATATAATTGAATGAGGAACTCACCAACGGCCTTATTTGCAAGGAAGATGAGACCTGCACATGTACCCCATACCGGATTTCCTGAGCCCACGAATTCTCTCAATGCAGGAAACTTTAAGGAAATAAGAAGATTATCATAAAAGAGGAAATTTTAATGCACATACCTACGATAAACAGTAACAGCGCAGTACAAAACTTATTGTTATAGTAATAGTAACTCAACATAATACTAAAAGGATATCTCACAATTACAACAAAATTGTTAAAATAGTATGGGTCTGATAGCAACAGGTATGTGCTGGATTTAACTAGACGGCTATGATATCCACGATCAAGTGGTGATAAGAGATAAAAAAATGTTTTTCTACATGCCCCTAGAAAACACAATCAAACCATGTATTTCCCTGCAAAGCAAGAAACATTCAACTGCATCTTTTGGAGCATAATAAAGAAGGGTACCATTGGCACATTGTTAACTAAATTGGGAATGACTCGCGTACAGAATATTGTTCATGTGAATACATGTATTCAAGAAATCTCTGCTAGGGATATGAGTTATCTGATGCATTACGGGGGAAGGCAGGAAATTGTGCCGAAAAGAATATATAACCAGACAATTCAAATTTGCTAGTTTAGCTCTGGTATTAATCTAAAACCCTGCTGCTTGAACTCGTACAGAACTACTGATACAAAGCCTGATTTATTTTAAATATCATTATAAAATGATGTAAAATCAGAAGGGGTGTGGTACATCACTATATAATACATTCCAGGGGCAGGAGCAGTAGGAACAAAAGTAGCGGTGCTGGTAGTTTTCTGTAACTTGTATCAGAACTTCCAGATTATCAAAAGACAGAAAAGGAGGATAGATATAAAGATACCAGGTTATGCAATTCCGCTAATTTTGCCATGGTGGTGCTCTCACCCCCTGGGATTATAAGAGAATCGACACCTCTCAGCTGCTCTGGCTTTCTTATCTCCACCCCTTTCACGCCTATTCTTCTCAAAGCTACATTTTATACATATTTAACATTCAGTTTGAACTTGGGAATCAAACAGGAATAAAGAAGAAAAAATGTCGAATATCTTGAAATTATCAATTATGTGATGGGACCAAAATCTGTGTACTTATCAAGAAGGGTTATTAAATTTCGGGCAAAAATGGGACTTGAGAACATGTAAAATCTCTAGCTATTAAAGTTAATCAGGGGAAAAGGAACGCAAGTAATAAAGCTTCAAATGAGAAACTAAAGCTCTTCCGTCCCCTCCACTCTCTTCTCAAATTATATTTAAAAGGAATTATTAATCAGTGCTACCTGCTATGTGCTCGTTGTATGACCCCTGGAGTGCTAGAACTCCCACCGCCATTAGAGAGAGAGAGAGAGAGAGATGATGGCAGTTGTTATGGTTTTCGCTTGCTCTACCCTCCGAGGCCAAGCCGTCGCCAAATAATGTTCTATATATTTTGTTGGGGGAATTTCACGTATATCCCTCAAAAATTTAAAATTGCATATTCTTCTCTCTAAACTTCATAATATCATATTTACCCTTCTAAACTTTAAAAACTCACAAATTTACTCATTTTATTATATTTTCTATTTAAATTCATTTTAAATTTGTAAAATATCAATTATGCCCTTCCCCTTCCCCTTCTCCTTCCCTTCTTCTTTTCCCGTGCAAGAAAAAAGAAAAAAGAAAACGTCAAATGCAATACTTCTATTTTAAATTACTTGGTATTGTAAAATTGTTGATATTTAAAAAAAAACTTCAATGACATGTGACCAAAATGGGATACAATTCTCACATTATTAGTTCACATGTAGTTTTTGAAGTTTAAAAAGGTAAATATGATATTATGAAGTTTAAAGGGGGAATACATAATTTTAAAAATTTCCAGGAGTATATATGAAATTCTCTCTATTTTGTTCCCTCTCTTTGCCGTACTTTTCGTTGTCAACCCGATAAATTGTGTGAATTACATACCAGTGCTACATTCGATGGGGGAAGCTAAAAAATCATTATTAAATTATAATTGAAATTTATAATTTAATAGGTGATTGATTAAAAAAATTCTGAACTTACAATTAAAAAAATTGTTAATGCTAAAAATTAATATTATTTACATCAATTTTCTTCTCATCGGTTTTATAATACTTACATTTCTACAATTTCAAATTGGCTGATGTGACAAAATGAATGAATTTTTAAAATTGCTGACATGGCATCCATTTAGTACTTGCAAAAAAATGATGTAATACTTTAAGACAAATTATCTTGTACATACGAAAAAATATTTGGAGATTAAATTTCTTACATTGTAGAATTTGTTTACTATTATTTTAGATAGATAGAAAATTATGGCTTCGGATAGTTCAAAATTTTTAGATCAAGTATTTTCTACTAATTTGAAAAACATAGTAAAAAAAAATGTAAAATTTGAATTGTAAGTACTCTTTCACATATTATATTTAACGGTTTGAATCGATTATTTGAACTTTTTTTAAAATAAAAGTTGGAAGTTAAGTCACCTAACTATTTAATATGCATGTTATTGCAACAAATGATTCTCCCTATCCGGGTTTCAAATACATGACTTTCCATCAGAGACTATATATCTTTGCCATTAGAGTGACTAGACCAAATGTTAGTTCTTGACTATTTTTAAATTTGAAAACAGAAATATAAATTCATAATACGGAGTAGATCTATATGCATATTAACAGAGTTTTAGTGCTGCAAAATGAAAATATATAATTCTACGAGGGTACGTATAAATTATTTTTACTTTTCGGAAAAATGGTTGGCTCCAGTTTCCCCAGCAGAGTCCAGTCCGAAATCGCATCCTCTGAGATATCTCAAACTTTGCGTGACTTTTTGGAATATCTCAATCGTTCAAATACTTTCTACACAAATCTCAAAGCTCAAATAATACTGCCCCCTACGTTCCCCCGAATAGGCACCGGACACGTCGGTCACGCAAAAATTGAGATAACTCAGAGATACGCACTCGTCCAGTCCAGGGCTCCAGGCCCGCAGGCCGCAGCCACACTAAAAATGCTTTTCTATATGATGGCGCTGGTCGATGTACAATCAGTACCGTACAATATAAATCTAAGGGCAGTGATCGATAGCACGCATAGTTCCAGTGTCCGTAAAAATGGAGACGATGCGAGCATCCTGATTCTGGAAACCTTCTCGCTCGACTGTGTTTCTTTTCGCTTTAAACCCAAAACCCACCTCTCTTTCCCTCCTCCGTCTGCGATGGATCGGAGCTCGTCTCTCTCCTCGGAACCTTCTCGAAATAGCCATCTCAGTGCGCCTTCTCCGAACTACACCAGCGCTTTCGTTCAGGTAAAGCATTTTTGTTTCACTGCAGTGAAAACCTCGCCTTTTCGATTTACTCGACAAATGTGTCCCATCTAGAGTGGCCTGAGTACAGATGATTATTCGCACCAACTCAATAACACTTTTAACTTTCGGGGCTGTTCCTTGACTGGTACAATCACAGTATGCTCTCTCCATTGCCTACAACAGCTTATTGTCAAACCCAGATCTTCTACATGACTTATGTGTATTACGAAATTAAGCTGTCATTGTGTTGCCTGGACCTGGTTGATTGGTATCAACAAAATCCATCTAGTAATAATGATGATAGGCATTACGATAATTTGCTGATTTATAGTTTTCTTTTAAATATAGGATGCGCTGAGACAGCTGGCATCAGTAGATTTGATTGAGCTATGCAATGAGGCGAGAATTGAGCATTGCCGTGCTACAAGAGACCTGAGCAGCTGTGGCCGGCACGTGCAGCACTTGCTGTGCACATGTGGGCATGCCTCACTCTGCCCTGAGTGTAGCCAGAGATGCAACACATGTCCCATTTGTCGGGTCCCAATAGTTGGTGAGGGTAGTAGGGCCCGCCTACGGCTTTATTACCAGTGCATCGAAGCTGGATTAATCTCTAGAGAGCATGATGATAGATTTCAGGTATCTTTATATGTTTTTTACATAATTATACTTGCAAATAATATGTCTCATATTTGTGACTAAAAAATGCAATTTCAGATATTTGCAAACACCACCTATGAGTTAGGTTGGCATAACAGTAAATATACAATCTGTTAGGTGTTGACAAATATGTTATGTGCTATGTCTAGTCTTTACCCCTAAGCCTAACTTAAACCATAGTCAAGTGAAGCTGAGTAGGGATGTTTTTACATTACTGCAACAGGACAACTATGTTTTTAATTGCTACTAAAAACATGTTACATTATTTGTAATAAAGTTACAACTTTGGTGTAATTTGAAAAGGCCCTTGCTTCTTGTTTTGACAATTATGAGTAGCTATAAGCAGGCGAATACTTGGAAATACTTCTGCATGCTAACTCACAGAAATGCGCACACACACTCATTCGCTAAATTAGTAATGATTCCTGATTTTCAGGCAAAGGAAGGCATTGGAAATCGTGCGAGCCTTGATATAGAAAGATTGTATCTCTTGTTCGATGTGGCTTTGCAAAACAATCTTGCTTCTTTGATCTGCCACTGTATCCTTTTTTTTTTCCTTTAATAGATGTCCATTTTCCATACATGACCTCCAACTGTTCACCATTTCAGTACTCAAATCATATAAGGCCCATTTTTGCTTTCAATTTTCAACTCAAGTTTTTCATTTTGTTTGCTTATTTTAGGCATCTAAGATTTTGGTGTTATATATGTATATATATTTTTGTTTCTACCTTAACAAATACAAAACAGATGTAACTGACGTCTGTTTGGATGAGAATGCTGTATCGAGTGACCCAGTACTTGCTTTTCTATTGGATGAAGTTGTGGTAAAGGACTGGTGCAAGCAGTCTTTTGCACACCTTATGAGGAAGATGCGAATCATTTGTATCCTTACGATACTGTCTTTTCTTATTTATATCTCCAATCAAGGACTTATTTCTTACATTTCTGTATAAAGAGCACTATTACCTTGTCTGTATTGATTGAGAATGGTGCTGGTGGAAAATATGGCGGTTTTGACCCCCTCCACAGGTGGGTACCAGAGAAATGATTAATGATACGAGTACCTTACATAAATTTTAAATTATGCTACAGTACCTGGTAGATCTTCTATACCAATGTGGATACTAAGGCAATTTAAAAATGGTACTTAAATTTGCTAGTGATATCTTTGAAGCTTAACTCCAACCTAGACAAAGGCAGTGTCGAAGCCATGCAAAAGGACATGCCTCTAATGCAAAATCTTATAACCCAACTGAATGGTATATGCATGGTAATTGAGGCAATGGTTTCTTCCTTTGATGAGTCGGTGCATGCACAGGTTAATGACTTGCATCAACTTCTTGAGGATACCACAAAGGCAAAACAGGTACGCTTCTGTAAAGATTGTGTTATTGTGTTGCTAATCCATATAAACCTTAATTCTGAAAAGTGCTCATGTAATAATGTTCGAGACATGTCTCAAATTTAGTCCAAAATTATCCTTTTCCCATTTTGTCTTAATATCTTAAATTATTTATTCAAAACTATGTTGATGTTTGTTTTATGACCTCCCTTGAGGCATCTGGAGTTCATTTTTTGATATAGATTCCAAAAACTGGACTTCAAGTGGTTTGTTCAGCATGTGATGCCCAAAATGCTGAGACTGCTATTATTGTAATTTCTGAATATTGCTTGAATTTTTTCCCTAATTTTCCAAGTTTGTTGTATTTTCTATACAGTATATGGAGTGTAATGATTTTAAAATTTTAAGATCCTCCCTGTTTGTAGATAATTTTTTATTTTGGAGACCATTTTAGTCCATATACCCTCTCAAAATCTTAGCTGGAGCGGTTGATTTAACATGATGCTCATCTGAAATTGAAATATTTAGTTATCCCTGATTACCGGGTTATAATTAAAAGTCTAATCTTTAACCTTCTTTGTTTATCTTGGGACAGCATTTGGAGGTGATGATATGGTGCGCACGACATCAGTTTCTCGAGCATGTCCAGCCACAGTATTCCGACATTGCAACATGGGAGTTGCGTGTAAGTGAGAGAAAAGCTGCTTCGGCCAAACGCTTCTGGCCCCAGATCAACTTATCTAATATGAGCGAGGCAAACTCTAGACCCTCTCTTTTCATAGAAGAGGCTTTGCAAAACCTGGAGTTAGATGATGTTTCCGAAGAGGATATCTTATTGTCCCTTGAGCACGAGAGACCAGAAATGGCTTTTTATCCCCGGGTTGACCAGTCGAGCCAGTATCCATTTACAAGTGTGCGTGTTGCTGCGGATGTGTTGTTCTTACGTGGTGCTTCTGATACGGTAGTTGCAAAACAAGCAATTGTATCCTTCTTGCTCCTTAACTCGGAATTCCTCAATATGCCATTGTGATGCTTTTATCATTGCAGATCACCATGTACTTGCATTTTCCGTTCTGAGGTTTTTAGTGCTATGTACCACTTACTTTCAGGTCAGGTACAGAGTTTAAGTCGTAACTGAGCTGTTATTGAGTGGTGGGCATTAGTATGGTTCTACTTGCCTAGACCCTTGATGGGGCTCTGTAAAGGCGCCTCTTAAGTATTTACTATTTTTACCTTAACAATCATTTATAGTTCTTATATTATCTGATTGATCGGCACTGGACAAGGCCTGATTCGCTGTGGAGGTTTCTACTGGATGATTTCTGTGCAGCTTTTGGTGTAACTAGTCAGGCATTGACTGAATGCATGGTTTTTTATCTATTAGACGACCACTCAGAGCAAGCTCTTGAGGTAATAATGTCTTACTCATTTGCCAAAGAAACAGACTTTTGGAAAGAGCATTTTTTTGTATGAGTATGCAAAATAAGCATGCATGATTTATGTTTTCTTTTTAAAAAGAATAATGTGCTAAAAAATTCCCTTTGCATTAGTGGAATCTGGCAGTGCCATGCCACCAGCTTATATTTGAAAAGGGGAAAATGTCTGGAGTTAACATGAGCACTCATTAGGTGTTATTTATGAAAGTAACGAGTCCTTTCCTCTACATTTAATGAACCAGCATATTTGGCCTTTTTAGGCCTATTATTGGGGTAAATGAAATGATTTTCTTCCCTGAATGAAGTCCTCTCTATCTTGAAGCAAAACAATGATTTTATGCTAAGATAATTGAATGGAGCATTGATCAATGGAAGGAACAATTCTTGAAGCAAAAATACTTTGTTAGCATTACATATTTTTGGCTTTTCCATTTAGAAGTGACTTCTCTTCCTTGTTTTGTTTGAGTGTAACTTATCTGATGGAAATTGGGTGTTTTGAAAGTGAAAAAACATTGTGGCTTTTAAATAACGAGAAGTAGTGTTTTTTTTTTCTGTATGCAAAAGGAATCCAAAGAAATGAAAACTAGAAAAAATATCAAATTTGGTTAGATACCTCAAGTACATGTGCATTGGACCTGAAGGGTAGAGAACTAAGGTCTTGGGCTACAATCTTTCTTTGCAAATATATATCCTGTTGGTATTATGATTGTCCTTATCCCAAAATATAATGCTATTCTTTAATTGCCTTATAAAATCTTGCAGGAGGCTATTCTACTTCTACCCAAGATAGCTAATCCTGAAACTCACCCGAAAATAGCTCAAGTGCTTCTAGAAAGGCAGCGTCCAGATGCAGCACTGACCCTCCTTCGCTGTGCTGGTTCTGATGACCTCCCTGCAAGTGTGGAGGCTGCAACTGGTACGACTTCTCTCGAGGAGGCTGTAAATGCAGTACGGGTCAGAATAGAGTATGGCCTCATGACTGAGGCCTTCATATACCAGAGAGCATACTGTGATAAAGTAAAGGACTCGGAAGTGAAGTTACAGCAGGTGGAATTGCTAGTAAGTGAAATGTGTGCTTTCTGTTTGGAGAGAGGTTTGGCTGATAGAATGATTGAGTTGCCTTGGAATCTTGTAGAAGAGAAGTACCTGCACAAGTGTTTATTAGACAGGGCTAGTGAGAAGCCGGAATCTTCGTGTGGTAGCCTCCTTGTTGTCTTTTATCTCCAGGTATGCTTTACCAATTTGCCAATCTGTTTAGTTGGGATGATTTGATTGCTTAGAGCATAATATACAGAAAACAAAAAATGTGAATAATTTTTTTCTTCCTTCAGAGGTATAGGTATGGAGAGGGATATAAAGTTCATACCATCCTTAGAAGCATAGAGCAGGACACAATAGAGAAACTTGGTACTGATGCTTCGTCCAAAATAAGAAAAACATCTCAGAGGAGGCATGATTTAGTTGTAAGTTCCCTATTTTTGTTTTCTCTAATACATTATTGCTACTTTTGCACATTTTTCATTATTAGGTTATTAAGTTGTAATTTTTATAAAAATCAGGTCAGGTCACTGGAGCTGTTACCTGAGTCAGAAAGGCATGAGGTGATGTCAGAACATTCGTCAGTAGGAGAAAACCATCATTTTGTAAAAAATGTACGACTAGTGTCTCATGGGGGTAATCTTCCTAATGGATATATGGGTGGAGATGTGTTGTATGCGTAAAAAATAATAATAGCTTTATTTAGTTAATTCTGAAATTCAAAAAAGTTTGGTTAACTATAGGGTACCCTGATTTATTTTACTGAGTGGACTATGTAATTCACTGTTTCACTTATTCATACTACTGTGATAATTGCATCAGCCTTGGTAAGAGATGGAGTTACCCTATATCAGTCATTTTTCGAGCTTTACTAATCAAGTATTGATTTGAGCACGATTCATTATTGGATGCTACAATTCTTTCATGAATCCTAACCTGACCTGACTTCTTTTTGTTTCCAAAATTGGATGGAAACTTAAATGAACTGATAGCCAAATAAACACAATGAAATTTTAGGGGGGAATTTTGTGTATGTCCTTCAAAAACTTTGAAATTATGTATTTCTCCTAAAATTCATTGTATCATATTCATCTTTTTTATATTTGTAAGGGAATTCAGGTTGAAGGAGTGGTTCAATTCCACCTCTCTATTCCGAAGTCACATCCTCCCAGATACCTGAAAAGGAAATCTTTTACAATTAATGGATCATGTCTGTTCTTTTGAACTCTGCACGAACCTCAAAGCCCTATAATTCTGCCCCCTGTGCTAGTCTGAATTCCGAACAGATTGAGAGTAAATCTCAAACCGTTACCTGGGAGGATATTGATTCATCTATTCCAAACTGGTTGAACCATATCGGTTGGAATAGATCTCTATTTTATTTAATTTCAGGGGATAAGAATTTTTTTGAAAATTTGACTGATGCAGCCAAGGTTAGTACATAAAATCCAAAAAAACAATCGCAGTGTGTGCTTTTACAACTGTTACATTCACATGCTGCCTACCATCATGCACCGTATGCAATATAAGGAAAACTATGCGAACTTTTTCCACAGACGACTTTCTTCCAGATTTCTTCGTGCCAGTATCTGAGGCGTTCCCATGGCATTTCTAAATATTTTTTCATTCCTGTTTTTCCACAGATGCCAACAAGCACAGATAAACATAGAAACCCAGTCCAGCCTTGTTATGCGTCCTCTGCTTGTGGCCTGTGCCGCTGAGACGTTCCAGATTTCATCTAGAGATGTACCAGACCGCATGAGCGGGTACCCCAGAGTGGCCGTAATGCGGTTCCAGACCTCTACTGCGTAACTACAGGTGAAGAATAAATGCAGCAAAGATTCAGTCTGGCCTGCACCACATGTCATGCACACCGGGTCACAGTGAAAGCCTCGGCGCAACATAACCTCATGAGTCAGCAATTTGTCCTGCAGCATCAAATATGCGAAAATCTTGGCTTTTGGAGGTGCACTGCATGTCCACAACACTGTGTATTTCCAAGCTGTCCTCCCTCCACTAACCAGAGTATGATATGCCGTTGCTGTTGAATAGATCCCAGTAGCCTAGAGATTCCAACACAATTCATCCCTGCCGTCTGTTAGTAGTATCTCCTGTTGCAAATTTAAAGCTGGTGCAATAGTGGGCAAGATCAGTAAGGCATCTCTGAGTGAAATATTTGGCCTTAGAGGTCTGTCCCCCATCGCCAGGGAGTGTACCAGTGGCGCTCCTGTCCATCCATCTTGCCAGAAAGAGATTGTCCTGCCATCCCCCACATTCCACACAGAACACCTCATAAATATGCTCTTGATCCTCCTCAATTGTTTCCAAAAGAAAGAACCATTCTGGATCCATATCCTGGGCCCCTGCTGCACATTTAGATTGCATTTCAATCTTGATATGAAATCTGTCCAGAGGCACTCTGGTTCAGCATATAGACGCCACCACCATCTCAGTAATAGAGCCAAGTTTCTCAGTTGTAGATTCGGAATCCCCCGACCCCACCCCCCCCCCCCCCCCCCCCCACCCCCACTGTTTAGGCGCGCATATCGCGTTCCAATTAATCAAGGAGATACCACTTGCACCATTTTCCAACTTGCCCCAGAGGAAACGTCGTCTAACTTTATCAATTCTCAATACGACCCATTTAGGCAGTAGAAAATATCCCATATAGTAGATGGGGATTGACGAGAGAACCGTATTGACCAACAGCAGCCTTCCCGCTCTTGAGAGTAATTTGCCTTGCCAGCCATCGAGGCGGCGCTCAATTCTTTCAACCAAAGGCATGAGCTGTTCTCTTGTAGGAGCTTTTAAAGCCAGTGGCATCCCAAGATAAGTGGCCGGGAAATTGTCCTGCTTACATCCAAGGGTCATTCTTACCGGCTTAGTCTCTAAAACGTTTATCGGAATGAACAAACTCTTCTGGTAGTTCACCTGAACACCAGAAATCTTTGAGAATAGCCTTGTTATCAACTTGACAGTAGCCAACACTTCCACCTCAGCCTTCGCAATTAGTGCCGTATCATCTGCGTATTGCAATGTGCATATGGCTTGATCCACTCTGTTAGATAACGGATTTTGGAGTATGTCATCGGCCGAATGCACCATCCTTTGGAGGACATCGACCGCTAAATTGAAAATGACTTTAGTCAAGCTGACATGATCCAAACTCAGAGACGTTTTTATCTTCAGAGATGAGCAAAGCACGATTCGTCCGACTATACTGAAATCAAATCTACTAGCTATTACTTAGATATAAAAAATAAACAACAATATTTATATTTTTAATTTTGATTATTATTCGTGTTTTAGGTGAAAAAAGTATGTTGGAGAAAGGATACGTAACACGGTAAGTCTTAGTTCCACAAATGCATGCATTTGATTGATCTTTGAAGAAAAAGTGTTCAAGTCAGCCAAGGCTCCACAAAGTGGATCCGAATCTGCTGAAATTTAATATCAATGAACACTAATTTTGAAATTCCTACAATCCGAATTCAACTATTGAACTGTTTCGATATGCGTGCAAAAAAAAATCAACTGTTTCGAGATGCATTCTTAAAAATAGTTCGACGACTGAATTCACTGTTAAATAATTTCAGAATTGCAGCAGATTTATTTCCCTACAAACTACAAAGTGCATGTTACTCTCGTGCTCATCACTTACGTCATACGTGAAGATATTTATTTGCTCTTGTTTTTCTGATGTAGATAGCGTAGAAACAAATTAGAAAATAAAATAAGGAAAATACGTGATGCTAATTGCTAAATAAGAAACCGGTAATAACCATACCGGATTTCAAATAACCCACGTGATGCCACTGGATCGTACTTACCATGTGATATCCCATTGAATTTTACTTGCCCAATTCGTATTAATGAGTCTGACTAGTATAATATCAGTGTCATTTTAATTTATATAATATTAATTTTAAAATCTATCGAATTGACTTCAAACGGTAAATCCAAACTGTTCAAATCGATTTATTTCATTAGTTGTGTGTTTATATACAAAATTTATAATTTTTTGAATTTATTTAGTATCAAGTCAAGCGGTCAAATGTGTGAGTTTTTAAGTTAATTTTAATACATTCATTTTTCCACATTTTTACTGCTTGATTTGATACTAAAATAACTCGCAAATATAAAAAAATTGCATGTAAATACATCACTCAGAAAGTAAATCAGTTTGAACGGTTTAGATTAGTCGTTTGAAGTTTATTCAATCAATATTGAAATTAGTGTCATATGACACCGATGTCATACTAGCTGGACTCCGTTTTAATTATTATCGGATATCTGATCCGTTTTCAAATAAACAAATTTATTCGTATCCATATCTGGATTATATTCATCTTATATTAAAATTATCTGAATCCGAATCCGAATTCGGAATTATCTTAATCCGTTTAATTCGGATATGGATCTTGTTCAGATCCAGAGTGGATTATCTACGGATTATCTATAAAAAATGAGAGTAGGTTCGATGGGCATCAGACCTACTTTAGTTCGACGGGTTCAATCACCGTTCAATGTGCTTTAAAATTTGTGCACAAGGCTTTAATTTTCATGCACATCTACTTCAATTTCTGTACGCACAAATCTTAAGATAGATCGGACGATCATAAAAGTTGTTAAACTTAAAAGTAAGTCCGATGGGTATCGGACCCGGGTGCGGATTTTAACAGCAAAAAATTGACCCAATGCAACGATATGGTGAGAGAACTTTTTTACTTGGACCATTATGTCCATGTCTTAAAAAGAAAACTAATATAACACCATATTAGAAGACCATAAGCATTAATGGAGCATCAACTCTTAATGGAAATATATTTTTCAAATAAATTCAAAGATACATTTATGAAATTAAGAATATGTATTTCTCTTTTTATTTGTTAAGAAATCAAATATTTTTTTTGCTAGAAAAAAACAACCCGTTTATTTTATATTAAATATTGAGTTTCTGCATTTGGAATTTCATGTCTTGATTTCTGTCGTTATTTTTTTTTCAAGATTTTTCTATATTTTTTTGTACAATGCAAAATTTCTAACTCGGTACCTTTTGTTGTCTTTTTCTTTTAATTTTGTAAACGACATAATTAATTATTGAAGATACACACACAAAGTAAATAAATTGATCTTAAAAATAAAATTTAGGACTGTATGCCTTTGTGTTTCTAGATCGAACTATTCTCTCAAGAACCAGTTTTACCATACAAGTCTATTTTCATATATTTTTTTTTCTATCAGGGATGAGTTTAACAAATAAATCAACTAACATACCACATACAGATGTTGAAACAACTAGCATAAATCAACTCACATTGTAAAACTACATATTTCTCTGGCTTTGAACCACAAATAGATAACGCGTATCCTTTAGCTGAGTAAAATGTTCTAACACCAATGAGTATATCTTCGCGAGTTTCGTACTTGAAACCGAGTAATTCAAGTTTTTCGGCCTCTTATTCAAATGAAATTGCCGGCTCATCAATATTCATCTATTTAAAAAAATAAAGCAAGAAATTAAATGGCCTCTTAAAATATTGTAGAATTTTTTTTTTTTTTTTATTATGCTAGACTTTCAAGCATCAAAATTTAATTAAATTTGCTTAAAACAATATTTGCTTACAAAAAAAGTTTTGTACATATGATGAGAGAAACTAGCCCTTGTTACTTTAGAAAATAAAATTAGTTAACTATTTTAAATTACTTTTGATTTGAGAATTTCTGAACGAAGAAGAGAGAAATAGAATTCGTTTTTTCTCCAGGAGCTTATTTCTGTTCAGCCAAAAATACTAATTATGATTGACATCCCAATTAAAGAAAGAATTATCAATTGATTATACTCAATTATGAGGTATCTATTAAAGGAGAAGTAAATGGTCATTTTAAAAAATTTCTCTAACTTCTTTGCTGCTTTGAGCCAAAAGGTTGCTGTTAAAATCTACACCCATCGGACCCACTACGTTCTCTATCTATATCTGTTTTCAGCCACATATGTAGAAACTTTATTTGCTCATCACTTGCGTCATCCTTTTTCTCTCTATGCTCTTTTCCTCTTTTCTAATATTCAATATTCTTTTAGTATATTAAGAAAGTGCCTTTTTTATAGTATTTGATACCACAAATTGTGTTTAGTATTATTTTTTTGTGAAAAATAATATTATTATGATCAGAATAGTGCAAGAATAGAAAATTACAAGTAATTAGAAATCACCATTAAAAGGTTGAAACTCATAGGACCCAAAGTGAATTTATGAGTGTCTTGTATATAGTTTGAGTAAGACTTAGGTGTTATGGATAGTATAAAGTTTTTCGTACTACGGTCTCAAAAATTTATCATATAAAATTCAAACTTCGATGAGTAACTCAGTAAATTAGTTATATAATGAACTTGTAAGATATCAATTTTAATATTTTTGAATTTTTTTTACTATTTTTGGTGATTTATGAAAGATGGCAAAAAATAGCTTCAAAATAAAAAAAAATTGTCAATATTTTAGATCATTTTTTGCTATATTTCATAAATCATGAAAAATAGTAAAAAAATTCTAAAAATAGTTAAAATTGGTATTCTACAAGTTTATTATAAAACCAATTATTAAGCTACTTACATTGAAGTTTGAAATTTACATGATATATTTTTAAGATTGTAGCACGAAAGGCCTTATGTTATCCATAGCATCTAAGCCTTACTTGTGTAGTTTTATTTTTATTTGAGTGTCTTATGTATAGTTAGATAAACAATATATTATATTTATAGCAGATTCGTTCTGTGTTCTAAGAGAAAATACATTTATAATATTAATTTGTTAATTAATTATGACAAGTTTATTTAATAGTCACTGTTACAGTGTTTTTGTTATCAAGTACAATTTATGTTCCTACAGCTCGTTTCTCATTAATTTGATTATTTTTTAGTGTATGCAACAAGTCAAATGTGCAGAGCAATGGGTGAAGAATAGTTATTATTCTGGATTAGCACTATTTCGAGCTACTAATCTACGTTTGGGTGTGTTTGGATTAGTGAATAGTCACTATTCTTTGTTTGTCTTTTGTAAAATTGTTCACTATTCTACTAATCCTACAAAATGTTGGAATAGCTACTATTCTCAAATTAGAATAGCCACTATCCTTGCATTATTCTTGATTCATCCAAACGCACAATGTGCGTAGCATTTCTTTGGCTATAATTGCAACCTCCGTTCTCACTTGTCAAAATAATTGAAAGCGAATATGGATACGGATATGATTTTACCACACTTCTCAAATATTCAGACGGATAAACTTTCAACATACTGCAAATACTATTTGGTCCTCTAGAAAAACTTAAATTAATCACAATACACTAATTAATCCCCTTTACTTATTTTAATTTTTTGTTGGTTAAACTCCTGAATATTTTTTATGTGGTTACTTGAATGTGCCGAGTACTACTTACAATTAATATATATGAGAAAAAGATCAGATCAGATAAGATGGGTGATTACCTGGCATTAATTATTTTTGTCAGAAAGAAATTTGGCAAATTGTCTTCATGTGCAATGTCACTACCTACAGCTTGTCTCTTCTAATTATCTTCATGTGCAATGCAGAGAAGAGCAGAGCAAGATATATTATATGTACCATGCATCTTCATTGCTTTGCAAATTGCAACCTCAATTCTCAGTTCAAGGGTCACTCACTCAACAATTCAAACAGCATTAATTACATATACTCATGGGAAAAAGAGTGCTACTGTTTCCACTGCCTTATCAAGGTCACATTAATCCCATGTTAGAAGTCGCTGCACTTCTTCATTCTCGCGGCTTCTCCATCACCATCTTTCACACCAGCTACAACTCCATTGATTCCACCAAATATCCTTCGTACCGCTTCATCTTGGTTGAAGATGGAGGAATATCAAGCCGGTTCAGATCTGGGGTTGGAGATGCCGTGCATCGAATAATAGCTTGGAACAATAATTGTGAGCAGCTATTTTATAATTGTTTGATAAGCGTACTTTCTGACAAAAATGAAGAGCCCATCGCGTGCTTGATCCGGGACACACAGTGGTACAATTTGCAATATCTTGCGAATAAGCTTGGAGTTCCGACTCTAGTACTTAGGACAGGTAGTGCAGCCACTCTAAATTGGTATATGAAATTTCCTCAGTTGGTCCAGAAAGGCTTGATACCAGTACAAGGTTAGTATATATTTCCTTCTTAATAATAACACCACTATTATATAAAGACTTCAACTACATGTTCATTATTGTAATTAAATTATCTTGCTCAATTTATATTTGAGCAGAGTCACAATTGAACATGCCAGTAATTGAACTTGCCCCTCTCCGAATGAGGGACTTGCCTCGCATTCCCGATTGCAACCATGAAGTGTTACGTGACTTGTTCACACACGGTATAGATGCTATAAGAGCATCCTCAGGGGTCATTGTAAACACTTTCGATACCATTGACAGTAAAGAGGTAGAGATGTTCCAAAAACCAATACCAGTTCCTGTATTTTGTATCGGTCCTCTCCACAAGTTCACTCCACCAGCTAGAAGCAGTTTGCTAGATTCAGATCGTAGTTGCTTAGACTGGTTGGACATGCAATCTGCTGGCTCAGTGCTTTATGTGAGTTTTGGTAGCCTTGCTTGCATGAACATCGAGGAGTTAATTGAAACTGCTTGGGGTTTGGCTAACGGTGACCAACCATTTATTTGGGTGGTACGACCAGGTTCAATCCTCGGAAAGGACGAGGTTGATTTGCCTGATGGGTTCATCGAGGCGACAAGTGGCCATGGTAAGATAGTCACTTGGGCTCCACAACAGGAGGTCTTGGCACATGCCGCAGTTGGTGGATTCTGGACACACAACGGCTGGAATTCGACCCTCGAGGCTATCAGCGAGGGGGTCCCCATGATCTGTCGGCCCCAGTTTGCCGATCAAATGGGGAATGCTCGATATGTCACGCATGTTTGGAAGATTGGCATCGAGTTAGAGGGAAAACTAGAGAGAGGGAATATTGAAAAGGCGATCAAAAGGTTGATGAGAGAGGATGAAGGTGTTGAAATCAGGCAAAGAATGAGAGCAATAAGACATGAAGCATTTCTTAGCATCAAGAGTGATGGATCTTCTTCTATCAATATTGACAAGCTCGTCAATTTCATATCGTCCTTTAAGATGCTTTAATCAGGCAAAGAATGAGAACAAAAATTTGAAGTTTTCCTGATTATGCAATTTTCTATGAAAAAAGCATGAACATAGATTTTTACAAGTATTTAGTTGCATAAATGTATTAAAATTCAGGTTGGCGGTAGGGCAAAAGGAGCAACTAATTGATTGATATTTTTTTTTGTTCTTTTCATATTTTCTTCTAAGATAATGTTGTTTCCAATAGAAAAAAAAAATACACTTTAAATAATATATTTCCTCTGCAATGGTTGCATATATCATGATAGATATTTTTGTAAATAAATATATATTTTTGCCAAAAAAATAGATAACAGAAGGATATTTGTTAAGAAATGTATAAGCAGAAGATAAATGGTTCAAATTGTATAAATCTAGCTCCAAGCACATCCATGATCCACAAACGCAACATGTGTATATTTATTTTGAATTTTTTTTAGAAATATGAATCATGTACAATTTCTTGACAAATGCGAAGCATGTAAAAAATTGAATTGAAGCAAGATTTACAGTATGGATGACGATCAAACTTTGGGCAATAGTTTATGAGAGATTTAGCATGCCACTTACATCATTTTTTGGTGACACAAAATTACACTATCTATTTTTAAATTTTTCAAAGTCCAAATAGTCGATCCAAACCGATCAACATGATCTCTATATTAAAATGTGCTTAGAGACCAAATTTTATATTTTTTATATTTTTTTTTAACTATTTATTAAGTATTTTATAGAATCGCTGTTTTCAAACCATTAAATTTTTGTACCCATTTTAATAAATAGTAAAAAAAAAATAAAAAAAAAGTAAAATTTGATCTGCAAGCATATTTTTATATATCCAATATATATATTGAACAGTTTGGATTGACCGTTTGAACTTTAAAAATGGATGGTGTAATTTTGTGTTACCAAAAAATAGTGTAAATGGATCCCTCCTCATATATATATATATATATATATGAGGAGGGATCAAGTTACACCTTTTTTTTGACACATTTTGACACCTACCATTTTCAAAGTCCAAATAGTCGATCCAAACTGTTCAACATGACTGATATACTAAAATGTGCTTGGAGATGAAATTTTACATTTTTTTTTGAATTTTTTTACTATTTATTAAGATAGTTACAAAATCGTTGTTTTCGGACCATTGAAAAACAACGATTTTGTAACCATCTTAATAAATAGTAAAAAAATTCAAAAAATGTAAAATTTGATCTCCAAGTACATTTTAGTATATCAATCATGTTGAACGGTTTGGATCGACTATTTGGATTTTGAAATCGCAAAATTAACCTATAAAAAAAATAATGTCATGATGTGTCAAAAAAAAGGGTGTGATTGGATCTCTCATCTATATATATATATATATATATATATGACTGGTTTTATCGCCGCATATGAAAACCAAAATTTATTATTCATTGAAACCATATTTTTGTAAGAAAAAACTTGCGCTGCATTAAATAATAGTATGAATTTATATTTACGTAATATTTTTTCCAAAACATATCACTTTTAAAATTTCTCATGAATTTCCATCACAGATTGTTAATGGCATTTGCACTCTTTATATATAGAGAAAGATGAGTTAACTTGTTTTGAGAATTAAATATGGTATTTTACTTTCTGCTCCTATCTTACTTTTCAAAGTTCAAATAGTCGATTTGAACCTTCCAACATGATCTTTTAAAATGTGCTTGAGGACCAAATTATATATATTTTTTTTGGAAATTTTGTAGTATTTTTTCAGAATTTTTTAAAATCACAACTTTTCAATAAATAAATAAAAATTTAGCAAAACAATAATTTTCAAAAATTCTGAAAAAAATAGTAAATTTTTTTAAAATAAATGTAAAATTTGGTCTCCAAGCACATTTTAATATGAAGATCATAATGGAGGTTCGAATCAACTATTTAAACTTTATAAATGAAGATATGAGCTGGAAGTAAAACACTATCTTTAATTTCCAAAGCAAGTTAGTCTATCTCTCTATATATTTAAAATATTTTTTTTTATAAAAAAATTCATCTGATTATGGAAATATTTAAATATTTTAAATATTTTCGTAACATACTGCACATAAGTTGAGATTATAAAGTTCATATTACATAATTTTATAAAATTATTCATACTTATTATGCAGAATATTTAAATAATATTAAGTGCAGATAAATAAATATGGGAATTTTAATATTATTTTATCTGAAAAATAATTATGCATCACTCTCCATCCCGTGATTAACACGTTTGTCACATTTGGTCACGTTTAACTATTGTTTTTTTTTTTCATTACTTAAGGTTAGTTTATTCAATATTCACTATTTGATCAAGATCTAACAGTCTCAATTATACGTGACTCACGCGACACACAAGTCTACCTTAGCATGCGACAGGGATTCACTAAATCTTTCGCGTGGCGTCCTATGCCAGACTAAATTTTCAAAAAATAACAACAGAACACGAATAGTACACAGCAGGCGACACACAAGTCACACGTACTGTGCTGTTAATTTCTTACCGGTTAACCGTTCCTTCACAGAGAAGTCTACCTCCGCATCAGCATCAGCATCAGGTGAATAGTCAATCTTTACAGTTGAGGGGACCCGCTGTCAGTTTACAATGGAACAGACGAGTCTTTACTTTTTACTAGTTGCCACCTGCATTCACTCTTCCCAAATCCAACACCAGCGATGGCGTCTCGAATCGGATCCTTGATGTCATCCACAACCCGCCTTCGCTCTCTGAAACCCTTTCGCGCACTCCTTCCCTTCTCCACCTCCTCCTCCTCCTCTCCTCCCACCTCTGGCTTTACTAATACCACCGCCTCCTTCGATTGGTCCGACTCCGAACCCGAGTCCGAATCCAATTCACCACCTCCCATAGACAAATCGAACATCCCACCTCCATATGATCCTTTTAGCAACAAGCCCGCTATACCCGAACCTTCTGACCCAACAAATCTCCAAGAGATCTTTCACAAAATGCGCACCGAAGGGTTAACCAACCACGCCATCAAGATGTTTGACGGATTGTCTAAGGATGGGCTTACGCACGAGGCGCTCGAATTGTTTAGTGTGATGAAAGACAAAGGGACGATGCCCGATGTGGTGGCCCACACAGCAGTCATCGAGGCCTACGTCAATGCTGGTGGGACCCACTGGAAAAATGCATTAAGGACTTACGAGAGGATGCTCGCTTGTGGCGTGCTGCCAAATGCATATACATTTTCGGTTCTGATCAAAGGTATGTATTTTATTTTATTTTATTTTGTTTGCTTAGAATTGGGATCACATATTATGTGACCTCATGAATTATGCACCATAGATGTTTGACAAAATGTCCAAGTGAAGTTTTACATGTAAAATGCTTGAATTAGTAAATTGGTTGTTAGTGTACTTCTGAGTGAGTAGCTTAAAAAAGATGGTCTAAATTAACTAACAAGATATATCTATACTTGGGTTATCAAAGGGTTGGCGAAACAGAGGATATTGGCTGAGGCTGGCAAGTACTTGATTGAGATGGTGACACGTGGCATGAAACCAAATGTAGACACCTACCTGTCAGTCTTTGAGGCTTATGTGTCAGAAGAGAAGTTGGAAGAAGGAAAAGGGTTACTTGAGGAGTTGAAAAGGAAAGGGTTTGAGCCTGATGAAAAGTCTGTTAGAAGTGGCACTGTGAAAAGAGGGTATATGTTTAACAGCATCATGAGACTGTTCTTTGACAAATGAAAATGTGCATTTGTATGACTTACCGGGAGCGAGATATAGGGTGGAGGAGTGTTGGTTGGGGCGGGGGGGGGGGGGGGGGGGGGTTGTGGTTGAGAAAACCCATGTGTAGATTAGATTCGACACCGAGTTAGTGACCTAAACATATGACCTTCACTTTAAAGATAAATATATGTAATGGTTTTTGGTAACTTATATTGTTTCTCTAGAACTGTCAAATCAATCTTTATTTTCTTTCTTATGTCTGACAATTTTGGTCTGCCTGTTTTGGAGCATCACATGATAAAAAAAATTGGAGGACGGAGGTGAAGCCACCAACTGTTAACTGTTTAACATCCATAAGGGATTATCCATCCCGATTTCGATCCTGCGAGGCATTGCCTTTGCACCGGACTATATAGTGGTATTTGTCATTTTTTTTCACTCTCCCATCACAAATGCAAAATAGGGTTGATGGAACTTTTGCAACCATAAAGATACCAGTACACATAAGCCTAAAATTTAGAAAGGCTTTACACAGGTTAGTAGTACAAAAGTTTCTAGTAATTTTTGTCAGCATAACATATCATAGCAGAGTACTACTATTGCATTATTTCCTACAATTTAAGCATAAAACTTGAGTACCAGATTCTTGCATGATCTTTGCTAGAAGATAAAATAACTAGTTACCTTTCAAATTACAGCACAGATACTTGTTAACTTAATCATCTCATACAACCCTGCTGTCAAAGGGTCTTTAGTATGCATATTACTGACAGATACAAAATCACACAAGGACTTGTCATTTGCATCTACAATAAACAATTTAATCTCACTTAAAATGCTCCATCTGTATCTTCGCCAGATGTCCCCTCGATCGTGAACGGATCTCTTTGGGCTGTTGGATCGTATTGTTTAACTACAAGCACAGATGCAACTGCAGAAAACTCAGAAGCGGCCAGGTACGATCCAACTGGCCCCAACTCTGGGCAGTCCTGTTTTTGGGTTAATGCAATGCATGGTGGCTTTTGCCCAACCACAAATAGGTTGCACCGGCCAATGGCCTTCACAGCTTCCACCACCTCTTCCCTTCCGCTAACTGTCTTCTCCTCAAAAGTGATTGACCTGTTGCCATCTGCCACATTTGCATTAAATTCCTTGAGGAACTTCTCGTCAGCGCTAGAGCCATCAGAGTCATCCATAGAGACACTGATGCTTTCACCATCTTTTGAATTGAAAATGAATCGAAGAACGACTAGATTTATGCCTGGATGCTCCGCCATGCGGGATGCATAGCAGAGGGCCTCACGGTCATCGGGCCCACCAAAAAATAGAACAGCAATGGTGTACGACACTTCACTGGCCGATACCTGGGCACTGCCGCCAAACCCGCGGTCCACCAAGATCCCAACTGAGCATGGAGCGTGGCGCAAGACACGTTGGTTGATGTTTTGGTAGTCGTTACCTAGGGTTTCCATAGACCCGTCAACACGTTGATGCTTGTGGAATGGGATGAGGATTAGCGCCGCCCTTTTCTGCTCAGCACTAGCTATAATATCTTCATGGATTGTTTGTAGGTCAGAGATGGCTGTCATTGGCCTAATAGACACATGACTTAGTTTCTCGTATGCATCGAAGGCGACCACAATTTGGTCGGTACCTTCTGCACGGTTCTTGTTCCAGAATGGCATCCCGTTCCTCCGTGCCTTGTGCACTATCGAGATTGCAGAGGAGCGCTCAGAAAGCTCCATTAGATGCATGGAGTACACAACGAGGCCTTGTCTGTGGGTCCCACGGGATGATTCTATGAGGTTGATTAGAGTTGGGATGTTCCTGTTGCCATGGAAGCAAGCAAGGATGCGCAGCTCACTGTCCTTGTTGACCCTCTGGATTGTACGGTGCTTGTATGGTGGGGCCCGCCTGGCTGGCTTGTAAATTGCCATGACAATGGGTGTGGTTATGAAGGTGGTGAAAAGTGCCATCAGTACCAGAACTGCAAATGTTTCATCGTTCAGCACCTTGCGATCCTTGCCAATATTGAGAACAATAAGCTCCACAAGCCCCTTAGTGTTCATCAAAATACCAAGGGTCAAGGCTTCCCTTGCTGGTACCTTCATTGCAAGGGACACAAGCACAGTACCACCAATCTTGCCTATACTCGCAGTCGCAATGACAAGAACCAGCAACCCCCATGATTGTGCACCACTTATTGTTGCTACATTTGTTTTGAGCCCACTTGAAACAAAGTAGAGAGGGAGTAATAGGCCGGAGATGAGATCCTCCACCTTTTCACTAAGCGCCCCTGCAAAAGGTCCCTCTTTCGGCATGACGATACCAACAATAAAAGCACCAAAAAGTGCATGGATGCCGATTGTGTCGGTTATGAACCCGGCAGCTAGAACAGCTGTTAGAGTTGCACAAATATAACTCTCCTTCACGGGCTCTCCCTCAGGTGATCGGTGTGCCATCCATGCAAGCCCCGGTCTGATGGCCAAGGCCACAAAAATGACAAATGCTGTACCTGATAGGAGGACCCAGATAGAGATGAGGGGGGACCCACTACCTGACAAGGCAATAGCCAGTGCAAGGAGAATCCACGCTGCCACATCGTTTACCGCTGCAGCTGACATGGCCATGCGACCAAGATCAGTTGTGAGGAGCTTAAGCTCGGCTAAAATACGTGCAAGTACTGGGAAGGCAGTGATGGAAAGTGCCACCCCCATGAAGACTAAGAATGGGGTTCCTGGAGCACCCTCAGAGATGGTGTTGCGTAGTACCACAGAAGTCCCTATTATTAAAAAATCAGTTGTGCATTAGACCTTAAAACTTAAAAAGTGCTATTATAGTCAACCTCATCTTGTCACCATATTGCTGTTATGATGTGTTCCAAAAGAATAGAGGATCAACAGAAACTGACATGCCTTTTCATAGACTGTAAGCAAAGAAATACCTTTAAAGATTCTTAAGGGAACCAATAATTTCCATGGTTAATAAAAAAATAATTATTTGAAATTTCAAGGTATATGTGCTCAGCCTACTAAAAATTTACCCATACCAGTAATACATTTAATCAGATTGGCATATATTTACCTACTCCCATGATGAAGGGAAGGGAGATGCCAGCAACAGCAATTGCAAGAGCACGCTTGCCAGTACGGCGTATGGCACTGAGATCAAGCTCGAGACCAACTAAGAATAGGAAAAAGAGAAGTCCGATGTTTGCCACTGTATCTAGCACTGTCAAACTTGACTTTGGAAATACAGTGTTCAGAAACTTCGAGCTTCTGCCTAGTGCTGATGGCCCAAGTAAAATCCCTCCCTATAATATTAATGTACCAGCATAAAAAAAATTAGGAAGTATAAATATTGGGATTTATTTAAAACCTACAGGTCTCAGCAAGAAAGAGTTAAAAAGATTAATACTGATAAATGTAAGTTTACTTGTTCTTCTAGACAGTTACTCTGTTTGAACATATAATAACTTTGTACAATCTTATAAGATGCAGTACATTTAGTGAGCAACAAATACATTGAATTATTGAAATTTCCTTCGTTAATTGATATGGTAAAACTTCAATTTTGCACTGAATTTGACAGGTAATCTACCAAGGAAAAATATTGGGGAAAATAGACTTAGTTTTCACGTATAGAGGACTTAGGAACTGGCTTGTGAGAAAAATGCCAGTCAAACTCTTTTTTTTCTTTGCTTTGACAAACGGACAAATTTAAAACTTTAGTCCCTTGCGCTGATAAAGATATGAGAAAGCGCTCTTTAATTAAATAATGAATTTCATAGATCATAACATTTAGTATTGTTTTTATTTTATTTTATTGAAAACAATTAGTAGCCGATTAAAGCAAAAGCAGAGAAGATAGGTTTATTTAGTAAAATCCCATAGGCACAAAAAAAAAATAGTTTTATTGATTTACAAAAATGGAATTATATACAAAAAAAATGAATCAAATTATCAGAGCACCAGCGTTTAGAAAAATGCAACTTCCCTTTTCCTCTCTCGTACAGACAAAAAGAGCTACATTTTTCATGGAGTAAAAAATAAGAGAAAATAAAATAAGAATAAAAATTATCAAGTGCCTTTTAAATTCCAGAACTAATAGCATATATCATTCTAATTAGGGAGATGATAAAGTTGCGAATATATAAGAATTAGCAAAACGTGACGTAACGTGCCGTGTTATGACTAACACGCCGTGATTTTGGTCTCGTGTATGCTGTGATCAAGTGAACAGTTATACATGTCGTGTTGTGACCAAAATATCGAGGGGTGGTCATGACACGCGAGTCACTCCGTGACTCCCTTGCTGTGATTATTCGCGTGCCGTGTCCAAACGTAAATGGTCACGTTTCTCATGTTTAACTATCTTTTTTTTCATAATTTAGGTTAATGTAGTCAAGATTCACTATATATATATATTCAATACCTAACGGTCCTAATTACACGTGACTCACGTGACTAAGTACCGTATCGTCTTCGGATCTTTTGTGTGACGTACCATGCCGTGCCAAATTTTCAAAATATGGTCATGGGATGCGACACGTGAGTCACGACACGGAACAATGATATGTGCCATGTCATTCCATGCCATAATCGTACCGTTCCGTGATGTAACCAGCTCTGGCGTGCTATTTTTCTCACTGTACTTGTGTCAAGAGGCTAAGGTGAGATAGGAGTAGGTCAGATGGGCATCGGACCTACTTTTAGGTTCAATTAGCTCTAGCGCTGTACAATTAGCATTAAGATTGGTGCACACGAAAATTGAAACATACATGCACAGATTTTAATATAATTAGCACGAATCTTGATGCAATCGAATGGTTCTTTCACCTATCGAACAAAAGTAGGTCCGATGCCCTCTGAATTCGGCTAAGGTCTAATAGTAATGAACAAAGGATTAGCTTATTATAAAAACAAGTTATTATCACAGACATTAAAAATTCACCAGATCCAATAAAACAATTTTGATTTGCTTCGTAATAAATCCAGACCAATGCTTGATGTGACAGATATTAGTTCTGTCTGTTTTCAAAAGTCAACTTTGTACCGAATATGACAGCTAATATATCATTAAATATGAAAACTTATGTGTCAAGTATCAGTCATAGTAGAGAGACTTTAGAAAATATTCGGTCAACAAACAATTTAAAATTATCGTCCCTCGTGTTGTTCCTTCTAAAGGCGCTCATTAATTAAATATCGAATTTCATGAAGCATAAAAAAAAATTTAATTTTTTTTTCTTCAAAACAATTAGTGGCCGATCGATTAAAGAAAAAACAGAGAATATAAGTTTATTTTTATTTAGTACAATCCCATAGGTGCAAAGAAGATCGGATTATTGATTTAGAAAAATCATAACATTATATACAAATAAATGGATCAAATTATCAACTTTAAGAAGAAAAAAAATGTAATAACTTCCTTTCTCCTATTTGTTTCCGACAAAAAGAGCTAAATTTTTCATGGAGAAAAAATTAGAGAAAGATAAAATAAGAATTAAAACTATTTACTTTTCAACTCCAAAACTAACAGCATATATTTTCCAATCTTGAAATTAAAGATCACAAAAAGGAAAAATCGAAAGAAAAAAAGAAACATACAATGATCTCGGCAATGACGCGTGGTTGGCGAAGGGGCCGAAGAAGGTACGCCAGAAACCTCGTTAATGCAACGACAATGCATATCTGAAGGATCAGCAAAGGGAGCGCATAGTCGAGCGGGTTGTCTCCCTGCCATGACCCGTTTGAGGTCGCCTTCATTGGCGTAGGACAGGTCAGCTTCGTCGCATTTCCAGCCATCGCGGTTGCATTCACCGCCGAGGCCATTGCGGAGAGAGAGAAAAAGAACGAGGATCGATGAAGAGGAGCGGATCAGAGAGGAAATGATAAGTGATTTGGGTTTTTATCTCTCCTCCGCTCGTTTTCTCTCTCTGAGCTGCTATGCCTATGCGCATGCGCGTTCGTTTTAAGAGGTTGGAAGAGGAGGCGCTGTTGAATTGCTGTTAGCTGGAACCCAAATTGACTGGAATTCGTATTCTCTGAGATATCTCAAACTTTGCGTGACTTTTTGGAATATCTCAATCGTTCAAATATGTTCTACACGAATCTCAAAGCTCAAATAATACTGCCCCCTACGCTCCTCCCAATAGGCAACGGACACGTTAGTCACGTAAAAATTGAGATATCTCAGAGGATACGAACCCAATTGACTGCCTGTTCATATAAGATATAACTACTACTTCTATGAAGTATCAACGGTGCAAATTTGCAATTGTAATATTGTATGTTGCCATCGTAATTTTTGGGAGCTACAGAAGTGTACCCAAGATTATCTATAATATTTTATTTGAGTTGATTTTAACGGAAAATTGTTGGTTGCCTTTCTAAATTGTTTGTTATTTGAAAGCAATATGCATATGATATCATAACAAAACTAAAGATGAACTATGTCGCATATGATCATTTTTTTTTTACTTAATTTAAATGTCAATGACATTATAATATAACAACTGACAAAGATCCAACAGATTGAGGTTTTCCGAAGGAGGCACTGATACCTGAATAATTATTTATGTCACGATACATATGTTGTATGCAAAATTAATAAATAGTAGAATTATAGATTTAAGAAACTTTTAGTACTGCGGACTTATTGCAATGACACGAATTCTCATGTCTTTTTGAAGAGATACAAGTTCAATTTTTGAGAATAACATTTAAAAGATGCTGAGTGTACTTGAATCCTTTAATAAAAAATAAAAATATAGACTTTTTCTATAAAATTATGAATTTTTTTTTAGTACGATGAATGAACTTCATCATCTCATGATATATTTTTTTATAACAAAATAGTTTGCATTAGATGATAATTATAGCATGTCTTGTATGAAAATGTAACCACTAGAATGAGGGTACACTAAGGGTGTCAATCAGTCAATGAGTATGATACGGGTATGATGAAAGTATTTTTATACCCATACTTGCTAAGAATTGACCGTATTTATATCCAACTCTTACACATTAAGAATTGACCTTACCCACCTTACCCTTACCTATTAAAATTATTGGGTAACGAAATGGTAGCAGGTGAATAACAAATAATGCTAATATAAAAATTAGTTTATATTTTACAAATTAAACATCAAAACTCATTCATTTCACATGCACATTACTAATAAAAAAAATGTGCATTCAATTCCAACTGAATTATTTTTTTATAAAACAAGAAAATTTAAAAACACGAATTTCTATTCGGATAACTAAATATCAAGTCATTCTAATAAAAACAACAAGTTTAATATTTTTCTAATAACAAAAAATACACTAAATAACAAAAATATATCACTACTAATTGCTCAAACATTATCATATGAAATATCTCGTAGTAAATTTCATTATCACTAATTATTGTTAAAATATTATCATATAATTTTATTTAATACAATTATATTAAATATAGGTAACGGTACGAAATAGCATTTACCCATTTAGCTAATAGAAAAAAAACCTTACCCATACCCATACTTAGAAGCTAATAATAAAAAAAAAATACCCATACCCGCCATATTAAATATGGTACGGGTCGAGTAATAGTTAAAAAGATATCATTGACAAATTCAGAGTAGGTCCGATGGGCATCAGACCTATTTTGGTTTGATGGGCGAAAGGACCATTCGATTGCACCAAGATCTGTGCTAAGTACATTAAAATTCGTACAAGTATATTTTAATTTTTGTGCGCACTAATCTTAATGTTAATCGTACGGTGCTAGAGCTAATTGAACCTAAAAGTAGGTCCGATGCCCATCGGACCTACTCCTATCTCATCATTGACACCCCTGGGTACACTGTGGGTATCTATAGCAATTCTCTATTTCTAAGAGCATCTGCATTCCTGAAACTCTTGGAGTTTCAAAGCTGACATGGCAGTTTCTAAACTAGTTTCAGGGATGTAGATGGATTTCATATTTAGCAATTTTGGTTAGGAGTTTCTAAATATGAAACTGTTTCAAAACTCTAACATGGCAAAATAATCAATTCTTATTGGCTCAATTTTTAATATTGTTTTAATTAAATGCTAATGTGGCAATTAAGAAACTCTAATTATAATTTCAGGGATGTAGAGGTTTAGAAATTCAGAGAGTCTGGAATTTCTAAAATTCTGTTAACAGTTATTTAGAAATTCTGAGAGTTTCAGAGATACAGATGCTCTAACGGGTGCATAGCCATGTGCGGTTCATCAGCATTGAATCTAATTTTGGGGGAAAAAAAACTAGAAGCAGTTATTATAGGCAAGCATAAAACTGTCATCTTTATTATTAGGCAACAATATCATTAAAATAGGTCAAAGGATCAATGCACACGTCAAAAAGATATGGATAATAAATGAATACGTATCCTCTGCATTAACTCAAAAAAAAAAATCTTTTGAGTTAATACATCTGGACCATCCGATCCATTTTAAAATCCGTGCATACGAGATTTACACTAATATTGAAGGAGCTTGTGTTAAAATTAAACGGCCGAATTTATTCTATTTAAAATCAGATGACTGAGATGTATTAACTGAAAATATTCCTTTTTGAGTTTTTGAGTTAATGCAGAGGATACTTCCTCATACTAAATGGCCAATTTTATATAGTGCTTATTGATTACCAGTTGTAGCATTATTTTTTAAGTACCGTTGACGATTGTTATCTGTGCACTACATTTTAAATTTCAGTGCTCAGAGATATTTTGTTCCTCTTTTCCTATTTTGCCCCTAATAAAAGCCATCTACAAAAATGTCTTTTATGAAATTTAAGGAAAGTTAAATCTTTACTATTTGGCGTGGAAGATTTTTTTTTTTTCATTTATGCTTTTTACTAACAAATAAATCAAAACTACTTTACTTTGAGCTTGAGTTCGAACAAATTTCGAATTTTACTGTATCAAAATTGAAGCAAGGTTTCAAACTGAAAAAAAGATTTCGAGTTCGATTAGGTGTGATTCGAATCAGTTCTTGAAGCAGGGTTTAGAACAAAAAAGAAGAGTTTCGAATCGAGTCAGACTCAGTTCGAGTTCAATTCGAACCAATTTCAAACCAAAATGGATTTGATTCATTTCATAACCGAGCTGGTTTGATTCTTTTCAAACCAATTTTTTTTTTCGAATTGAACTCAATTGAATCACGAGCTACGAGTTTTTTGTGCACCCTTGCTCTTGACGGAGTCAGAATTATGACATGAGCACGCATATTAGATCCGGACTGTCAGATCTGCTTTGACGCGAATATTAAAGAGTCCGTGCATTATATTTTGAATTGGAATGGTCTAAATTATGATTGTGCGATCAAAATCTAAACTCAAAACAATTGGAATGGACGGTCCAGATTTACTCTCAGCCAATGCCGGAATGGCGTAGGGGCCAGTATTATATGTGCTTTGAGATTCGTGCCAAGTTAAAAGACAGATCCTAAACCGTCCGTTTCAATTGTACTAACTCAGTCAGGTCACCTGAGGAGAGCTGAATTTCTCTGTCCCGAACAACTACTGATTTTAAGAAAAAAAAAATATTATATAAATTTCGAAGTAGTACAAATATTGATATCACCTAACTCATTTCCTGCCTAAAAACTTTCCTGCATTGGCCAGAATACCAATTTGTTGAGGGACAATACTTTTCTGCTTTTAATTCAGTGATAAAGACAATATTTTCCGTATGAGAGGTTACGGATTCAAAATCTAAATAATTTTTATTTTATGAATATTAAATAGTTAGATACTTGACCTTCAATCTTTACTAAAAGATAGGAAATTTTTCTATGAAGAAATTAAACCATTAGTTTATAATAAAAATTCAATAATAATTTTTAATCTTCTACAAGTTTGATACTGAGTTTTTTTGTTCATCTTATTTATTCTGTAACATTTATTATTTCTATTTTGATCTGCTTTCCCATTTTTTTTCTATTTTTTTTTTATCTTATTCATTCCCCAAAATTTATTTGAACTTGTTACATGCATGGTAGTCTCACGTATTTTACTATTTCAAAATTTCATAATACTTAACATGTATCGGCGTAAGTTTTTTTTTTTTTTTAATTCAAAAGCATAGTTAAGAAAAAGAATTTGTATTTACAATCAACAAATAATTTTCATTGGTTAGTGGTTTTGAAATTATTTAAATGCTTCTGTGCATGTTCGCAAAAGTTATTATAATTGGAGAAACAATTATATAAGTTAGAATTTCGAAATTGTTTTTATAAAAAAACATGGCTTAATATGAACTGTCTTTTTTTATAAATAATTTTTACTATTTTTTTAATAGGTAGAAAATCACTTAATGCTACGGTAAAAATGATTTAGTGTGCAACATAAAAAAGATATAGATAATAAATGGCCAATTTCATATAGGGCTTACTAATTAATTACCAGCTGTAACACTTAATTGATTCCAACAGTTGATGATGGTTATTTGAATGTCTACTTTTTTTTTTTTGAAATGTACTATTACAAGATTATTTTAAGAGTGATAATCAAAATTCACAAAATAAGCTTTATATGGCCAATCTTTGTAGTTATTTGAAAGCGGGTCTGTTTTATGCGGTTCGGGTAAGGATTCCGCTCTAAGAAATTTACAAAATGAGCGAGTTGGGGTATGCTCTAAGAAAAAAATCTGATTTATTTGGTAAGGATTCTGTTCTAAGAAAAATAGTGCACGTCAGTGTTTTTCTCAAATATAGAATCAAGTGCTGTTGTTACGCACAGAGAAGATAAACTGCCTGTTAAATAGTGTCACAATAAAAAATTTAATGTTTTGCTTCTCGAGCCAATTTTAATTTTGATTTAAGGAATTAGATGTGGCAGGATTCATGTAACTCAGTTCTTAATGAGCGAGTTATGGGCGAGTTGAGGTATGTTCATTCTCAGTTCATTAAGTTAACGAGCAAGTTGATAATGAGCGAATTATTAATGAACTTTTAGCGAGCGAGTTATGAACAAGTCACGAATTATGAGCAATTGCAGCGGTTGTAATTTAGTTGTAATTTTCTTTTGTATTATATTTAACATGTTTTAGGTTCGTTGAGAGACAATTTTTTATTTTTTAGGGCTTAGGTAAGGTTTATATTTAACAAAAATAATCTGTTTGAGATGATAATTTTAGCAGATCTGGTATGAAAGAATGTCAACACTAAAATCAAGGGTTCATAGGCACGTGCAGTACATTTTAGCTTAGCATTATTAAATTTTGGAAAGAAATAGCTAGAAAGAGTTAATTATAGGCAGACATAAAAAATATCATCATTTTATTATTAGGCATTGCTATTAAATTATTTTTCATTTTTTTTCCTCTGGACAATTTCATTATTTTTCTGATAATTTGTGAAGAATCTTGTAAATTTTAAACTACAAACGTATTGTACTCAATTTTTTCTTTCAAATAAGATTCATACTGAAGTACTTTTGAGTTATATCCGAGTCACTGTTTTTTTCTTACTTAATATGTTATTTATAAAAGTTTAATATGCTATATATAAAGACTGCATATACTAGATATAAAGACTTGATATGTTATGTATGAAGACTGCATTTTAAACTTTTTAAAAACTTACACTTTAAATCTTTAAAAGACTTAATATGTTATATATAAAAACTTGACATAATAAGTATAAAGACTTGATATGTTAGGTATACATAAAGGTTTAATGTTATTAATAAAAATTTAAACTCAATATGTTTTTTAATATTTTACACTAATTAGTTTTACTTTTCATACATAATATTTATAGAAAATTTTAATTCAAATTAATATTCCAACTAGCGTCAGCTGTTAAATATTTGTAAATAATTTATACTCAGTTTATTTAAAAATTTGATATATTAGATATATAAAATATATTGTGTAAAAACTTGCACCCTCAAGTACAACTGATATTTTGATATTTTTAAGTATAAGTTCCTATACAGGTAAGGTTTTGCTGACATTATTTTTTGGTTTTTTGCATGGGCAAAAAATTACAATTGATATTTAATATTTTGAAGGGACGCTTCTGGAGATTTTCATTGTCACTAAATTTTGTTTATATCTATTCATGATGTCTTTCTTGGTCCGGTCCGGTCCGGCCCACATGATAAAAGTTTAAGAAAGAAAGAATAAGAAACGGCAATTAAAGCCCATATATTAAATTTAGGGGGAATTTCATGTATACCCCTCAAAAACTTCAAAATTACATATTTCCCCCTCTAAATTTTAAAATTACATATTTCCCCCTCTAAACTTCAAAAACTCACATATTTACCCATTTTATTATATTTTATATTAAAACACATTCTAAATTCATAAAATACCCATTTTACCCTTTATTAAAAATCATAAAACATCCATCTGACTCCAATTTGAATCTAAAAAGTTTCTCTAATGTCCGAATTGCATTAAGATCTGTGTGTGCTACGTCAGCATGAATCTTGAAGCGAGCACGCACGAATATTGAAGCAACGTGCACAGATATTGATGCAATGCATGCATATCAAAACTGCTTTAAGATACGTGCGCACTACATCAGCACGAATCTTGAAGCGAACACGAACATATCTTATTGCGATGCGAACAAACCGGACGGTAGAGGAACCCTTCAGATTTAAATTTCAATTCGATGGGACGTTTTATACTTTTATTAAAGGGTAAAATGGGTATTTTATTAATTTAGAATGTGTTTTAATATAAAATATAATAAAATGGGTAAATATGTGAATTTTTGAAGTTTAGAGGGGGAAATATGTAATTTTAAAATTTAGAGGGGGAAATACGTAATTTTGAAGGTTTTGAAGGGTATACGTGAAATTCCCCCTTAAATTTATATACGACGCAAGAATAATTGGTAGAGTGGACAAAACGTGCCGTGTCGTTCCGTGACTAACACGCCGTGACTTTGGTCTTGTGCGGTGCCGTGACCAAGTGAACAGTCACATGTGCCGTGCCGTGACTAAAATGTGGAGGGGTGGTCATGGCACGCGAGTCACACCCGTGACTCCCGTGCCGTGACTATTCGATTGCCGTGTCCAAACGTAACTGGTCATGCTTCTCACATTTAACTATTTTTTTCATAATTTAGGTTAATTTATTCAATATTCATCATTTGATCAAGACTTAACGGTCCTAATTACACGTGACTTGCTTGACCACATGCCGTGACCCGATCTTTCACGTGCCGTGTCATGTCAAATTTTCAAGGGGGAATTTCACGTATACCCCTCAAAAACTTCAAAATTACATATTTCCCCCTCTAAATTTTGAAATTACATATTTCCCCCTCTAAACTTAAAAAACTCACATATTTACCCATTTTATTATATTTTATATTAAAACACATTCCAAATTCATAAAATACCCATTTTACCCTTTATTAAAAATCATAAAACATCCATCTCACTCCAATTTAAATATGAAAGGCTCCTATAACGTCCGAATTGCTTTAAGATCCATGTGTGCTACATCAGCATGAATCTTGAAGTGAACACACACGAATATTAAAGCAACGTGCACAGATATTGATGCGAGCATGCATATCAAATTTGCTTTAAGATCCGTGCGTGCTACATCAGCACGAATCTTGAAGCGAACACGCACATATCTTATTGGGATGCAGACGGATCGGACGGTAGAGGAACCCTTCAGATTCAAATTTGAGTTTAATATGGGGTTTTATACTTTTAATAAAGGGTAAAATGGGTATTTTATGAATTTAGAATGTATTTTAATATAAAATATAATAAAATGGGTAAATATGTGAGTTTTTGAAGTTTGGAGGGGGAAATATGTAATTTCAAAATTTAGAGGGGGAAATATGTAATTTTGAAGTTTTTGAGGGGTATACATGAAATTCCCCCAATTTTCAAAAGATGGTCACGTCACGCGAAGGTCACGGCACGCAACACGCGAGTCACAGCACGCGAACAGTCACACGTGCCGTACGGAACCGGTTCCGCCGTGCCATTTTTTCCACTCTAATAATTGGTTTTATTCTAGATCAAACTTTTGCATGGACAAATAATTTCTAGGGTAAGAAAGAATGAAGAATCCGATCCCCACTTAAACCAGCTGAAAGCATCTGATGCTCTAGTTTAGGTACATTAGGCAAAAGTGCAAATAACTTTTTGACAATTAATTGATTAATAAAGAGTTCCTGATTATTATAACTTAGGGGCCTAAAGAATGAACAAAAGATTAAAGCATTGCCATAACTCTATAGAAATCAGAGAATTCAACCTTTTTGTACTGTAACTATTATTATTTGATGAGGAAGTCCAATACACAGTGTGTTGCGTTGAGGCGCAAACAGATCGGATAATGGTAAAACCATATCCGTATTTGTTTTTATTTTTTGGATACGAATATTGATCGGATATTAAATGGATACATATACGGATATCCGCTTTTTTATAATAGTGAATAACATAAATTTTTTCATAATATATATTAAACTATATATTATATATTTACTATTCAAATACAGATAATTATAATTTAAAACCATATGTGTATCCGTATCCGCACGGATATTCGGATATCAAATATCCGTATCTGATTTTCAGATGTGGATTCGGATATGGTCGGATAATATCCTACCCGTTTGAACCCCTAGTTGCATAGAGTCCCTCTATACAATGAGTTTATATCAGTGTTGTAAATAACGGTATACACTCGTCATACGAACTTGGTACCGTCAAGCGATTAATCGGGAAGAATCGGTCATAATTAATCAGAAAAAATTGGCCAACTAATCGGGAAATTACTTGACGGTTCAGTCATTGCCAATGACTAATCGGCCGATTAATCGGTCTAAACGGACTTTTTTTACAACCATGGTTTATATTCCACTCTAGAATGTGTAAATGATCTTTTAGAAAACAAAATTTTACATTTCTTTTACTATTTTATTGGAGAAGAAAATTAATATATCTGAGAATTCTCGACTGTGCAAAAACAACAGTTTTCTTCCTATCTGAAAAATAGTAATGAATCATAAAATATGTAAATTTTGAATTTCTACAAGATTTTGATATAAAGCTGTTGCACCAGTCCATCAGAGCAATGCGTTGTATTTGCTTAAACTTCCTCATTATATAACAATTATTTGCATCCTCATTGATTAAACTGTAGTTGCTTGTTGCTTGTACAATATAAAGCGCCAGCTTCTCTCTTACACTTGATGTCTACTTGCTTGGAGCTTCTAATATAGACCCCACAATGTTTTTGAAAGAATATATTCTCCTTCTATAAGTAAACAAGCTTAATCAATTTTCTAGCAACTCTAAAATAACCATGTATGCCCTTCTTCTTTCACATTTCATTGCATTTCAACAAACCATAAAAAGCAGTTTGAATTCTAATTTCAAATTTACCTGTTCTATCATCTTAGCAATTTTCCTTACCTCATTTCGTCTGCAAATTACAAAACTTGTCATATTCTTTCTCCCCCTTTTAACTTCAACCGTAGCGTGCTCTATACCAATTTTTCTTTTCCTCATTTCTGAAAAAAAGATGAGCAAAGAAGAAGTATTTCTTGAAGCAGAAAGAGCTGAACTTCCTCTAGTTCAAATTTTCAAGAAGGCCAATTCAAGCACCTATGACGGTCAAATGGAGGCAGGGTGTTTTCTGCAAAAGTTTGAAAGGGAGTCGAAAGATTCCGGGATTGATGAAGAAGGGAAGACAATTATTTTTGCTGGAAGGGTTGAAGTGAAAAATGGCCAAGGCTTGTTTGATGAGGATTTGGCTTCACTTAAGGTAGATTGTATGGCAGCAGGATTGTGGAATAATTATTTTGAGGGGTGTTCAAAATGGAGCTATAAAAACACAGAAAACATGGAGGAGATAAATCATTTAAATTTAATATAAAATTTTCATTCTAAGTTTGCAGTTGGTATGTCCAAGCAATGACTGTCTAAAGAAAAAGTTACTGAAAACAGAGATAAATGTAGCCATCAAAATCATTGGAAATTATCCCCTACCACTACTTTGGTTCTTCAACATAGATACTAGTTTTGATTTTCTTTGAAGAAAATTGGAAGCTCGGGTAAATATTGTAACTTTTGACATAATATTTATCACTTATTTGGAGACAAATTATGAGTGACGCTTTGGCATTTTGAGTCATGTTGTTGATTAAAGTTTTTCAGGGTACAGCAAAACTTTTCCCTTTTTGGGCAATTGATTGTATGCTACTGGTCCATAAAAGCCCGTTGATTTATACTATGTTTCCCATAAGTTTATATTTATTTCCTTTAACAACAGGCCCATTTTACCATCAGCCCAATTTGACATGTACACGACGAGCACAAAATTGCTATCAGGTAACAAAGCTTACTCCATAAGTGTCCAACAAAGCGAAAAGCAATGAAGAAAATAACGGCGGGTCATTACATAGCTTTATCTGAGAACTAAGGCACATATATAATTTATCAAAATAACAATGCTAATTGGCAGATACTGGTTAGGTGGGCTCCTATCAACAATCTTAAGCCACTGTCTTAGCCCTAGGCCCTAGTTTATGTTTAACATAAGAATGATAAGAATGATAAGAATGAGGGAGAGATTAAGAGGAACCGGAGTCAAGAGTGCGTTATTGTCTGAGCTCAGAGCATAAAGTCTTTACTTCAGTTTCAATCGGAGCATGACGGTGAACAAATTCAGTTGTTGGAGCGCATCGGCAGTCGAAAAGAGCGGATTCGTTTCTGGAGAGAGATGAGAATTAACTAATTAAGTAACATAAGAAAGGGAACATAAGAATGATAAGAATGAGGGAGAGGAGAGGGACTGGAGCCAAGAACATGTTATTGTCAGAGCTCATAGCGTAAAGTTTTACTTTAGTTTCAATCAAAGAGTGACGGTGAATAAATTCAGTTGTCGGAGCATGGCGGTAGTCGAAAAAAGCGGATTTAGTTGTAGAAAAAGATGAGAATTAAGTAATATATAGAATCATTAAGAGTGCATATAAGTAACATTATTGGAGCTAGAGTAGTTTAGTGGAATTAGTGCGAATAAAGAAAAAAAGGATGGATAATGATATTTCAAAGAAAGCAAGTATATACGTAGACCCAATGGCCAAAAATTTATCAGTTAATAGTGTAGGTACTGCCAAATCATATATAGTAATAAGATTCGTAAATTATTCGTGAATAATTCATTTTTTTGGTGATGCTGAATCAAACGTTGAATTATTCGGTTGACCGAATTATTTCCGAATAATTCGCAAAATTTACGAATTTTCCCAGATTTTCTTTTTGTTATTTTTTTTGCTCTCTTATAAGACTGAGATCTCTGATCCGAATAATACCAAATCATTTCTGAATTATTCTCGAATCACGAATTTTTGACCTTGCCGAATCAGAATGGAGGATAGTTTTGTCCAGTACTCTGTGAGGCCCTGTTTGGCTGCAGCTCTGATTTTACTGTTCACGTGGGGAAAAAAAAATTCACTCAGGGCCTGTTCGGCTCCGAGTTGGGCTGGGGAATGGGCATGGGTTGGGATAACTTTTGAACTTGATTTTTACTGTTCACGTGGGAAAAAAAAATTCACTCCGAGTGAATTTTCGTTTTCCCACGTGAACAGTAAAAATTGGGATACCACCGAACAGGGCCTCAGACTGAATTTTTTTCCCACATAAACAGTAAAAATCAGTTCAAATTTTTTTTGTTCCCGTGCCTATTCCCTTACCCAATATGCAGCCAAACAGAACTTAAAGGATCAATTCCAGCTTTTTGACCATTGTATAAATCCTAATTCATTTGTCACTATGTGCCAAACCACAAATAATCGGGTGCCCCGTCAAAGATGGTCACTGTCTGGACTAGCTAGAAATTAATGAGAGGTCCTGCAACGGATCTAGAATTTTTGTAGGAGAGCAAATAAAAATAGCAAATCAAATTAAAATAACTAATTTGTTTTATATAACTAATTGAACACTTGATAAAAAAAAATAATATTTTAACTTATATTTTTTCAATACCTGACTTATAATTTATGATGTTATAACTTATAATTATAATTACTAATCATAATTTAAGAAATTAATTTTAATTTTAAATCATTAATCCAGAGGGAGGAGGGGCAATTTTTTTTTTTCCAGAAAAGAACAAAATCGGTCGGGATCGATAGATCTCTAAAAACTCAAAATTCAGAGAGGAACTGCATGTCCCTCTAGTTCTATGTGGATCCGCTCCTGAGGTTGTGACCTTTGAGGTACACACTGCTTTGCCAGTTCAGTTACATTGTGTAGTAGCTCTTTGATTTTATGTGGGTCCGCTCCTGAGGCTCTGGCCTTTGAGATCCGTACACACCGCTATGCCGGTTCAGTCGCATTGTGTATATATTCCCTTGAGTTTGCCATCGATCCAGTCTGTGTTAGAGCTTAATCCATACTGCACGAGTTACACCCGCGGTTCTTGAGTGACATAAATTAATTGAATTTTTTATCTATATATCCATATGCATCAGGCACATGCATGATTCCGCGGTTCTTGAGTGACATAATTAATTGAGAACATCTATTAAATGAATCTTTTATATATCTATCCATATATAATTCCATATGCATCATGCATTCATGATTGCAAACATATTTGACCATACAAATAAATAAACAATTCTCAAACTAGCTAGTTCATTAGTTGTTTGATATATACATCTCAAGTACCAAACAGATCATACCAGAAGATCGAGAATAATAATAATCTACTATAGAGGATCCGATTTTCAGCCTTTCCCATTTCGTTCATTACCAATAACTTATTATTTTGGTAACTAATAATGATAACTTGAAATTAGTAACCAAAATGTTAGTTAGAACGTGCATTGCCGCTAAGCACGGTCACCAGCATGGTATCAAGGTTGTCTGCATGTAGCTCTTCCAGTCATCCCCAACCATAGATAGGTAAATGTAGGCTTTTTTGGTGATTGACATGAAGTTGTGTTTTCAGGAGGTTAGAGCTAATTAAATTTAGAACAGTAGAAGTTCAAATTATTTCTTTTGCACAATTATATTCCGAGTGACTTTAAAAGATAATGGATATGTTCTTAAATTATTGTTAGTACTTCCTACTATGTGTTGCATATCACTTTTTTTGTCATGATTTGATTGAACAGGAGGAGACAATGGGTGGAACAGCGCAGGAGCATAGTTTCTTTTAGTTGGTGTTTGCTTAACTGGATGTATGCTGATTTTGTCTTTCTGCTTTGGTTATATGCTTTGTTATGATGTAGGTGCTGTTTAGCTAAGTAATATTGTACTTTATAATTAATATGTAGTTGCTTGTTCTAAGACAGAATTGGTACCACTAGTACCAGTACTTGCCAAACAATGTAAGGTTTCGTTTTGTAAAATCAGTGGAGTAGTCCACTATTATTAAAAAGAAAGAAAGATAAATGTATGCTTAGAAATATTTACACCTCGTCTGCTAAGATAAACTTTGGTATTAATTAACACTGCCTTTTAAGTAATTGAAAATTAAAAGAACGTGATACTACTGCCAGAAAAAAAGGAAAATATATATATAGCTAACACAAATTACGTACAAGTTTGTGTGCATGTATGCATATATATATGTCTGTTTCGATTGACAATACTTTATCACGTGAAGCGACATTAAATAATATTATCCATATATATTGTTTCTCTTTCTTTTAGTACAACACTACAATCCAAAATTATGAAATCAAGCATTGTATTTTCTCTCTCTAGCTAGCTTTCTTTTAAATTTTAATTTTTACGAGATTCGTATCATGATCTGATCAGTTAGTTCAAATATACTCTCTGTCTGAAAGATACAAGTTCAAAATTAACTATATAATTTCGATCGGTTATATATTTAGATTGCATTGACTTAGGAAAAAAAAATTATTCATCATACTTCCAGGTAACGAAAACAGAGAAGCTAATTAACCATAAATTATTGGCTTCATGAATCATGATGATACTCTTTACCAATTCACATGACTATTGATTTTTTTCATTTCTTTATTTGTACAGAACAATATAGCGGTTTAGCCAGTTAGAACATTTTGCATGTATAAAATAGGCACTTGGTGCTAGTCTAAGGCATATCAACAAACTACATATTCATTCCTTAGATCTTAAAACAAAAATAACTAATTGAGAAAAGATAAGGAGAAGGCAATGAGATCAGCATTACTCCTGAGCTTGCTCCTTGCATTTGTTCAATGGAGAGGATCAATGGCTCAATGGACATCAGCCAACGCCACCTTCTACGGCGGTGCGGATGCATCTGGGACCATGGGTCAGTATATATATATTTTCGCGCTAAACCAAAAACCACCAATTCATATATATACATCTATGATGCTCATGCCAAAGCTGTCTTTTCTCACAATTTATCTATGGTTGCAAATATAATGCAGGTGGAGCATGTGGCTATGGCAACTTGTATAGTGCCGGGTACGGTGATATGACAACAGCCTTGAGCACAGCACTGTTCAATGACGGAGCTATGTGCGGGGCATGCTACCAAATCACATGCGATCAAAGCAAGTCACAGTGGTGCAATGCTGGCAAGTCTGTCACTGTCACCGCCACCAACTTCTGCCCACCAAATAACAACAAACCAAGCGACGACGGTGGCTGGTGTAATCCACCCAGGCAGCATTTTGACATGTCAGAGCCGGCTTTTCATGTCATTGGAGTTGATAGTGCCGGAATCATCCCTGTTCAATACAAAAGGTACAAGTTCTGTTCCTATACACAGACCAACACCTTTGGTCGCACAAAAGTGTACTACAAAGTTTCAGTACAGCAAGCTGTACCTTTTAAACCTCGATTCTACTTTTGATTCGGACTGCAAGTGTACAATCCTATCGCTGGTAATATCGGATATCGATCCACAGGACGGTTCAATAACTTAACTAGATTTCTACCTAATTTATCTTTAAACTAGAAGTGTTCAAAGGGGTTGAGTTGGTTGAAATTTTGACCGACGATAATATAAGATTGCAAATAAACTAAACTGGAGTTTAAAAATAATTAAAACAAGCGTTTCCTGGGTTTCTGACTTCATCTGCAACTCTGCCTCTTGCCTGACACGACCCGTGTACTCTCGTACACGACCCCTGTCACACGGCCCGTGTAGTCTCCTACACGGTCCGTGTCAGACTCGAGTGAAACTGTAGTTGTCTGGTTTCTGTGCTGATTGATTCCGTATAGAGTGAACTGACCATACCTGATATTTCTAAACCTCAACTCTCGTGTGTTGGCTTAATAAACTCGATAATGGAAATACAATTCAATCCTCTTAGGGTTCTAACCTAAACTCTCGTTCGTTGGTTTGAATGACCTAAGTTACTTGTTTGGTTTACTAAAGGTATTCACAATCTCTCGATTGCTGAAAAGTTCACCTCTCGGTTACTAATTAGTCTTCCCTCTCGGTTCATCGACTTACCTCAAATACCTTGGTCTGGTTGAAAGATCAAATTGGACGCAGTACCTTGTTAGACGTGGCCAAGCCTAATGGTAAAAACCAAATAATAATCGAACAACGCAGATAAGCAATAAAAATCATACGCAAACAAGCAAATACAAAACATCGCACATAATCAAACAACTATCAAATAAACAGAGTATTCGACTACATCGTCTTCCCAAGAAACTAAAGAAATTACTCAAACATGGTTTCTAAAACAGAAAATTAAAGATAGAATAAGCAATTCATGACAAGACCACAAAATACGAAGAAGATTCGTTGGAATTCTATCGATTTCCTCCTCTCTACTTCCTCTCCTAGTCAGTTGGTGTAAAACTCTCCTAGGGTTTGTGTTCTATCCGAATTATCCCTTTTCTGGCCCAAGGGGTCGTCCTTTTATACTCCATAACCGTCCTCTTTTAATTAGGCATCAATATGAAAACTTAGATTAACTGCCGGATTTGTCTGACAAGGGCCGTGTAAGAGTTGACAAGGGCCGTGTAAGAGTTGACAAGGGCCGTGTCAGAATTGACAAGGGCCGTGTAAGAGTTGACAAGGGCCGTGTGCCTGTGTCTCTTGTTCGGGTCGTGCAGCGCTAGCATGAGAGGTCGAGTAGGGTATGACACGGTTCGTGTGGATTGTGACTCGGCCCGTGTGGGAAGTCCAGATTGCTGGATTTCACCCTTTCTTCGCCCGTTTCCTACAATAAACAAACAAAAGCGCAGCAGTACCATATTCTATAGATAATCAATGCAATAAACATGATTTTACTGTTTTGGACACAGGTTTTGGTACAAGATTAGGTCGGAAATGTAGCTAAAATAACGAGATATCAAATCCCCCCAAGCTGAAATCTTGCTTGTCCTCAAGCAAAAATAACAACTTTGGCCCAGATTGGTCATTTAAACTACCTAAATGCAAGATAATTTCCTAATTGCGAAAAATTCTATGAATTGTTTGTATCAGAGTTCTCGTGAATCATTTTGACTACAATTTGGGCTTTCCTTAAACTAATTTCGATTCACTCCACAAACTAACCACTTAGCTTCAAATTCTGAGATGCTTTGATATACTTTAAGATTAATTACCCGAACTTATCGATATTAAGCTTTAAACTGAAGACGTACCCTCATTTGTTGTGATCTTGACCATTTTTTTCTTTAATAGTGTGTTGGTATATGCAAATAGAGCTCAAAGGCATTCCAATTGGATCGTGCCAGTACTCTTTTCACTTTTGGGAGACGAGCTCAAAGGCGCCTCGAAGGGCTTATTGCCAGTACTCTTATTTTCTCCATCTTTTCTCATTATTTTCATTTGCATGCACCATGAATACACACGTCCAATAGCATTCTTTCATACCATTGGATATTTCAAAATTTCATTCAAAAATCCCCATTTCCCTATTATGTAAGGTACAGTTCATAATTCAAGTGTTTTTCTCGATATGAACGGGCTTTCATCAATAACAAAAGACAATCTCATCCTAATCAGTTTTGTGGTCAACTATGGTGTTAGTTTCAATCAGCCTAAGGTCAATTTAGTCACGGCCAAAATGTTTCAACAAAAGACGAGATTCAAACAATTCACGAAAAATTTCGCCTAAAATACAGACGAAAGTAAACTATAATACAAACAAGAAATAAACATGACCTAAAATGCAACTAAACAGATAGAGACTCCCCCCCAATCTTCGTCTTAGCATTGTCCTCAATGCTTAAAGATGTATAAATAAGGAGATATAAAAGCAAGAGATAGGGAAAACATACCTACTCAGTATGGCGGGGAGTGAGAAGAAGGAGAGCTCTCAGATGAGGGTGTAGGTGTGGCTGAGCGCACGGATGATGGCGTGGAGTGAGAAGAAGGAGAGCTCTCAGATGAGGGTGTAGGTATGTGCTTAGGCGAAGATATTTGGGCTCGACGAGCTGCCTGCATGCGGTCTTGTTTCCTCTTGCTGCGACGCTCCTGATTCATTGTGTGTTCTGTCAAGGGGTGACACGGACCGAGTGGATTGTGACACGGACCGTGTTGCTTGAGCTGTGGCTGATAATGAGAATGACACGGGCCGTGTAGATGTTGATACGGACCGTGTGAAGCAAGGGTTTGAACTAGGGAGATCAGCGTCAATGGCGGAGGAGAAGGAGGGAGTGCAGAGGCGCTCGGTGATCTCGGTACGGTTTTGGTACTGAGGTATCTCGTGTGATCTATTTCCTGAACCTGAAGCATCTCTCCTTTTAACTTCTAAATTGAAAATCAGAATAACGAAAAACGCAAGCAAGATAAAAAAACAGAAACTAAAGCAAAACGATAAAAAGTTGATAATGCTAGAAAATTCAAAGTGACTTGGGTTGCCTCCCAAGTAGAGCTTGTTTTAGGTCTCGAGCCTGACCGTATTTCTGTTAGGATTCCTGCGATGGAGAAAAACAAAATAAAGGATACAAGTTAAAATCTAGAATTAAAATAAAATAAGCAAAAATCTAGAAAAATTAAATGATGCCGTCCCCGGCAACGGCGCCAAAAACTTGGTCGCACAAAAGTGTACTACAAAGTTTCAGTACAGCAAGCTGTACCTTTTAAACCTCGATTCTACTTTTGATTCGGACTGCAAGTGTACAATCCTATCGCTGGTAATATCGGGTATCGATCCACAGGACGGTTCAATAACTTAACTAGATTTCTACCTAATTTATCTTTAAACTAGAAGTGTTCAAAGGGGTTGAGTTGGTTGAAATTTTGACCGACGATAATATAAGATTGCAAATAAACTAAACTGGAGTTTAAAAATAATTAAAACAAGCGTTTCCTGGGTTTCTGACTTCATCTGCAACTCTGCCTCTTGCCTGACACGACCCGTGTACTCTCGTACACGACCCCTGTCACACGGCCCGTGTAGTCTCCTACACGGTCCGTGTCAGACTCGAGTGAAACTGTAGTTGTCTGGTTTCTGTGCTGATTGATTCCGTATAGGGTGAACTGACCATACCTGATATTTCTAAACCTCAACTCTCGTGTGTTGGCTTAATAAACTCGATAATGGAAATACAATTCAATCCTCTTAGGGTTCTAACCTAAACTCTCGTTCGTTGGTTTGAATGACCTAAGTTACTTGTTTGGTTTACTAAAGGTATTCACAATCTCTCGATTGCTGAAAAGTTCACCTCTCGGTTACTAATTAGTCTTCCCTCTCGGTTCATCGACTTACCTCAAATACCTTGGTCTGGTTGAAAGATCAAATTGGACGCAGTACCTTGTTAGACGTGGCCAAGCCTAATGGTAAAAACCAAATAATAATCGAACAACGCAGATAAGCAATAAAAATCATACGCAAACAAGCAAATACAAAACATCGCACATAATCAAACAACTATCAAATAAACAGAGTATTCGACTACATCGTCTTCCCAAGAAACTAAAGAAATTACTCAAACATGGTTTCTAAAACAGAAAAGTAAAGATAGAATAAGCAATTCATGACAAGACCACAAAATACGAAGAAGATTCGTTGGAATTCTCTCGATTTCCTCCTCTCTACTTCCTCTCCTAGTCAGTTGGTGTAAAACTCTCCTAGGATTTGTGTTCTGTCCGAATTATCCCTTTTCTGGCCCAAGGGGTCGTCCTTTTATACTCCATAACCGTCCTCTTTTAATTAGGCATCAATATGAAAACTTAGATTAACTGCCGGATTTGTCTGACAAGGGCCGTGTAAGAGTTGACAAGGGCCGTGTAAGAGTTGACAAGGGCCGTGTCAGAGTTGACAAGGGCCGTGTGCCTGTGTCTCTTGTCCGGGTCGTGCAGCGCTAGCATGAGAGGTCGAGTAGGGTATGACACGGTCCGTGTGGATTGTGACTCGGCCCGTGTGGGAAGTCCAGATTGCTGGATTTCACCCTTTCTTCGCCCGTTTCCTACAATAAACAAACAAAAGCGTAGCAGTACCATATTCTATAGATAATCAATGCAATAAACATGATTTTACTGTTTTGGACACAGGTTTTGGTACAAGATTAGGTCGGAAATGTAGCTAAAATAACGAGATATCAACCCTCTCCCCCACGAAAACAAAGAAAAAAATGAAGGAGAAAGTAATCAAATATAATATGATTAATGTAAACTGTAATTATTAAATGTTAGGGTGACTTGTCAGCGGTCAGGAGGTATCAGGTTCACGATCAACGGAAACTCGTATTTTGAGTTGGTGTTGATTAGCAATGTCGCCGGCAGCGGTGTTGTCAGTGCAGTGTTGATTAAAGGCACCAACACAGACTGGATGTCAATGTCAAGAAATTGGGGCATGAACTGGCAGAGCGGCGCTTACCTCAACGGCCAGAGTCTCTCGTTTCGAGTCCAGACCGATGACTCAAGGACGGTGACCGCCTATGATGTGGCACCCAGTGATTGGTCTTTTGGCGGCACCTACAGTAACAGCTACGTTAACTTCTAGCTTCTGATTGATCGATGTATATTGAAGTGTTTATGTAAGGGTACGTACGAGATTGATTATAGGATTTATTCAAATGGGTGTTCGGTTGTACAGTGGGATTAGTTGTGGGAAATCTTATTTTTTTTCATCTAAAATGTTTGATATTATACAATTATTGATATTAATACAATTAAGTAAAATAGATTAAATAATAACATTATATATACAAAACATTTCTTAAAAAATATTACTAAAATGGATACAAAAAATTTAAGAAAAATATTTATAAATAAATAAAAAACAATAAGAAAACAACAATTAAATTTTTTTACAAAAAATAAACATGTACAAAAAATAAACATTTAAAATATGTCAAAAACATGCATTCAAATTTTTTGATACAAACGTTTATATTTTTGTAATTCTTAAATCCGATTGATGAATATATACTTTTATTTAACATTTTTGAAAGCATACATCTATATTTTCAACATAATTTTGTTATTGTTTGAAATTCAATTGAGAAATTTCTTATAAAATTAGAAGGTTTGATTTTATTTTTATTTAGAAAAATTAGAATTTGCATGCAAAATTAGAGAAGAGTATATTCACGGACATAACAAAAGAAAAATTAAATCATTGAATTATTTTCATCTAGATGTCAAGGCCCACCAACAGCCACAAGCCTTAATTCTAAAATAACAAGAAAATTGTTATATTATTTGTATGAAATTGAATTTGTTAAAATGAATGTTACAAAGAAATTGAACAAAAGTGGGCTGTTAAATAAGTATTTTGATTGTTATAATTAATAATAAAATAACATCTCAATTTAATTTGTAATAAAAAAAAAGTTGCTGTTGTTGTCTGGATTTTAAGTCATCACTTAGTCCCACAAGTGGAAATTTAATGAAGGAGAAGTATTTATATATAGGCTTTGGTTGTTTAGACACGATGGAGGAAAGAGATCGAGAAGATAGAGATATGGAATTAAAAAATCAACAGTTGAGAGAGATAGAGGAGAAAGTGGTGTTGGGAAAAAAAAGTGAAGTTCGAGGAGATGTGCTTTTTCCCATCAAATTGCACTGGCGTAGGTTCCGAGATAGGAATCAAAATGGGTAGAAATAGGAATAAACCTAACATCCGAACGGTGATTTGGATTGTCTTCCCAATTAGTTAGAAATCCCACTAATCCCATATTATTCCTATTCAGCCGAACAGGCTCTCCATTTCAAAAATTTCTCATTGGGTATTTGATTTTCAGATATTATTTGAAGGTCTCTAATCTAGTCACATTATATCTAGTTACATTACTATTGATAAAAAAGAGTGGGCATCAGCAAGGAATACAGGCTTGTATGATTGCCACTCCACCCGACATGAAAAATGGCCAAGGCTTGTTTGATGAGGATTTGGCTTCACTTAGGGTAGATTGTTTGGCAGCAGGATTGTGGAATAATTATTTTGAGGGGTGTTCAAAATGGAGCTATAGAAACACAGAAAACATGGAGGAGATAAATCACTTAAATTTACTATAAAATTTTCACTCTAAGGATGAAGTTTGTATGCCAAGCAAAGATTGCCTTGAGAAAAAATTACTGAAAACAGAGATAAATTTACCCATCTAAAGCATTGGAAATTATCTCCTAAAACTACTTGATTTACCAGTATATCAGCGAAGCATTCCCTGTTGTTGTTATCTTTTATCTTTTTTCAACATCTTGTTTTTCTTTCACTTTTATTTCCTCTTAGGGTTTAATTTGTAAATTTTCAAGCTCAACTGTTTTGAGCATTTCTAGCTTCAAATTTTATGTAGTTACAAACCACATGTAACTTTTCTATCAATGAAATTCAATATGGGCATGACCCATATTTTTTCTCAAAAAAAAAATCTCCTAAAACTACTTTGGTCCATTTACATAGATAGTAGTAGTGATTTCTTTGAAGAAAACATGGAAGCTGAGGGAAATAATGCAACTTGGGACAAATATAACTTCTTATTTGTAGGAATAATTATGAGGGACGCTTTAGCATTTTGAGTAATGTTATTGATAATTAAAAAGATTTTCAGGGTACAGCAAATTGAACTTTCATCTTTTGAGCAATTCATTGTCCGTTATTGGTCCATAAAAGCCCGTTCATTTATACTATAAGCCCAATTTCACAACAGGCATTTCTTAACATAAGCCCAATTTGACATGTACACAATGAGCATAAAATTGCCTTTGAATGTGGTATCAAGTATCAGCCATCAAACTACAAAATATAATTTGCAAAAAGAAAAACTACATAGAGTCCAATAAAGTGAAAACTGAAAAGCAAAGAAGAAAATAACAACATGTCATTAGAAGTCTGAGAACTGAGGTACATTAATTTATAATTTAGCAAAATAACAATGCTAATTGCCAGATACTAGCTAGGTGGGCTCCTATCAACAATTCCAATATAAGCCACTGCCTTAGCCCTAAGATATGCTTAACATATCAGAATATGAAAGAGGAACATAAGAAATGAAACATAGAAAAATGGCACTTTTGCACCAGATCCCAGAGGAACAAGAAATTTATTTATATCACTTTTGCACATGATATAAATATACTTCACGGTTCTTACTGGGTCAAGTATGTAAAATAGAGCCGAATAATAATACTTCAAGAAAGCAACTATATATGAAGAACCATCTCCTCTTGACAATGGTATCCAAATGGCTAAAAATTTAACCAGTTGGCAGTGTAGGTACCACCAAACCACCAATAATAGGGTGCCACATCATAGAAGCTCACCGTCTTCCAGTCGTCAGTCTGGACCATAAAGGAGAGGCTTTGGCCGTTGAGGTACGCACCGCTCTGCCAGTTCTGGCCCCAATTCCTCGACATAGACATCCAGTCTGTCTTAGAGCCCTTAATCCATACCGCACGAATTACGCCGCTGCCGCCTACGTTGCTGATTGTAACCAGCTGGAAGTATGAGTGCCCGCTTACCTGAAACCTTACACCACCGGATCGTTGACACCTTACCCTGTAGATAAATAATGCATGCTTGTTATTATAATTCAGAGTAATTAACTATAGCTTGTTATAATTAATTTAGAGCATTGATTGGTTGCACGTCACATTTAAATTGGCTAAAATGCATGCCCCTACAAAGAACATATGTGATCATGCATGCTACTTATTACAGTAACAAATAAAAGTTTACTAACTAAAACAATTACTGATAATAAAAAAGAAAAGAATAAAAAATAGTAATGTAATGATGAGTTAAGTACCTCTGATAATAAATGGGGATAATTCCAGCGCGGTAAACCCCAATCGTCTCAAAAGCAGGCTGAGCCATGTCAAAATGCTGCCTAGGAGGATTACACCAGCCACCATTATCGCTTGGCAATGCGTAATTCGGCGGGCAAAAGTTTGTGGCGGTTATGGTGACAGTTGGGTAGCCAGGTTTGCACCACTGCGTATTGGAAGGGTCGCATTTGATCTGATAACATGCTCCACACATCCCTCCATTGTTGAACAACGCTGTGCTAAGCGCCGCTGTTTGTTGCCCATAGCCGTCAATGTACAAATTTCCATAACCGCATGCTCCACCTGTGCATATGTATATCGAAGCATGAACTCAATTAGCACTACAGTTTATTCAAGTTATAATTGCAAAGAGATAGATATTTCATATAACATGTACTATATGTATACACAGACAGAATTATATCAACCCGAAATAACAGCGCTCACCCATTGTTCCTGAAGCATCGGCACCGCCATAAAATGTGGCGTGGGCCGGGATCCACTGAGCCATTGATTCTCTCCATTGAATAGATACTAAAACGATAATACAAAACATGACTGGTAGTCTCTCCATTTTTCTTTTCTGTACGTAGCGAGCTTCAAAAGTTATTGACATGTATTGGATTGGCCTAAAAGGCTATTTATAGTTCGGTTTCCAAACCCTAACCGGCCTAACTGCTCTTTAAAATAATTGAGACGGAAATGAAGAAGAAAAAAAGCTCTCCATCTAATTATTGAACCATGCACTTGATTGTAGGTTGACTCCAAACGATATATAATAAATTGATTGCAGGTTGATCACTCCTAGGGGTGTCAATGGGTACGATACGGGTAGGGTGGAAGCATTTTCATACCCATATCCATTAAGAATTGATCTTACTCATTACCTACTCTTATCCATTAAAAATTTGTCTTATCCTATCCTATCCGTACCCGTTAAAATTAGAGGGTAATGGAACGGTAGCAGATGAATAACAAATAATACTAATATAATAGTTTTATTATTTTTATAAATATACCATCAAAACTCATCATGTCATACATATGCAATCACAATTACTAATATAAAAATCAAAATACAAATATGCAATAAATTCTAACAAATAATTTTTTTATAAAGAAAAAAACAAAAAATACAAATATATCTTCTAATAAATTCAAAATTCAAATTGTTAATTAAATAATAAAACATTCAAATAAAAAAGTAATATGTTTAATATAATATTCATCTTACAACAAAATGCATATATTTTCTCATGAATTAATGTTGATACAATAATATAAGAAACATAAAATTAAATAAATTGAATATAATATTTATATATCTATATGTAATTTATATTATATAATTACCCGATACTCAATGGGTACGAAATAGCCTTAACATGTACCCATATCCGTTTAGCTAATGAAAAAATTTCTTACCCATACGTACCCATACCCTATAAGCTAATTACAAAAAAAATCTTACCCATACTTGTCTTATCGAATATGATACGAGTAGGGTAAACGGGTAAACAATTTTCATTGACATGCACCCTAATCACTCCATGAAACGATACATTCTCTCCATGAAACGATCAAATTTTCTCTACAGAAGACAATTTGTAAAATATTGAGTGACATAAAATAATTAATTGAATATATCTTTTATCTTTCCTTATGCATAATTAATTGCAATCTCATCAATTGCATTAATTCGAATATATCTATATAAAAATGGGAATTACTATATATTCGCAATGGATTATGTTGGTATACCCTAGCGGATACTCCTGTTGCTAATAGAAAAAGCACATTTCTGTCGGTGCACCTTCACAGATAGTCACTATTTACTCTCGCGGATACTCTCTCATTCTTGTAGTTTTATATATATCTATGAATTAAATGGCAAATCGAGTGATAAATTAATAATTAATACTCTGAACATGTACCTAATATGGATATATCGATCCACCTTCAAATCAGGCATCCATTAGATTCAAAAAGATTTAAATAAAAAACAATTATCAAACTAGATAGTTAGTTGTTTGATATATACATCTCAAGTACCAAACATTTAAAAAAAAAAAAATCAAACTAAAACTACAATCATTTGCCGGAAGAATCGGGCCCGCAAAATGATTATGTGATCATATATACCAATCGAAAAGAATAATAAATAATATTCTACGAAGGATCCGCTTTTCACCCTTTCACATCTCCTTCATGAGCAATAACTTAATTATTTTGGTAACTAATAATGATAACTTGATCACATTAGTAACCAAAATGTTAGTTAGACGTGCATTCCCGCTAAGCACGGTCACCAGCATGGTATCAAGATTTTCTGTGGCGGTTGAAATCATACCCAATCATAGGTAAATGTAGGCTTAGAAATATATTACACCTTGTCCTCTAAGAGAAACTCAGATGCTAATTTGGTATTAGAATTGCCTAAGTAATTGAAAATTAAAATAATATGATATACTGCCCGAAAAAAGAAAATGTACAAATTTGTGTGCATGTGTATATAATATATAGGACTGTGATCAAGCGACATTTAAATTTTAACGAGATGCATATCTCAGTTAGTTAAAATATATACTTTTTGAGAGATACAAGTTCAAAATTAACTAGATATATAATTTCGATCAGTTTTATATTTAGATTAATTTCAATGACTCGAAATTTTTTATTCATCATCGTACTTCAAAAGATTTCCAGTTAACAAAAACAGAAGATTTGCAATTTTTCCAAACAAAAAAACGTCGTATTTAATTAGTATTCTACAATAAATGCAGAAATCAAACTCTTAATTAATTTAGATAAAATTTTGTTTGCATCCGAGACTTTAATTATACACTTGATCACATGGTAACATAATTGCAAATGATAAATCGATAATCTGTGGCATGTTAAAATTGACTATTCTCTGCCGTAAACTAACTATAAAATATCCACATGTGGTTATTTAAAGCAAATGTCATATTTGTTAATCAAAGAGTGATGAACCATGCATATGCATGTAAGGTCCAACTCCGGCCGCTTGGTTCGCCGCAATATTATTTAGGGGATGGTTATTTTTTTTTTCCGATGCTTGAATCGTCTAATAATCGTCAGAAGTAGAATACGAAAGTATAATAGTTTAATATACGGTACCAATTTCTCTCTTACAGTACTTGGTGCCTACTAGCTTCAAGCTTCTAATATAAACCCCACAATGTTATTGAAAGAATATATTCTCCTTCTATAAGTAAACATGCTTAATCAGTTTGTTTCAACTCTATATATGTATGCTCTTCTTCTTTCACATTTTAATGCACTTCACAAAACCATGAAATGCAGTTCGAATTACTAAAAATGGTATTTGAAAATGTTAACTAGGTATTGAATAGCATTGTTTGTATTTGTGTAATGTTTCTGTATATTAATTTCTAAAAGAGAGATACAGGCCTTAAATAGGCAATTTCCTTCTTACATTGAGCTGTATTAAAAGTTAAAATGACAATGCTGTAAAATGAAAATAGAATGGACTTTTTCTGTTATATATTCTCTGAACAGAGAATCAACATGGAAAAATATGTCTCAATTGTAGCTTGAAATGGAGAAGTCCATTCTCATCTTATTAAATACTAATTTCAAATTTACCTGTTCTATTATCTTAGCAATTTTCCTCACCTCATTTGGTCTGGAAATTACAAAAATTGTCATTTTCTTTTCCCTATTTCTGAAATAATTAGATGAGCAAAGGAGTAATATTTCTTGAAGAAGAAACTGAACTTCCTCTAGTTCAAATTTTTAAGGAGGTCAATTCAAGCTCCTATTACGGTCAAATGGAGGCAGGGTGTTTTCTGCAAAAGTTTGAAAGGGAGTCGAAAGATTCCGGGGTTGATGATGAAGTGAAGGTAATTCTTTTTTCTGGAAGGATGGAAGTGAAAAATGGCCAAACCTTGTTTGATGAGGATTTGGCTTCACTTAAGTTTAGATTGTTTGGTGGCAGGATTGTGGAATATTGTTTTAAAGGGTGCTCAAAATGAAGCTATAGAAACACAGCAAATATATATATATGGAGAAGATAAACCGATTTTTTATAGTAGCCACTCTCAAATTTTATAATTCTGACATTACCATGGATCTCAAAAAATATTAAAACTTATTAGGTGCGGAGACCCAGTCTCCGCACTATTTTTGGCTGGTGCACAGACTATGTATGTATGTGCATCATTTCTGATGCGCAGACACATTTTTGTTAAAAACAAATTTAAAACAGAATTTTTTTTAGAAACAGAAATTAACAAAACGGCTCTTTTTTACTAAAATTTATATTTATTTCGTTGCATAACGGGCCCTTTTCACTATAAGCCCAATTTGACATGCACACAACCAGCATAAAATTGCCTTTGAATGTGGTATCAAGTATCAGCTTTATCAAACCTTACTACATAGAGTCCAACAAATTAAGCAAAAAAGCAAAGAAGAAAATAACATGTCATTAATACAAATGTCAGTGTGGAAGATCGCCTACTGACCTTACAAAAACACAACATGTCATTAAAACTTGAGCCTTATATAATTTAGCAAAATAACAATGCTAGCTAATTTCCATATACTAGCTAGGTGGGCTCCTTTTAACAATCCTAATATAAGCCACTGCCTTAGCCCTAATATATGCTTAACTGAGAATAAAAAAGAGCAACATAACAAAGGAAACAAAGCAAAATGGCACTTTTGCACCGGACCCCTGAGAAACAAGAAATAAACTTCACGGTTCTTACGTACTAGGTTAAGTTTATGTAAAAGAGAGCTGAATAATGATACTTCAAGAAAACAGGTATCTCCTCCTGACAAAAGTATCCAATTGGCTAAAAATTTAACCAGTTGGTAGTGTAGGTACCACCAAACCACCAATAATTGGGTGCCACGTTATAGAAGGTCACCGTCTTCCAGTCGTCAGTCTGGACCATGAACGAGAGGCTTTGGCCGTTGAGGTACGCACCGCTCTGCCAGTTCTGGCCCCAATTCCTCGACATAGACATCCAGTTTGTCTTAGAGCCTTTAATCCATACCGCACGAATTACGCCGCTGCCGCCTACATTGCTGATTGCAACCAGCTCGAAGTACGAGTTTCCGTTTACCTGGAACCTTACACCACCAGATCGTTGACACCTTACCCTGTAGATAAATAATGCATTCTTGTTATTATAATTCCGTAATTAACTATAGCTTGTGATAAATAATTTCAAGGTTCTAAATCGCAATTGCTTTTTAGATCCGAAAAAGCTATAGCGCAACCATAACTAGCTATTTAGAATCATTATAAAAGAAAAGCGGTTAATAGCGTTATAGCTTTTGAGGTCCGAAAAAGCTAAAGCTAGCTATTTAGAACCCTGATTAATTTAGATCATTGATAGGTCGTAAGCCACGTTTAAATTTGGTTAAAATGCATTCCCCTAGCTACAGTTCTTTGTTATCATGCTGCTCATTACATTAACAAGATAAAAAAAGTTTACTAACTAAAACAATTACTGATAATCATAAAAAAGAAAAAAAGAAAAGAAAAACATAGTAATATAATGAGTCAAGTACCTCTGATAATAAATGGGGATAATTCCAGCACGGTAAACCCCGATCGTCTCAAAAGCAGGCTGAGCCAAGTCAAAATGCTGCCTGGGAGGGTTGCACCAGCCGCCATTATCGCTTGGCAATGCGTAATTCGGCGGGCAGAAGTTTGTGGCGGTTATGGTGACAACTGGGTAGCCAGGTTTGCACCACTGCGACTTGGACGGGTCACACTTGATCTGGTAACATGCTCCACACATCCCTCCATTGTTGAACAATGCTGTGCTAAGTGCCGCTGTGAGCTTCCCATAGCCGGCATTATATAAATTTCCGTAACCACATGCTCCGCCTGTACATACATATATGTATATAGAATCATGAACTCAATTAGCAATGCATTTTATTCAAGTTATAATTAATTACAAAGAGATGGACATTGTAGTATCACTGGTATGGTTGGTCCTATTGCATATAACAAGTACTCAAAATAACAGCTCACCCATTGTTCCCGAAGCGTCGGCACCGCCATAAAATGTGGCGTGGGCCGGTATCCACTGAGCCATTGATCCTCTCCATTGAAGAGAGGCCAAAAAGATTAAATAAAACATGACTGGTAGCCTCTCCATTTTTCTTTCTGTAGCAAGCTTCAAAGGTTATTGATATGTTTTGAATTGGTCTAAAAGCCTATTTATAGTTTGGATTCCAAACCCTAACCGGCCTAACCGCTCTATTAACAATTAAGACGGAATTGAAGAATAATAAAAAAGCTCTCTAATTATTGGACAACTTGATTGTTGGTTGACTTCACGAAACTATATATTAGTTCTGAAAGTTAATTTTAAAGATGTAAAATATTGAACATATATAAGTTTTGAAAAATTAAAAACTGGAGATTCCAAAAGTGTTAATTTATTAATAGTCTGATCTCTTATGTTGCATCTCAGCCGTTCAACTTTGAGTTTGATTAATTGATCACTATATATATATATATAATCTAATTTCGTATTCTAAAGAACAAATTAAGCTACATATGATGCGGTATGCTCTAATTTCATTACTAGAATTAAATTAAAAATATGATTGAATTTCAATCAATTCAATAAAATTAATTTTGAATACATATTTAGTGAAGAAAAATTAAGTCCAGTAATACTTTTGACTGTTATACGTACATTATTTTATTTTATTTTTGAAAATATTGTTTATATATAACTGTAATATTATTATATATAGATATAATGTTGTATCTTAGTTTATAAAATAAAAATTCAATTAGAACTTGATCTATGTTATTGTAATTTAGAGTATATAAAAATGTTATATTTTTCTTTTTCTTTTTTAAATTATAATCTATTGTTATCTAGGATAATTCTGTGGTGCTGTGGTGCTATGCTACATATGCATAGCATATTGATCAGCTGTTGCTATGACTTTAAATTTTGATTTCTGATATGCAAGTATTGTTATCTAGGATATATAATTCTGTGGTGCTATGCATAGCATTGATCAACTGGTGCTATGACTTTAAATTTTGATTTTTGAGATTTAAACGACCATTTGAATTTCTCGATTTTTGAAAATTTTCTCAGTGAATAAATTAAGATACATTTTAAGATATTGAAGACAATTTGGTAAAATGTTGAGTGACATAAGTTAATTGAATATATCTTTTATGAGTAGAACTAGGGTTCTCCTAAGAATACCAAGTCTCTTTGTACTCTTAATTCTAAAATCTATCGGATTAACTTCGAACGACAAATTCAAACCATTGAAATTCTTCTACCTTACGAGTGATGCGTCTACATGTGAAAATTTTAAAGTTTCGAATTAATTTAGTATAAAGTCAAGTTGTCAAAATTAAAAGATTTATAAATTAATTTTGATGCATTTATTTTTTGGACGTCTTTTGACCACTTGACTCGTAAGGTAGAAGGATTTCAACAGTTTGGATTCGTTGTTCAAAGTTAATCCGATATGTTTTAGAGTTAATAGTACAAAAGAACTTGGTACTCCTTGGAGCACCCTAGTTCTACTCATCTTTTATATATCTATCCATATGCATGATTAATTGCAATCTCATAGTGCCATGCACTGGCATATTGATCGTACTGAATAATATTAATTCGAATATCTATGAATTAAAGACAAATCCAATGATAAACAAATAAATAATCTTCTGAACATGTACCAAATTGATCCACCATCAAATCAGGCATCGATCCATTAGTTTAGTTTAGTTGTTTGATATATATCCATCTCAAGTACCAAACATTAATTATTAAAAAAAATCAAATTAAAACTACAATCATATCATATGCCGGAAGAATCGGGCCGCAAAATGATTATGTGATCATACAAATCGATCTAAAAGAATATATAATAATCTACTACGAAGGATCCGTTTTTCAACCTTTCACATTTGCTTGACCAATAAATTATTTTGGTAACTAATCATTATAACTTGACATTAGTAACCAAAATGTTAGTTAGACGTGCATTCCCGCTAAGCACGGTCACCAACATGCATTGTATCATAAAATTATTTACTCTTGTACAATTAATATGCAGAAATCAAAGTCTTAAATTGTGAATGATAAATCATATATAATCTGTGGCATAAAATTAATTGACTATTCTGCCGTAAACTACCTATATATAAAATATTCAAGGAGTCGGGTGCCATATTGTTAATCAAAGAGTTGTTGAAAATAACGGATATTTTCACCAAAAGCTTGGATCCGAATTCATTTGAGATAATTACAAGTAATCTAGGATTGTACGATATATACATTGAAAATAACGGATGATCACATATTAATTCTCATCATTGATGAAAGGTTTAGATTGTGCCAAGCATAACTCTAGATTTAGTAATAAAGTAAACAGGTACCTTGGTACATTGGTACAAGGCATACCATAGATAGAAACAGTAGCAACCGGTACTCAACACGTAGGTAACGGTAATAATTAAATACCTTTTTGTATAAATAGAACTATGAACAATATAAAAATCAGATAAATGAAATATTTTTTTCTCCTAAGAAACTCACAAAATCAACATAATATCAGAACATTTGTTTCTGTGATAAAAGAAAACAAAACCCTACATAAGCGAAGGATCCAAATTATATCCAGAAATCGACTGAACTGTTTCTCTATCACCGCCATCTGCTCTTAGCAATTTACGTAGCGTTCCAAAGCAATATATAGCGTCCATCTCTTTTACTCGTCTCATTGTGGGACTAAGAACAAGTACATCCGGATACCAGATTATTTTTTTTAGAACATGATCATGCCTTTAAAATAAAACCAATCACAGTAGGCCCGGCCCTTGGTCACACCTTAATTACACCATTACACATGCCTTACTGAGAAGAATACCAGCATATGCATCTCAAACAATTTAATATTAAATTAATGGAAAATTATTTGGCCCAACCAATCTTTCTGTAGAAAACTTGAGGAGAAAGAATTTTCAAATTTTGAGTCGCTACTATTTTCAAGCAAATTTATATTAAGAATGATGTACTGTTATTTTTTTTATGAATATCCGACGTCATTATTTGTTTCGTATCTGTATTTGAATCTATATTTGTTTATTATCCGCTCCATATTTGTATCCATTTAAGGCGAATTTGGTTTTAGATTTTGACATATGTTTACTATCCGTATCCGTATCCGTATCCGCATCCGCTCACTGAAAAACAGATCCAGATTTAGTATTAGCACTATCCGCTCCGTATTTGCTCCGTTTTCACCCCTAATTATGGACCATCAAAAAATAATAATTAGTATCTATTTAAAAATAGTGATTTTCTATTTAGCCAAACTTTTGTGTTAGATGAGATTGTAAACAAGAATTTGAACAATTAAGGTGTTGTAAACAATCTCTTTTTAAGATTGTTTGTTGTTCTTATTGTTGTTTACTGAATTTTGGGGCTAGTCAATTATGAACAAGTTGTTGTCAAAATTAACTGAGCTTCTTTAAAGAGTTAGACCCATTACTGATAAATATATGAGAACAATTTTAACGCAACCTCTTGTAAGCGTTTTCAATTTAAAACCATTAGAAAAGGTAAGTTTTTGTAAGGATTTTCATTAAAAAAAAAATCGTTAAAAAGATTTTTTTTATAAGAATTTTCATTAAAAAAAAAGTGTTAGAAAATGTAGTTTTTGTAAGGACCCAGAGCTGACTCGCTCGTTACTGGAACAAGCTGAGACTTAGTTCACTCAGTACTAGTTAGCTCGGTCCAGAATTAAAGAGTTCAAGTTGGGGCTTAGCTCGTTCTCCAGTTTGCGAGCTAACTCGGCTAGACACTAATTTGTGAATTTATATGAATTTGTGTCCATTTTATACTATTCAGCTCGATCCAAAAAGTGTGTATAATTTATTTTCTTCTTAAAAACAAGGTCTAATCAAATCTAGCGAGCCAGTTCACCAGCTAGCTCAGTTTAGTTTGTGACAATTTCAAGCTGAAATTTTAACTTTGACCTCTAAAATCAGCTTCCTCATGACTCGGAAGAGCCAGCTCTTGATCTGAATCCAGCTCGTAACAAACCAACTCGTTGCTACCCCTGTTCTTAACCATTATAAGAGAACAAACATTCTTTATCGGTAGGATCGTGACGGTACGTAGGAAAATCCCTGGTGAAGACCATTTTGTACCGTTATAAAAAAGTTGTTCTGTATTAGCGATTTGATGTGTCTATTTTTATTTTACACTAATAAATTTATTCAAATGTACTCAATGACATACATTAGAGCTTATCAATCAGTTTTGGCGAATTTTTTTTTTTTACACTGTTAAAATTCGTTATTAATTAAAAACCACCCGAACCGGTTTATGTAAAAAAAATACCACCCCACACAATGATTTCAAGCAAAAGTCAAAATGGGTCCGCACAAGTACCTATTAGTCCGCACTACGGTTTGGCTCATCAGATCCGCGCAATAGTTTTAGTCACCAAGGGGTTCGCACACGGGTTTGGCGCACCAATATGTGCGCACGGAAATTGACACACTTGCACGGATTTTAATGTACTTTAGCACGGATCTTGATGCAATCGGATGGTCCTTACAAATTGGGCTTTGAATTGGCTTTGAATAGTTGTGAAAAGCCGGTCAAAGGCGCAGAAGCATGTGGGAACTCTCTTGGTGTGCAAAATCATTGCACGGACCCGATGTGCCAAATCATGGTGCGGACCAATAAGTGCGCAAGGTACTTGTGCGGATCCATTTTAACTGGTGCGCGAAACCATTGTACGGGGTGGTATTTTTTTACATAAACCTGTCCGAGTGATTTTTAATTAATAACGAATTTTAACAGTTTCAAAAAAAAAATTTCGGCAGTTTTGGTGATTTCAGGATGACAATTGTAGTCAAAATTGATTAAAAAAATCAGAAACACACAATGCACTGCAAATTAATTTTATTAAAATTTAATGCATAATAATTTATGTATATATTTTATTTCATACGCGCGTAAACGTGATCGATCTAAAGTGATTCATACCAGCTCTCTTATTATGTCCCTTGTATTTTTGTTTAAAAAAATATAGAAAATATAATTAAAGTATCATAAAATGTAAAACAAGAAGCCCTTATATATATTTTTTAAATTAAATATAATTTGAAGCAACACGGTAATAGAACAAAAAATTAAAAGATAATTAAAAGAGACACAATTGGATATATTGTAGAACATAAATAATAAGCTTTCTTAATTCTTAGCAAATATTGGTACAAAATCATGCTGTATTACAAGGAGGGCTGATAAAAACAAATATCTCAGCCGCATCCTTAATTAGAAAACATGACAGACATAAATAAAAAAAAAAAAAAAAAAATACAAACATGATAGACATATATATTTCTGCTTTAGTTCTTCTTAGCCTTCAAATTTTGCTTAAAACGCAATGAAGGAAGAATAACCAAATATTCTAGATTTTCCAAACGCCAAGTAAAGAAAAATACTAACCATACATAACTATATATACTAATTAGGATATCCAAAATGATCAAAATTTTGACCTGGCATCCAACATAACACCTGACATAACTACTTCAATATAAGTTAACCCAGTTGGTACTGTAGGTACCTCCAAACCACCAATTACTGGGTGCGACATCATAGGCGGTCACCGTCTTCCCGTCGTCAGTCTGGACACGAAACGAGAGACTCTGGCTGTTGAGATACGCACCGCTTTGCCAGTTCTGGCCCCAATTTCTTGACATTTGCATCCAGTCTGTGTTGGTGCCTTTAATCCACACTGCGCTAATAACACCGCTACCGCCGACATTGCTGATCGATACCAACTCAAAGTATGAGTTTCCGTTAACCGTGAACCTGATACCTCCCGAACGTTGACAAGACACCCTGACATTTAATAATTACAGTTTACATTAATCATATATATTTTCTGTTTTATTTTTATTTTGGTTGTTTTTTGGGGGGTGGGGGGTGAACAGAGCTTGTATGTACCTTCTGTATTGAACAGGGATGATTCCAGCACTATAAACTCCGATGACTTCCCAAGCCGGCTGTGCCATATCAAAATGCTGCCTGGGTGGATTACACCAGCCACCGTTGTCACTCGGTAGGTTGTAATTTGGTGGGCAGAAGTTGGTGGCGGTGACAGTGACAGACTGGCCAGCCTTGCACCGCTGAGACTTGCTCTGATCGCATGTGATTTGGTAGCATGCCCCGCACATACCGCCATCATTGAACAATGCCGTGCTCAAGGCTGTCGTCATAACACCGTAGCCGGCATTGTACAAGTTACCATAGCCACATGCTCCACCTGTATTATATTCCCAACCATATATAGATAAATTTTGAGAAACGTAAGCTTTACATGTACATAAATTGGTGGTTTTTTATTTTAGTGAAGAAAGGAAAAAAAAAATTATACAGACCCATGGTCCCGGATGCATCGGCACCGCCGTAGAAGGTGGCGGTGGCTGATGTCCATTGAGCCATTGATCCTCTCCATTGAACAAATGCAAGGAGCAAGCTCAGGAGTAATGCTGATTTCATTGCCTTCTCGATATCTCTTCTCACTTAGTTATTTTTGTTTTAAGAAGGAATGAATATGTTAATTTGTTGATATGTCTTGGACTAGCACCAAGTTCCTATTTTATACATGCAGAAGATGTTTTAACTGTCTAAACCGCTATATTGTCTTCTACAAATAAAGAAATGAGAAAATTCGATAGTCATGTGAATTGGTAAAGAATATTAACATGAAGTCTATAATTTAAGGTTAATCAGCTGTTCTTTAATTTCCTTTCCATTGATTCTTTTCACATATATATAAACAATGTCTTACAATGGCTGGCCTACCAACTACACAAAATATTAGCATCTAAATATTGGGCCGGGCTCTTAATATTATGTACGTACGAGAGTCATCATGTTTTACTTAGGAAGGTGGATTAACAAATAATTATTAACACAATTTTTTTGTTTTTTTACTGTTATTAGCTATTTTCAAAGTAGCTTAATAAATAGTAAAAAAATATTTCAAAAAATATAAAATTTGGCCTCCAAGCACATTTCAATATGGAAAACATGTTGAGCTGTTCGGATCGGCTATTTGAACTTTGGAAATAAAGATATAGCATGGAGTACCAACGTGTTTTACTCCACATCTCACCCTAGTCAACCTCATATATATATATATATATATATATATATATATATATAGGTTGGCTAATATCAAATCAGTTGTTCCTTAGGTCCCGTGCAACCAGGTCGTATTTCAATTTTCGAAGTCCAAAACGTCGATCCAAACTGTTAGATGTGTTCTTTATATTAAAATGTGCTCAGAGACCAAATTTTACATTTTTTGGAATTTTTTTACTATTTATTAAGCCATTTTGAAAAACGCTGATCCAACGGTGGCTTAACCAAACAGTAAAACTAGAAGCCACCGTTAGATTAGTGATTTTCAAAGTGGCTTAATAAATAGTAAAAAAATTCCAAAAAATATAAAATTTTGTCTCCGAGCACATTTTAATATAGAGAACACATCTAACAGTTTGGATCGACGTTTTGGACTTCGAAAATTGAAAAACGACTTGGTTGCACGGGATCTCAGGAACAACTGATTTGATATTAGCCAACCTCTATATATATATGAGATGGGATAACTTGCTTTGGAAAGTAAAGAGGGTTCTTTACTTCCCGCTCAAATCTCTATTTTTAAAATTCAAATAGTCAATCCGAACCGTTAGATGTGATCTCCATATTGAAATGTGCTTGGAGACTAAATTTTACATTTTTTGGAATTTTTTTACTATTTATTAAGCCACTTTGAAAATCGCTGATCCAACAGTGGCTCATATTGAACAGTGAAACCATTGGATCAGCGATTTTCAAAGTGGCTTAATAAATAGTAAAAAAATTCCAAAAAATGTAAAATTTGGTCTCCAAGCACATTTCAATATGGAGATCACATCTAACGGTTCGAATCGACTATTTGAATTTTGAAAATGGAGATTTGAGCGGGAAGTAAAGAACCCTCTTTACTTCCCAAAGCAAGTTAGCCCATCTCTCTCTCTCTCTCTATATATATATAGAGAGAGAGAAAGTAAATCTAGGGTGTGACGTGCTCACCAAGAGGGTTTGGTGAGCACAACTCCAAAAATACATCGGATCGGCTTCAAATGACGAATCCAAACCGTTGAAATCCATGTACTTCGTGAGTGATGCATGTACATTGAAAATTTGATGAGCAATGGTGAATCTAGAGACACTAAAACTATATATATATATATATATCTGCTTTCGCATTTCTTAAAATGGGGATATATGTCCGGCAAAGTAATTAAGCTAGGTTGCTATTTTTTTTTTTTTGATGCAACGAATATAAATAATTATTCCCTACAGATTAACTAATAAAATTTTGATAAACAATTACCAAACCACCCGCTGATGTTTTCCTTTTAAATTAACTTTGACGATGTCAAGAATTTAATCCAACTATCAATTAATTTCTCCTTTTGCTGAGAATAGTATCTTTATTTATATATATTTTTAAGGTTAGTTGGCTTAATTGGTGCCGCTAACAATTGTATTAAGTAAGAAAAGTATTTACAAAGCTGAGAATAGTATCTATGTTTATATATATATATATATATCAACTAATACTTGCATGATTTTACTCTTTCAAAGGGAAACTTATTAAAAAATTGAATTAACATATTTAACAACGTTAGGTTCCACTTATATATACTAATATCTGACTAATCTATTTGATGAACTAATTATTATAACTTGATCCTAGCATAAGTCAACTGGAACTTGTGGGAGAGGGCATGAGAGAACATGTACTCCGTAAGTAAATAATGGCCACCAACATTACACCGAAAGGTCCGAGAAATGCGAAAATATAACACCGCCAATAGAATCATGATTTTCTGTGGGTTATCAAATTGTAACTTCATGCTATGTTCAGTATATGGGTGCATTTGGATTATCAAGAATAGTACGGAATTAACACTGTTTTTTGAATTAATGACTATTTTTCTCCACTATTCTACATTTGAATCACTCTAAGAATAGAACTATTTATGAGATTTAAAGTGTTCTTGCTAACTCATTCAAACGATGGAATAGCGCTAACTCAGGTTAGCGCTATTCTTATTATTTTCGGAGTTACATCCTATTCTTGCTAGAAAAAAGTAAAGCTTGGCACCTTCTTGTTTCAAACTTTGAAACTTGGCACCTTCTTGTTTAACTTTTAATTCTGTAATTTATTAACATTTCCGTTAATTAATTAGACTCCATATATATATGATAAGTTTGGCTACCTTTACCGTACGGTGCTCTGAATGCCCCTGAATGTATAAATCCAATGTTTAGCTACCTTATAAGATTATAAGATAAAAGTTCGCTAATTTAGCTACAATCGCTATAGCTGTAATAGCTTGTTGCTATTACTGTTATGCACTATGCGCAATTGCTAACTGTCATGCTATATGGGCTTCTTTTCTATTTATTTTTTGCAATTTCTATGGACTTCTGTGTTTATGTTCCTATTTGTTTGATGTTAAATGGTCTGTTATGCTAGGTATGCTAAACCGAATTCTATGTTTCTGTACCTATATATTTGTGATTTAGTTTGTTCTTTTATATCCAAAAATATTCAAATATTAATTCCTCCCTTTACTTGCTATTCGTCTAGTATTCACTTGTAATATTATTGTTCTTCGTTTCAATTGAAAGCTGATTTTGATTATTAATTATAATATGTAAAATAATCAAATAGGTACTGACTTTATTTTACTTGTAAAATTAATTGCTCTTCAATTATTATAATCTATAATATGAGATATGAACTATTAAATAAATGTTACCATGTAGATCATTTTTTTTTCTTATTTGCATGATTGAAAAAAGTACAGACTTATATTAGTTGTAATTTGGTTGTTACTCCAATTCTCCAATGTTAATAATATTGATAATTAGTAGTAATATAGAATATAATTTTTTAAAAGAAAAAAAAAAAGCTATGTCCGATAGCTATTTTTTTTAACCTTTCTGTGATGACGTGATAAATGCTATTTAGAACCTTGATCAATTCTGAAGTGACGAAAAAATTATAAAAACTATTAAGCCATTCTGTGTAGGGGTGTCAATGACACCCGCTTACCCTACCCGTATCGTATTTGATAAAACGGGTATGAGTAACATTTTTTTTCGTTAATTTATTGGGTATGGGTTAGGGTTGCACAAAAAATTCATAGTTCATGATTCGATTTGAGTTTGATTCAAAAAAGTTGTTAAAATTTTTGATTTGAAATAGTTCGAAATTAATTCAAATCAAACTCAACCGGACTTGGTTCGTTTGAAATAGGTTCGCGAACTATTCTAATTCGAATCTTAAAGTAACATGAACCGTTGATTTTCACTGATGACTTAAAAGTTAAAACATAAGGTCGCCCAGCCATATATAAGTCATAGCTCGTAAGTCGTAACCCTCGCTCTTAATTCTGAAACCCTAGACGACTTTCACTTCTCGCTCTCGGCAACTACGATCACTCTTTCTTGTTGTAAAAATATTCGTAAAAAATTCGAAATTGATTTCGTAAAACATTTGACATTGAGTTCGTAAAAAAATCCATTTGAAATTAATTCAAACCAAACTCAAACAAAGATAAGTTCGATTCGTTTGCAACTCTAGTATGGGTATGGGTAGGGATTTTTTTTTCATTAAGTAAACGAATATGGATACAGTTAAAGGCTATTTCGTACTCGTTGGGTAACGGATAATTATATAAAATAAATAACATTTAGATATAAAATATTATATTTAATTTATTAAATTTCCTATTTTCCATATCACTATATTAACGCCAATCCATTAGTTGTAAAAAAAATCCCTATAGAAAATGCATGTATGTCTTTTGTTGTAAAAAAAATATTATGTTAAACATATTACGTTTTTATTTGAATGTTTTGTTATTTAGTTGACGATTTGAATTTGTTAGATGAGATAATTGTGTTTTTTTTTTGCTTTATAAAATACTATTAGTTAGAATTGATTGCATATTTGTATTTTGATTTTTTATATTAGTAATTGTGATTGCATATGTATGACATAATGATTTTTGATGGTTTATTTGTAAAAATAATAATATCATTATATTAGTATTATTCGTTATTCGTCTGCTACCGCTTCTTTATCCACTAATTTTAATGGGTACGGGTAGGGTAGGATAAAACAAATTTTTAACGAGTAAGGATAAAGTATGAGTAAGATCAATTCTTAATGGATTTGGGTATGAAAATGCTTTCACTTATTGACACCTTCAATTCCGTGTTCTTTTTCATTTGTTAAACTTTTTTCTTGAGATAATTAATACATTAATAAATCTCAACCTCTATCAAGATCTATATCATAAAGAAACATTGAGCACCGGAATAAACGGTCAAACCTGCTATGCTATCAGAGAACTTATATCCTTGTCCAGAATATCATCGATCCTTTGGAATTTGTGACCACACAAAGTGGTGAAGAAGTTATTTAACGACATTCTTTGGATGGTTTGATTGAAATAATAGAAATGATAAATTAAGCCCCATTAACTAATAAAAATTCCAATGATTAATCAATGTCACGGCTAGAATGGTACGTGATCTGCCGTGATTCTTTGGTGATCCACTGCACATGCATGGCCGCAATTGCTTTGCAACTACCAGCAGTGTGTACACACTGCTGCTAGTTAATTTGCTCCGTAACTACCATTGTATAGTCTCTGCTGGTAAGATTAGATGGAATTATATGGAGATTTAGTTCGCCTGCGCCATCAAAGATGAAAATATTCACTTATCTAATTCTCCAAAATAGGGTGTTGACCCATGAAGTCATGCAAACTAGGACTATGATACGTGATTTCACTAATACAAAAAACCCTTTCACTGACCCTTAGTCACTGACTGTTTTATTATGTAACAGTCGGTGTAGAGACTACATGGCAAAATCGTAAATATGAACAACTTCAACACTGACTGTTCACTTTTAAAAACCGTCAGTAAACCAACACCGACTGTTTTTTTAGGGAAAGGGTCAGTGTTGTTCGATCTTTCACCGACTGTTTTTTTAATTTAACAGTCAGTGTTGAGAAGTGACCAACACCGACTGTTTTTTTACGAAAAGGGTCAGTGTTGTTCGACCTTTCACCGACTGTTTTTTTAATTTAACAGTCAGTGTTGAGAAGTGACCAACACCGACTGTTTTTTTAAGAAAAGGGTCAGTGTTGTTCGACCTTTCACCGACTGTTTTTTTAATTTAACAGTCAGTGTTGAGAAGTCACCAACACCGACTGTTTTTTTAGGGGAAGGGTCAGTGTTGTTCGACCTTTCACCGACTGTTTTTTAATTTAACAGTCAGTGTTGAGAAGTGACCAACACCGACTGTTTTTTTAGGGGAAGGGTCAGTGTTGCTCCGTTGGGTTTCATAAAAAAATAATTTCACTTGTATATTTAAATATAAATTACTATTTAAGAATAAAAATTTATGCATTGTGTATATTTTGTAAGATATTTAATAATTAAATTTATTTGTTTAAATTGAATTTATAGATGTAATAAGTATTTTATTGTTGTGATTCATAAAATAGGATTGAAATTATATGTGGTAAAACGTTCGTTGTACAGTGTTTATGGAATGAAAAACCTAATACAACATAAATTACTAATTGATGGATTCATCAAAAAATTGCAATGCTTATTTATTAGAATGGACATATTCTACTTAATAAGTATGATTAGTAATTTACGTGATTATTTAAATTTAAGCAATTAACTTCAAAATTTGGCTTTAATTTTAGAAAATATTTTATAATGAAAATTATATTGATGAAATTTATGCAATAATTAATGTTATAACATGTTTATTGCTTAATTAAATGATTTTGACACATTAAATTATATAGCATTACATGCATATTACATAAATGATTCACATTTTCTATGCATAAACATGAAACATAAACTCTTGTTTCGTGAGTTTATGCAGACGTATGAAAATATATCGTCCGTGAGTCGATCGGAACCGTTTAAATTAAAGAGTACTGCAGTTATTGTCTTGCATCCAAGTTTGATCAGAATTTATTTTTATTTACCCATCCATCTAGTTGACTGAAAATTGAAGCATCGTATGGCCATAAACACTTCGTGTTGGATCGTAGCTCATATATAATAAAACTTCCGAACTTTTATATTGGTTACATTCAGTGTTCTCCCTTGATCATTTTAAAACAAATTTGAAATGATTTCACTTCAGATCGACCGTTGATTACCCGCGTTTAAATGAACGGTCAGATTCCAATCTTCCTTTTAATCTGATTTTATTGTCATTTTTTTGTAATTTTTGATTTACTGACTGTTTTTATTTTAAGACTGTCAGTGTTGATATTTTGACTGACTGTTTTTATTTCGAAACCATCAGTATTGAGGTCATATAGTGACTGTTTTTAATTAGAAACCGTCAGTGTTGAAGTCGTCTACTGACTATTTTTATTTTAAAACCATCAGTGTTGATATTCTACGCTGACCGTTTTTATTTAAAGCCGTCAGTGATGATATTCTACGCTGACTGTTTTTATTTCAGAAAAATAACCGTCAGTGTTGTTGTTTACCGCTTCCTTCCGAAAAATTTGATTTCCCCCGTCTATTTCGACCAGCCGCCAAAAAATTCATTTTCCCACGCCAAAATTTTCATTTTCCCCAAATCGCTAAGGCAAAACCCATTCCAATCGGTAATATTCATTTCTCTCCCAAACCCTAGCCGCTGGCCTTCTTCTTCTCCCCGATCTGTCTCTCCTCTTTTTTCTTGTGAAAATTAAGCCCGACCTGATTCCAGTTTCACTCCGATCTCACTTTCTGTGGGCTCTCATTTTTCTTTTCTCGATCGATCCGTATCCCAATCTCTCGAAATATCCTCTGCTATGTTTCTCTCTCCCACCTTCACCGAAGGTGCTTTAACGACCAAAAAATTGAGGAAATCAGATCGAAGGTTCTCTTTACTCCTCTTGTAAGCTCAGGTACTCTCTCTCTTTCTCTCTCTGTAATTTGATTGGATAATTGGTTCCTCTGGCGCTATTGGGGTGCAAGACCAAATTAAAAAGAAAAATTTGAATTGGTGTTTTCTTTATAAAGATTTTTTTTATTAAATTATTTATAAAGATTTGTTTCGTTGATAGAGAAAAATAAATGAAACAGATTATTGGATAGATGATTGTCTGTTTCAGTAATCTAGTAATATTTGTCTGTTTTTCTGATCATTATGAGTCATTTCCGGTATTAATTTTAGGGCTTTAGTTCCTCTTATGTTTCAATTCGTAGAAAAAAAATGTGTAATTCAAATATTTGGAGACTGAAGCTATAAAATTGCTTTGGTATTGCTTTGGCATTGCTTTGGCATTGCTTTGTTATTGCTTTGCTTTTAATCAAAACTGCGGGCATGCGTAATGCAATTTCATAGATTTGCTAATACTGATTTTTTGCCAATAAAAATCTGAATAGAATGGAGAACAGTTTCCTCAAAGCTGTACTGGTGATTTGTTGTATGTGAGATTCAGACCTTTATACTTCAAAACCAGAAAAAAAAACATTATTTATCTTTATATCAAATATTGTCATTATTCATTTAACCTTGGATCTAATATTTACAATGCAATTATTGTTATTGTTCGTTCTTTTCAGGGGCAATTGTCGACCTTAGCCAACGACAATCTTGACGTGGTTGTTCCGGTGCCACAATATTTGCTCTTTGACATATGCATCAAGATAAGTTTTTCTTATTTGAACTGACTAAAGGGAAATAATCATTTCAGTTTATATACAATTATACTGTACTGATCTTCTGGGGTTTGTTTGAGATCTTTGTAGAATTACTGAGATAAAGGGCATCACGACAAACGTATATTAGAAAGAAAGAAAAAAAACAACGAAACAAGTAACATCTACATGTAACTTTCAAGTAGAGCTTATTTACCATACTAAATTGAAACCTCAATTTCTAATAATTTACCGTACTCCATTTGCAGTTTGATATGGGAGACATTCTAGTCGGCAACCAATCAACTGGTACGAACATACATTTGCTATTATACTAAAGTTAATATTTTTTGCGACTTTTAATCTTAAAATTCTGGTGTAAACTGATATGTTTCGTTATTGTTTACTCATGGAGCTGACAATTTTCATGTTTTTGTGCCAATGGTTGTGCTGCCATTAGTGATTCTGGGGCTTCTTTGATTGCGGGTCCCACAGTATGTGCCTTTACTTTCTCACTGAAATTTCATTTTGCAAAATTTAACAGAAGAATAGTATACTGTGAAAGTAAAAAAATACTAAGTGAATATTTAATGAACCATGAAATTCACAGTTGCAATTTCTGCATGTACCAACCAGTGTTACCAGTATTAACCAAGTATTGCTGGATCATTACCTTTTAGCTTACTGGCCATAGGACAATTTTGTATTCATTTTTTAATTCTAAGCATTATAGGTGTAGCACATAGACATCAAGTTCTCGTTGAAATAGAATCTCATTTTTTTGCTAAATATGCTAGTCAGCTCCAATACGTATCAGCAGTGTGTGGTAACACAGTTTTACAAGTTTTCAGTTTTTTTTTATAACTCTGTCTTGTCAACCCTAGCTTGAGTTGACCTCATCTTTTCAAATTAAGGAAACAAAATTCTAATGAGCATCTAGTTTTATTTCCTTGCTGTCTAGAAAAGCACCTATCTGAAATTGTCTTTGGGTTGTAGCTACATAGTGTTAATTATTCATTTTTACCTAAATGGAACATTTCAGAGTCCTAGGCAACAAGGTAGCAAGGTGTGTGGATTTTACGTCATGAAACACATGCAAGACCTAGTCACTACGCAATTTGATGTTTTTCCTAAAGTATGTATTTTATACTTGAACTTGATTCATTTTTCATATAACTTGGATAAAATTAACTTCCTCAATTTGTATTCATGCAGTGTGATTTACCGACAGAAAAATATACGCCGACGCAACTTCATGTAATAACACGACAGTGGTGTGCATTTTTCTTGGACAACTTTTAAACTATTTATTAGAAATGCAATGTTGTTAACTTCATATGTATATTTTGTAAGTGTGTTATGTAAATTTTGTTATATTGTATTTTTTTGTGAATGAAATATAAGTAGTGTTTATATTGTATTGTCTTTTGTTTGTGTTGCTCAAATTATTTGCATGATATTTTATTTAATTTAGATGAATGCTGAATAGTAATATATTGCTAGCAAAAATATGGAGGCTAGCCCCGATACAAATAGAACCATGCCAAAATTTTATGCAAACACCGACTGTTTTTATCACTAATTATTGACTGTTTTTTAGAACTACACCGACTGTTTTTTAAAGAAAACAGTCGGTGTAGGTGTCCAACACCGACTGTTTTTTAAAGAAAACAGTCAGTGTAGATGCCCAACACTGACTGTTTTTTAAAGAAAACAGTCGGTGTAGGTGCCCAACACCGACTGTTTTTTAAAGAAAACAGTCGGTGTAGCTGCTCAACACCGACGGTTTTTTTAAGAAAACAGTCAGTGTAGGTGTCCAACACCGACGGTTTTTAAAAAAAAATAGTCGGTGTAGGTGCCCAACACCGACGGTTTATTTGAATAGTCAGTGTTGAATGTCTACACTGACTGTTATTTACCAGCCAGTAAAGAATACCTATACTGGCGGCGCCATCACTGACGCCTCAATAACAGTCGGTATAGGGATTTTTTAACAGTCAGTAAAAGTGTTTTTGGTACTAGTGTTTGAAATGTGTCATGTGCGATGCTTCTTCTATTGAAACTTCTCAGCATCTATTTTTTGAATGTGCCAATGTTATTGAGGTGTGGGACAGATTACCAAATCTCTTGCAACATGGTTGCACAGTTGAAAGAACTTGGAATGCATCACTGTCAGACAGCAGGAAAAGGGAAGAAAAAATGGGCTACTGCATTCATGGCAACATTGGTCCTTGTGGAAGCAAAGAAATAAAGTTATTTTTCGTGGGTCGAAATGGCCAGCATGGTTGGTGGCGAATCGGGAAAAGAAAGAAGTGGTACTATGGACCCAGTATTGTGGTAATCTAAATGTAAACAGGGCATCACAAGCAAGAGGTAGTGGGTTTATTGGGAGAACGGTGACAGTATAATTTGATTGTAATATTTAGGATTGGGTGTTGTAAACAATTTTATTAAATTAATCTTGGTAGCCGCTACTAAGCTTTAAAAAAAAAAAACTATCATTGTATAGTATACACCGAAGAAGAAAAAGGGGGCAAAATATTTGCAATTAGGATTGAATTTTGAGATCCGAATTGTCATCTTAATGTGATCTACACACCGATATCTTATTGGGATAAAATTTAATATTTTTAAATTTAATGCGCAGACTATGTGCACATACATAGTCTGCGCATTATTTTTGGCAGGTGCACAGACTATGTATGTGCACTAGGGGTGTAAACAGATTCAGATAATCTGCTCTGAATTCACTTATTATTCATATTCAGATTAAACAGATATGAATATTTGCGAATATGGATAAGGATATTTTAGTATATGGAAAAATAATTCGGACATGGATAATTCTGTGAGGATATAAACGGAGCGGATATCCATATCTATCCATATCTGAAATTTAATCTTTCAACAGCTTTCAATACATTTCACCTTTGCAAAGTTCTCAAAAAACATACATATTCGTTTAAGTCTAAGAATTTTGGAAGGAAATCATATAATCTATTAGGATAATAGATTAGTTTTTTTTACCAATAAGCAATTAATCATGCATAATTGTCATTGTGCAAACTTAAAAAGTCTATTAAATTTTTGTCAATTTAGGTAATCAAATTAGGTAATTTAAAATTATGAAATTTAGTAGAATTACTCAATATTTGACAATTATCTGCTCCATATTCGTATCCAAATTCGTATCCATGGATTATCCGTTCCGTATCCGTTTAAGACGGATATAGTTTTAAATTTTAATATCCGTTTACTATCCGTATCCGTATTCTTATTCGTTTGTTGAAAAACATATGTGGATATGGTATTAACATTATCCGCTCTGAATCTGCTCCGTTTACACCCCTAATGTGCACCATTTGGATGAGCATACCCATTGTTATTAAAAACAAATTTAAAACAATTTTTTTTAAAAGAGAAATTAACAAAATGGGCCCTTTTTACTATAAGTTATATTTATTTCGTTGCATAACGGGCCCTTTTCACTATAAGCCCAATTTGACATGCACACAACCAGCATAAAATTGCCTTTGAATGTGGTATCAAGTATCAGCTTTATCAAACCTTACTACATAGAGTCCAACAAAGCGAAAAGCAAAGAAGAAAATTACATGTCATTATTCATTAATACAAATGTCAATGTGGAAGATCGCCTACTGACCTTACAAAAACGCAACATGTCAACAAAACTTGAGCCTTATCTGAGAACTGAGGGTACATATATAATTTAGCAAAATAACAATGCTAGCTAATTTCCAGATACTAGCTAGGTGGGCTCCTTTTAACAATCCTAATATAAGCCACAGCCATAGCCCTAGTATATGCTTAACTGAGAATAAAAAAGAGCAACATAAGAAAGGAAACAAAGCAAAATGGTACTTTTGCACCGGACCCCAGAGAAACAAGAAATAAACTTCACGGTTCTTACGTACTAGGTCAAGTTTATGTAAAAGAGAGCTGAATAATGATACTTCAAGAAAACAAGTATCTCCTCTTGACAAAAGTATCCGAATGGCTAAAAATTTAACCAGTTGGTAGTGTAGGTACCACCAAACCACCAATAATAGGGTGCTACGTTATAGAAGGTCACCGTCTTCCAGTCGTCAGTCTGGACCATGAACGAGAGGCTTTGGCCGTTGAGGTACGCACCGCTCTGCCAGTTCTGGCCCCAATTCCTCGACATAGACATCCAGTCTGTCTTAGAGCCCTTAATCCATACTGCACGTATTACGCCACTGCCGCCTACGTTACTGATTGAAACCAGCTCGAAGTACGAGTTCCCGTTAACCTGGAACCTTACACCACCGGATCGTTGACACCTTACCCTGTAGATAAATAATGCATTCTTGTTATTATATATAATCCACATTTAAATATGGCTAAAATGCATTGCCCTACAGTTCTCTGTAATCATGCTGCTCATTACAATAACAAGATAAAAAAAAAAAGTTTACCAACTAAAACAATTACTGATAATCATAAAATATAAAAAAAAGAAAAACATAGTAATATAATGAGTCAAGTACCTCTGATAATAAATGGGGATAATTCCAGCACGGTAAACCCCGATCATCTCAAAAGCAGGCTGAGCCAAGTCAAAATGCTGCCTGGGAGGGTTGCACCAGCCGCCATTATCGCTTGGCAATGCGTAATTCGGCGGGCAGAAGTTTGTGGCGGTTATGGTGACAACTGGGTAGCCAGGTTTGCACCACTGCGACTTGGACGGGTCGCACTTGATCTGATAACATGCTCCACACATCCCTCCATTGTTGAACAACGCTGTGCTAAGTGCCGCTGTGAGCTTCCCATAACCGGCATTATATAAATTTCCGTAACCACATGCTCCACCTGTACATACATATATGTATATAGAATCATGAACTCAATTAGCACTGCATTTTATTCAAGTTATAATTAATTACAAAGAGATGGACATTGTAGTATCACTGGTGGTTGGTCCTATTTCATATAACAAGTACTAAATGCAGACAGAATATTATCAACTCAAAATAACAGCTCACCCATTGTTCCCGAAGCATCGGAACCGCCATAAAATGTGGCGTGGGCCGGGATCCACTGAGCCATTGATCCTCTCCATTGAAGAGAGGCCAAAAAGATTAAATAAAACATGACTGGTAGCCTCTCCATTTTTCTTTCTGTAGCAAGCTTCAAAGGTTATTGATATGTTTTGAATTGGTCTAAATGCCTATTTATAGTTTGGATTCCAAACCCTAACCGGCCTAACCGCTCTATTAACAATTGAGACGGAATTGAAGAATAATAAAAAAAACTTTCTAATTATTGGACAACTTGATTGTTGGTTGACTTCATGAAACTATATATTAGTTCTGAAAGTTAATTTTAAAAATGTAAAATATTGAACATATATAAGTTTTGAAAAACTTAAAAACTGGAGATTCCAAAGTGTTAATTTATTAATAGTCTGATCTCTTATGTTGCATTTCAGCCGTTCACCTTTGAGTTTGATTAATTGATCAATAACTAATCCAATTTCGTATTCTAAAGAACAAAGCTACATATGAGGTATGCTCTAATTTCATTACTAGAATTAAATTAAAAATATGATTGAATTTCAATCAATTCAATAAAATTAATTTTGAATACATATTTAGTGAAGAAAAAGTCGAGTAATACTTTTGACTGTTATACGTACATTATTTTATTTTATTTTTGAAAATATTGTTTATATATAACTGTAATATTATTATATATAGATATAATGATGTATCTTAGTTTATAAAATAAAAATTCAATTAGAACTTGATCTATGTTATTGTAATTTAGAGTATATAAAAATGTTATATTTTTCTTTTTCTTTTTTAAATTATAATCTATTGTTATCTAGGATAATTCTGTGGTGCTGTGGTGCTGTGGTGCTATGCTACATATGCATAGCATATTGATCAGCTGTTGCTATGACTTTAAATTTTGATTTCTGATATGCAAGTATTGTTATCTAGGATATATAATTCTGTGGTGCTATGCATAGCATTGATCAACTGGTGCTATGACTTTAAATTTTGATTTTTGAGATTTAAACGACCATTTGAATTTCTCGATTTTTGAAAATTTTCTCAGTGAATAAATTTAGATACATTTTAAGATATTGAAGACAATTTGGTAAAATGTTGAGTGACATCAGTTAATTAAATATATCTTTTATGAGTAGAACTAGGGTGCTCTTAGGAGTACCAAGTCTTTTTCTACTCTTAATTTTAAAATTTATCGGATTAACTTTGAACGACAAATTCAAACCGTTGAAATTCTTCTACCTTACGAGTGATACGTCTACATGTAAAAATTTTGAAGTTTCGAATTAATTTAGTATAAAGTCAAGTGGTCAAAATTAAAAGATTTATAAATTAATTTTGATATATTTATTTTTTGGACGTCTTTTGACCACTTGACTCATAAGGTAGAAGGATTTCAACAATTTAGATTCGTCGTTCGAAATTAATCCGGTAGATTTTAGAGTTAAGAGTACAAAAGAACTTGGTACTCCTTGGAGCACCCTAGTTCTACTCATCTTTTATATATCTATCCATATGCATGATTAATTGCAATCTCATAGTGCCATGCACTGGCATATTGACCGTACTGAATAATATTAATTCGAATATCTATGAATTAAAGACAAATCCAATGATAAACAAATAAATAATCTTCTGAACATGTACCAAATTGATCCACCATCAAATCAGGCATCGATCTATTAGTTTAGTTTAGTTGTTTGATATATATCCATCTCAAGTACCAAACATTAATTATTAAAAAAAATCAAATTAAAACTACAATCATATCATATGCCGGAAGAATCGGGCCCGCAAAATGATTATGTGATCATACAAATCGATCGAAAAGAATATATAATAATCTACTACGAAGGATCCGTTTTTCAACCTTTCACATTTGCTTGACCAATAAATTATTTTGGTAACTAATCATTATAACTTGACATTAGTAACCAAAATGTTAGTTAGACGTGCATTCCCGCTGAGCACGGTCACCAACATGCATTGTATCATAAAATTATTTACTCTTGTACAATTAATGCAGAGATCAAAGTCTTAAATTGTGAATGATAAATCATAATATGTGGCGTAAAATTAATTGACTATTCTGCCGTAAACTACCGATAAAATATTCAAGGAGTCGGGTGCCATATTGTTAATCAAGGAGTTGTTGAAAATAACGGATATTTTCACCAAAAGCTTGGATCTGAATTCATTTGAGATAATTACAAGTAAGTTAAGATTGTACGATATATACATTCATAGTTTGAGTGAGAGTGTTGAAAATAACGGATGATCACAGATTAATTCTCATCATTGATCAAAGGCTTAGATTGTGCCAAGTATAACTCTAGATTTAGTAATAAAGTAAACAGGTACCTTGGTACATTGGTACAAGGCATACCATAGATAGAAACAGTAGCAACCGGTACTCAATAAGTAGGTAACGGTAATAATTAAATACATTTTTGTATAAATAGAACTATGAACAATATAAAAATCAGATAAATGAAATATTTTTTTTCTCCTAAGAAACACAAAATCAACATAATATCAGAACATTTGTCTCTGTTATAAAAGAAAACAAAACGGATTGAATATCTGTATATATCCAAAAATCCACTGCACGGCACGGTTTCAATCTATCACAGCTATCTGCTCTTCGCAATTTACGTAGCGTTCCAAAGCAATATATAGCGTCCATCTCTTTTACTCGTCTCATTGTGGGACTAAGAATAAGTACATCCGGATACCAGATTATTTTTTTTTAGAACATGATCATGCCTTTAAAATAAAACCAAGCGCAGTAGGCCCTGCCCTTGGTCACATCTTACACCATTACACTTGCCTTACTGAGAAGAATACCAGCATATGCATCTCAAACAATTTAATATTAAATTAATGGAAAATTCTTTGGCCCCCCCAATCTTTCTGTAGAAAACTTGAGGAGAAAGAATTTTCAAATTTTGAGTCGCTACTATTTAATTTTAAGCAAATTTAAATTAAGAATGATGTACTGTTATTATTTTATGAATATCCGACATCATTATTTGTTTTGTATATGTATTCGAATCCATATTTGTTTATTATCCACTCCATATCTGTATCTATTTAAGGCGAATTTGGTTTCAAATTTTGACATATGCACTACAGCAAAGAAGGTTATCAGAGACCGGTGCATTTGGTAGCTGAAAGTAATGGCGCCGGTCTCTGAAAGTGATTTTGGTCGCTGATAGTGAAATTTGGTTGCTGATGCACTGGTCTCTGAAAGTGTGGTCTCTGATACCTCTCGCCGGTCGCTGAAAGTAATGTCGCCGATCTCTGATACTGTTTCAGAGACCACAGAACTTTGGTCTCTGAAAAAATACGATGACGTCATATTTAGTTAACAGCGACCAAAATAGCTGGTCTCTGATATCCAAAACCGGTCTCTGATAACCTGACTATCAGAGACCAATTTTGTGGTCGCTGATAGCCAAAAATCCGGTCTCTGATACCCTGATTATCATAGACCACTTTGGTCTCTGATACTTGTCCCGGTCGCTGATAATCAATTTTTTTTTTTTTAGAAATTAATTTGTTTCTGGTTTTTTTTTATTGGTTCTGATTATATTGATTTTATTTATTATTGATATATATATATTTTTTAGAAGTAATAAATATCCAATATGTACATAATTTCAGACATGCGCTAATATATTTTGGTGACATCATGTAAAGGCATCGCTAATATATTTTGGTGACGTCATGATACTAATTACATGAGCTAATTTCAGACATGTATAAACATGATACAACCAATATGTACATCAAGTAATGTTTGAAATGAAGCAAAATTTACACAGTAAGCATGCAATTGTCTCCTAACAAAACATTAAAAATCCAAAAGCACAAAAATTGTACAGAAGCATGAAAGAATAGCCATATTTCCAATGTTTCCAGTGTTGTATACTATCAAAGAAGAACAAAGATTAGAGTTTGGTTAGGTTAGGGCTTCACATAAAGAAGAACAACGAATTGAAGGTTTAATTTACAAGATAGACCCTTTGTATTTATTTCAAAGGAGGGCAGAACTAACGTCTTGTATTTTTAAAACAGTAAAATAGTTCCATAGCAATGTATCTATATAAAAATTCATTGCTAAAAGGCTAACATAAATATAAAGAACAAAGGAACAAAGGTAGAGCATTTGTATCGTATCTATATAAAAATAGAAACTAAATTACCTCGTTTTTTAGCAGCTAGTTTCTTCTTCTCCTTGTCATCGTTAGAAGGAACATAAGTGTAAGGCCAAGGGCTTTTATGCTCTTATTAAAAAAATAAGGAGAATAAGAAAAGGAAAATCAACATAAACCTAGATTCTGTAGAGTTGGTTTAAAACTATAATAAGAAATGAGAAAAAAACAATTGTATTTATTAATACATTCTACCATGTCAAAGAACCATCAACATTTAGAGAGAGATGTATGAGTAGAACTTACAATACAAATGTGGTCATGATAATCAAACCACCTTCTGATCTGGACACAACTACAAAGGAGAAGTGTATGACAAGTAAGCATAAAACAAAACAAAAAGTTAAAGTGAGTGAAATATTAAAAAATGCATTCAATTATAGCAATCACTGGATACCAGCATCCACTGGATACCTGCAGTCCGATACTGGACTGCTGTTATAGGAACAAGATGGTATTGGTAATAAAAAAGGGGGCTTGAGTTGAAAAGGCACGTTAATACAGCATTATAGCAATCATTCAATAGTGGAAGTTAAACTATAGAAACAAGTATATCAAAGGCAAGCCCTTGACCGGTAGCAATAACCAAAGATTTGACCAAAGAAAATATATCAAAGAGGGAAGGAAGTAAATTACACATCACCTGACATTACCTATACAGTTCCATATATCTAAAAGGTATCTTCCATCTATATAATTATATAACAAAACTATTATAAGCACTGTATATTATCTGACGAGTACCCTCCAATTTTTCCAGGCTTGTAAATCATAGTAATTGCCTATAGTAATTCATATAAGGACTTAATTTTTACCCTTAGGCCCCTAAATTATAAACATTCACAATAAGGTCCCTGTCAGGTCAAGTTCGGTACAACAGTCACATTGGGCTGGTACTGACTGGTACCAGCAACATACAATAAGTGGAGAGATATGGTGTCAATGTATACCGAAGCTCGGTTTGTCAATGTATAATCCATGCATCCAGATAAGACAATAGCTCTAAATGAGACACGAGGATGAAAATCCAACTCAGAGCATATAACAGAAGTTCCTAAACAAATTGTTCACACAAACAACCCTTACGCTGCCTACTTGAAGATGCTCCAGCATAACAGATAATTAATAGCAGATTAGCAAAAAATAGTGCATACCAGATGTGCATAATTAATAGCAGATGTGCATAAAAATAGTGCATACCGATGAGGCTTCTTGACTCCTCCAGTTGTGGGGGCTGACTTACGTGCAGCCTAAAAATGGAGAGAAAAAGAAACAAAAAGAAAAACACAATCGACCCGATTAAGCACAAAAAGAAAACCCTAAATCGTAGATCCAGAGAGAGATAGAGAGTACCGCCGGAATGGAGAAAACAGAACGGTGAGGTCCGAAGTCGCGCCGCCGCCACTGCCACTGATCGAGAGAAAAACGAGGTAGGAGCGGAGGAGTTAGCGGCTGGGGAAGACTAAGTGGAGACAAGGCTGAGGGGAGGAGTTAGCGGCTGGAAATGGCGGAGACGGCAGGCTGAGCGGCTGGAAGAAAAATTTTGGGTTTGTGGAATGGCGGAGAAAAATTTTGGGTCTGAACGGGATTTGATGAAGGTCGGAGTTAGCAGCTGGAAGAAAAATTTTGGGGGCGAAAACAAGGGTTCTGGCGCGTAAGAAAAATTTTGGGGCGAAAAAAAGGGCGAAAACAATTCGGCGCCTAAAAAAAAAAAAAAAAACAGTTTCAGCGACCGGCGCCTTCGCCGGTCGCAGATGTGGTCGCTGAAAATCATGATCTCCGATAATTTTCGTTTTTCTTTTTTTTTGGGGAAAAATCGATTATCTGCGACCGGCGTCAGCACCGGTCTATGATACCGGTCGCAGTAAAACTATTCTGCTGTAGTGATGTTTACTATCCGTATCCATATTCGATCACTAAAAAACAGATACAGATTTAGTATTAGCACTATCCGCTCCGTATTCGCTCCGTTTTCACCCCTAATTATGGACCATCAAAAAATAATAATTAGTATCTATTTAAAAATAGTGATTTTCTTTTTAGTCAAACCTTTGTGTTAGATGAGATTGTTAACAAGAATTTAAACAATTAAGGTGTTGTAAACAATCTCTTTTTAATATTGTTTGTTGTTCTTATTGTTGTTTACTGTATTTTGGGGCTAGTCAATAATGAACAAATTATTGTCAAAATTAACTGAGCTTCTTTAAAGAGTTAGACCCATTACTGATAAATATATTAGAACAATTTTAACGCAACCTCTTGTAAGCGTTTTCAATTTAAAACCATTAGAAAAGGTAAGTTTTTGTAAGGATTTTCATTAAAAAAAATCGTTAGAAAATGTTTTTTTTTAATAAGAATTTTCATTAAAAAAAAGTGTTAGACGATTTTCTGGCCGAGTCAGACCGATTCCCGCCTATTTCGGCCGAGTTTGACCGAGTTTTGGCCGATTCTGACCGAGTTTGAATTTTTTTCAATCAAAAAAAAATTCCAACAGTTTTTATATATTGCATGTTTAGGCACGGGTTAGGCTATACTTAGATAATGCAAGAATAATTTCCAAAGCACGTGTTAGGCACGTGTTAGACTCTACTTAAGTATTAAGTATAAAACTATCATTCGTAGCATTTAATTTTATTAATCGGTAAGTTTTAAATTTTTGTTGTTAGTTGCTTTTAATATATAAATTTAATACAGTTTATTATGATCTTCATCTAATATTTAATAATAATAATAATAATAATAATAATAATATTATTATTATTATTATTATTATTATTATTATTATTATTATTATTATTTCATCATTATAATTGTGTCTCAAAATTTTGTATCATAAATTATATTTATGTAATATTAGAATTCCCCGTACTCTTTTATTCATTTCGAATCGATCATCTCATTGAATTTTAGAAAATTAACCAGTTCAGTGAATTCGAAGTTTTATTATGTTGTTTTTAGTGAATGTTTATTTATAATTTAATTCGTTTGTTAATAAACTAAATTTTCAATTAGTCCTAATTCGTTATTAGTTAGTTAAATAATTATTATTTTCAAACTATAACAATTATTGTCTTTAATTTTTGGTTATGTATGTACAACAATATCCCTATTTGTATTTTAATACAGAGGACAATGAGATGATTCAGCCAGCTCAGTATAACTTTTGGCAATAAAAAATGTGTTTAATTTATAATGCTTATATTATATTATATTATATAATTAGTGAATTATTTAAGTGTAATATTTTGTCTTAACATAGTTTTATTATAAATTATTTTTTATTAATTATTTCTTACGTTTTTGGCTACCAAACAGGCTTTCTGCCAAAAAAATCCGAGTTTCCGAGTCAACCGATTCCGATTCCGAATTTCAGAACCATGATTCTTAGCAAATATTTGGTACAAAATCATGCTGTATTACAAGGAGGGCTCGTAGAAACAGATATCTAAGCCGCATCCTTAATTAGAAAACATGATAGACATAAATTAAAAAAAAAAAAAAAAATACAAACATGGTACCCGCCGTAAATCCACGCTGAATTGCCATCCTATGAAGGCCTATATATATATTTCTGCTTTAGTTCTTCTTAGCCTTCAAATTTTGCTTAAAATGCAATGAAGGAAGAATAAGCAAATATTCTAGATTTTCCAAACGCCAAGTAAAGAAAAATAGTAACCATACATAACTATATATACTATCTAATTTTGACCTGGCATCCACCATAACACCTGACTTATATACTTCAATATAAGTTAACCCAGCTGGTACTGTAGGTACCTCCAAACCACCAATTACCGGGTGCCACATCATAGGCGGTCACCGTCTTCCCGTCGTCAGTCTGGACGCAAAACGAGAGACTCTGGCCGTTGAGATACGCACCGCTTTGCCAGTTCTGGCCCCAATTTCTTGACATTTGCATCCAGTCTGTGTTGGTGCCTTTAATCCACACTGCGCTAATAACACCGCTACCGCCAACATTGCTGATCGACACCAACTCAAAGTATGAGTTTCCGTTAACCGTGAATCTGATACCTCCCGAACGTTGACAAGACACCCTGACATTTAATAATTACAGTTTACATTAATCATATATATTGTCTGTTTTAATTTTATTTTGGTTGTTTTTTTGGGGGTGGGGGATCTGTGTATAGGAACAGAGCTTGTATGTACCTTCTGTATTGAACAGGGATGATTCCAGCACTATAAACTCCGATGACTTCCCAAGCCGGCTGTGCCATATCAAAATGCTGCCTGGGTGGATTACACCAGCCACCGTTGTCACTCGGTAGGTTGTAATTTGGTGGGCAGAAGTTGGTGGCGGTGACAGTGACAGACTGGCCAGCTTTGCACCACTGAGACTTGCTCTGATCGCATGTGATCTCGTAGCATGCCCCGCACATACCGCCATCATTGAACAGTGCTGTGCTCAAGGCCGTCGTCATAACACCGTAGCCGGCATTGTACAAGTTACCATAGCCACATGCTCCACCTGTATTATATTCCCAACCATATATAGATAAATTTTGAGAAACGTAAGCTTTACATGTACATAAATTGGTGGTTTTTTATTTTAGTGAAGAAAGGAAAAAAAAAATTATACAGACCCATGGTCCCGGATGCATCGGCACCACCGTAGAAGGTGGCGGTAGCTGATGTCCATTGAGCCATTGATCCTCTCCATTGAACAAATGCAAGGAGCAAGCTCAGGAGTAATGCTGATTTCATTGCCTTCTTCATATCTCTTCTCAATTAGTTATATTTTTTGTTTTAAGAAGGAATGAATATGTTAATTTGTTGATGCCTTAGACTAGCACCAAGTACCTATTTTATACATGGAAGATGTTCTAACTGCCTAAACCGTTATATTGTCTTCTACAAATAAAGAAATGAGAAAATTCGATAGTCATGTGAATTGGTAAAGAATATCATCATGAAGCCGATAATTTAAGGTTAATCAGCTGTTCTTTAATTTCCTTTCCATTGATTCTTTTCACATATATAAACAATGTCTTATAATGGCTGGCCTACCAACTACACAAAATATTAGCATCTAAATATTGGCCCGGGCTCTTAATATTATGTACGAGAGTCACCATGTTTTACTTAGGAAGGTGGATCAACAAATAATTATTAACACAATTATATTCTTGAAACTTTTACATGCAATCGTTTTATTTCCCTAAAATGATGATCATGCATATATGCATAATAGAAGCAAATATATGTTCTTCGAACTATAAATCATCGTACATATGAATCCTATGAGATAATAGTAATACAGATTTATACACACAAAAAAACTGAATTATAATGAAAAAGTGTTATTTCTGCGAGAGTAAAAAGTGACTATTGGTGAGGGTACACTAACAGAAAGTGTTATTTCTGAACGTGTCGGTATTACCGACGAGAGTATCCGCGACGATATCCTCACAGATACTGTCTCACTCTTGTGTGAATATGTGTGTATTTTCTTTGAAAATTTGATGAGAAATATGGTGAATGTAGAGGCAAAGCTATATATCTTTTTTTAAGGTTTACTAAAGCTATATATCTGCTTTAGCATTTCTTAAAATGATGATATATGTCCGGCAAAGTAAGCTAGGTTGCTATATTTATATTTTTTTTTTTTGTTGATGCAACGAATATAAATAATTATTTTCCCTACATTAATACTAATAAAATTTTGATAAATAATTACCAACCACCCGTTGATCTTTTCCTTTTAAATTAACTTTGACGATGTCAAGAATTTAATCTAACTATCAATTAATTTCTCCTTTTGTTGAGAATAGTATCTTTATTTGTTTTCTAAGGTTGGCTTAACTGGTGCCGCTAACAATTGTATTAAGTAAGAAAAGTATTTAGAAAGCTGAGAATAGTATCTATCTATATATATATCAACTAATACATACACATGCATGATTTTACTCTTTAAAAGGGAAACTTTTTAAAAAATTGAATTAACATATTTAACAACGTTAGGTACCACTTATATATACTAATAACTGACTAATCTATTTGATAAGCTAATTATTATAACTTGATCCTTGCATAAGTCAACTGGAACTTGTGGGAGAGGGCATGAGAGAACATGTACTCCAACTCTCCAAGTAAATAATGGCCACCAACATTACACCGAAAGGTCCGAGAAATGCAAATAATAATAACACCGCCAATAGAATCATGATTTGCTGTGGTTATCAAAGTGTAGCTTGATGTTATGTTCAGTATGTATGTACAAGTTTGTATTTGCTATTCGTTCCAAACTTTGAAACTTGGCACCTTCTTGTTTAACTTTTAATTCTGTAATTTATTAACATTTCCGTTAATTAATTAGACTCCATATATATATACTAGTATCGTGCCCGTGCATTGCAACGGTACATATTCTAAGATTGAACAAAATACGAAGAGATTTTTTTGTTTGATATTCACACAAAATTAAGAAAAAAATATATATTTAAATGAATATTAAAGACAAATAAATAAAATACAAATTCAAATAATAAATAACAATAAAAGAAACAACAACAGATCAAATACAACATGATTTTTTTTTCTTACAGTATCATTGCTAGTGTAATCATGTTCAATGTAGTCCAATATTTATGAAAATGAACAAACAAAATATGAAAATTAGATTATAATTCCTCAAATTGAAAATATATAATAAAATATTAAAATTAAAAATGTTAAATTAATATGGTTCATACCTTATTTCATCAATTTGCAAAGATAGTAGCCCTAATAAAAATATTTTTCCTCTTGACACAATAAATATAGCATATCAGAAAAAATTACTTTCTCTACAGATTCGAAAAGATTGAATAATTTTTATTTTCACCAAATACACCAAAGAGAGTCTCTTGCCATGTTATTTATAAAAAAAAATCAAATGCTTAACAGTACAAATGACAGATCTTGTATATATATGAAAATTATAAATAAGAAATGCAATTATTTTTTACTTTTATCCATATGATCATGATTATAATATAAACTAAGTTACTTTATCTTATTAAAGATTAATATTTTAGCACAAAATACAAGAAATGATTTTTCCAAAATTAAACTATCTATTTTAATCCACAAATGAAATACTTTAAAAATTACGAAATGTTTATTAATTTTTAAATATTAGTCAATGACTCCTCAATTGAAAAGAATCTAAAATTTAACATGTTGTATTTGTTTTCATAATTTTAATTGCACATATTGGAACTATCAAACTTTGACCCTCTTTTTTAATCCAAATATTTTTTGTTGGATCAAATAAAGATGAATTTGTTCTACTAATATTGTTTGACCAATCTCAGTGAATTACCCCATCAATTAATTATTCAAAATTGTATTTCTAACTGTTCCAAATTTTAATCAATTTGGAGTTGCGAAATTCTATACTTTATTATTCCAATCTATGTAGAATAAGCAACTTGTTATGAAGGAATTATTTAAATAAAAAAAAAATTACACACGAATTTTCCTTCCATAATTGATACCAGAAATTAAATAAAAACAAAATAAGAAAATATTTATAGCACTTCCCATCAAAGATAGCTTTAAGAAGAAATAAGGAAATAAATCGCTAGAATTCATTTAATTTTAATTGTAACAAACCATATAGCAGTATGTGTGGCGAATATATTTTTAACTAAAGTTAGACTTCTACACACAAAATAGATGCATTTAATCAAAAGTAAGGCTACCGTGCATTGCGAATTAAAGGGGGTGTTTTAATTCTCGCTCATATCGCTATTTCCAAAGTTCAAATAGCTGATCCGAACGCTCAACATGTTCTCCATATTGAAATGTGCTTGGAGACCAAATTTTACATTTTTTGGAATTTTTTTACTATTTATTATGCACGGTAGCCTTACTATATATATATATAGAGAGAGAGAGAGAGAGAGAGATGGGCTAACTTGCTTTGGGAAGTAAAGAGGGTTCTTTACTTCCCGCTCAAATCTCTATTTTCAAAATTCAAATAGTCGATCTGAACCGTTAGATGTGATTTCCTTATTGAAATGTGCTTGGAGACCAAATTTTACATTTTTTAGAATTTTTTTACTATTTATTAAGCCACTTTGAAAATCGCTGATCCAATGGTTTCACTGTTCAATATGAGCCACCGTTGGATCAGCGATTTTCAAAGTGGCTTAATAAATAGTAAAAAAATTCCAAAAAATGTAAAATTTGGTCTCCAAGCACATTTCAATATGGAGATCACATCTAACGGTTCGGATCGACTATTTGAATTTTGAAAATGGAGATTTGAGCGGGAAGTAAAGAACCCTCTTTACTTCCCAAAGCAAGTTAGCCCATCTATATATATATATATATATATATATATATATATATATATAGTAAGGCTATTGTGCATTGCGAATTAAATGGGGTGTTTTAATTCACGCTAATATCGCTATTTTCAAAGTTCAAATAACTGATCCGAACCGCTCAACATGTTCTCCATATTGAAATGTGCTTGGAGACCAAATTTTACATTTTTTTGAATTTTTTTACTATTTATAAGCCACTTTGAAAATCGCTGATCCAATGGTTTCACTGTTTGGTTGAGCCACCGTTGGATCAGCGATTTTCAAAGTGGCTTAATATATCTATATATATATATAGAGATTGGCTAATATGATTTCAGTAGCATATAGGCCGAAGTGCTTACGGTCCAAATTTGAAATTTCAAAATCCAAAAAGTCAATCTGAACCGTTAGATGTGTTCTCCATATTGAAATGTGCTTGGAGACCAAATTTTACATTTTTTGGAATTTTTTTGCTATTTATTAAGCCACTTTGAAAATCGCTGATCCAACGGTGGCTTAACCCAACAGTGCCACCGTTGGATCAGCGATTTTCAAAGTGGGTTAATAAATAGCAAAAAAATTCCAAAAAATGTAAAATTTGGTCTCCAAGCACATTTCAATATGGAAAACACATCTAACGGTTCATATCGACTTTTTGGATTTTGAAATTTCAAATTTGGACCGTAAGCACTTCGGCCCATATGCTACTGAAATCATATTAGTCACTCTATATATATATATATATATATATATATATATAGAGTAGAACTAGGGTGCTCCTAAGTTCACCCAACCTCTTGTGAACTTGACTCTAAAATATACCGAATCGACTTTAAACGATGAATCCAAACCGTTGAAATTCTTTTACCTAATGATTGATGCGTCTACATGTGAAAATTTTAAAGCTTCGAATTAATTTAATATAGAGTCAAGTGGTCAAAGGAGTCCAAAAAATGAATGCATTAAAATTAATTTATAAACCTTAAACTTTTGACCACTTGACTCTATATTAAATTAATTCAAAATTTTAAAATTTTCACATGTAGACGCATCACTCATTAGGTAGAAGGATTTCAACGGTTTGGATTCATCATTTAAAGTCGAATCGATATATTTTAGAGTCAAGTTCACAAGAAGTTTGGTGAACTTAGGAGCACCCTAGTTCTACTCATATATATATATATAGTAAATCTAGGGTGTGACGTGCTCACCAAGAGGGTATGGTGAGCACAACTCCAAAAATACATCGAATCGACTTCAAATGACGAATCTAAACCGTTAAAATCCATGTACTTCGTGAGTGATGCATGTACATGCAAAATTTTGAAAGTTTCGAATTCATTTGCTACGAGGTCAAGCGGTCAAAGTAATGAATCTTTTAATAAGTTATTCTATTAGTTGTTTTATATATTCATTTTTCATCATTACTTTGACTGCTTGACCTCGTAGCAAATGAATTCGAAACTTTCAAAATTTTGCATATACATGCATCACTCACGAAGTACATGGATTTCAACGGTTTGGATTCGTCATTTGAAGCCGATTCGATGTATTTTTGGAGTTGTGCTCACCATACCCTCTTGGTGAGCACGTCACACCCTAGATTTACTCTATATATATATAGAGAGAGAGAGAGAGATAGGCTATTATGCTTTGCAAAGCAAACACCCCATTGTGCTTTGGATTTTAATCCCTTGGATCCCCTTCAAGATTCGTGCTTAGGAGATCAGATCCCCTCTTCAATTTTTCGGTGATTTTCAAATATTAGAGCTTGTACTGGACATCTCCAATTGGGAGAAATAAGAAATTAGAAGGTCTCTCTCTGTCGCAGGCGGAAACGGAGGAAGGGCGCGGCGCTGGAGCTCTCACCGGAAACGGAGGAAGACCTCGTCGCTGGAACTCTCACCGGAAAAGAACGCACCAGACCTCTCCAGCAACGATCTAGGGTTTGCACCTCGCCTTCTCCAGCGCCGATCTAAGGTTTGGTATGGTCCTCTACAGTTTGTACCATTTTGATATGGTCCTCTACCAGCATATGCAGTAAGTACCACTTGGTTTGTACCAATTTTGGCATTTTGTCGGTTTTACTGCTTTTAGTCAAAGGCTAAGGCTTATTCAGGTAGTTAAGCCTGAACAATATTTCAACATCTTATGTTTTCCTCGCACACATGAGTTGTTTGACGAATTGCCACAAAGAACACTGCTTAGTTTTCTCTACATCAATTGGACTTTAAATTTAGCAGGCATATGTCCTTTGTATTATTGTAGGTAGTTGTTTTACTTTGGTACTTAGAGGAGTTCAGATCAGGCTTGCTGGTATGATACTGGTAGGATGAACAGTGCTGGAAAACAGTACGGTATAGTCGTACCAGCCAGTATGAGTCTGTATGAGGTTTACTGGTAAGGGTTGTAGTTTCATATTGGTATATCTGTATATTATAATGTAAATAGTCAATTCTGACCCTTTGCTTTTTCCTTTTTCCAATTATGCAAATTTTCCTATCTCCAATTGACCATTATAAATTTCACTAGTGTTAATTATATTACAGGTTATTACAGCTATCTTTACGCAAGGTGTTTTGCGGCAACTATTTGGTGGACCAGCTGCCTTATTAAAGGAGTGTATAGGAAAAGACAATATCATTAGAAATTGCAATAGTGGGGTCATGCCTGATATTACAAGTTTGTGTAGAGAGATTGGTTTATAATGGGGTTAAAATGATTTTAAATTTATACATTAGCATTTCATAGGGCTGATTAAAATTCTGGATGTAATTATGGGATTAGAATGAGAGATTGATATTTGAGTAAATAAAATAAACAATGGGTTTCTTTGCAAATTTCCACTGACCCTTTGTCTGACAAAGTGCTTTTGATGAAATGAACTATGAAAATAGTGGCAAGTGAGTCTCTGATGACATTTTTTTTATTTTTTTGCCATAAGAATTATTTGACAGTTAAGTATCTAGACCTAATTTGTGCACCTTTGTTGTTATTGGTATGGATCTGCATGGCACTATGGCAGTGGATTGTTTCTGCTACCAATAAAGCATCACCAATGTATCTGGTATTGGAACCAGTTAATGCCGGTATAGGAATTAATAGACAAATACCATAAACTAGATTCTTATTTGGTGGTGGTTTATCGGTACAAACCAAGAAAAAACCATAAGTGAAAATTAATAATTATAATTTAATGAATGAAGTAATTTAAACTTCTAAAATTGTGAGGGTGAACTTTGAATAGACATTTAAAAATTACTCAATTTTATCAGTATAAGGGCTATTCAGCTAAAATCCATCACTATTTATCCCATAAAATCTTGTACCGTCTTGAAGGCACTGAGCTGGCCTTTATGCAATGCTGGTATGTTCTGGTCTCTGCTATGCAAATACTATTAAAAAATGATTGTTTGTTTTAATTGCCTGATTCATGAAAGGAAAATAATACAAGTCACGATGAATGGATCATCTGGTCCTTTTTATGCATGGATCAACTACTAACTATGTTTTTTATTTAAATTGTACAGTAAAACTTTACTAGCCTTGTGATTTAAATAACATGCTCACTATAAGCAATTCATGTAAATGAAATAACATGCATCATAAGCATAAGGTTCTTACTAAAAGTCTAAAAAGTACAATTAACAATCACATGTAAAAAACATATTAACACAAAGTTCAACAGTTACTAATCATAAAACTACACTAATTAACAACCACAATTAACAAACAAATTAACAAACAAATTACACACATCAATACACAAAGTATAATTAATCCGACTAGTTTGACCAAAATAAGCAAGCATTACATCAATTTAAGCACAAGACATTCATTATATTTTAGAAGTAACATAAAGTACTGATCTTGACCAATTGCTTCCGGGAATGCAAAGACCAATAAACCAACTGAATAAGGATTGAACTTCCAATATATCTGCATATAGCCGAAAAATAGCACAATTAGTTAAAATAACGAAATTGGCCAGAATCACATAACAAAAAGTGCTAAATATAAAAATTATAAAATTTACCATACTCTTTACTCAGAATCACAATTAATAACTAAGGTTGTTTAAATGATTTGAATTGGTATTGAGCTGTACCAATCAGCTTAGGTATAGAACCTCAAATTGACAACAATTGGCCAATATCTGGTACCAGGTACCTTGCCTTCGTACCAGAAATACTTAGGACAGAAGTAGAACTGGTATATGGCTGGATGCACCAGGTACCTTGCCTTCGTACATACTAAGTATTTCTGTCATGATTGTATGAATAGCAATAAGCAATAGCAACTCATAATAGAAAATGCAAAATAGACAAATCACTTGTAAATCTAGGTTGTCTTGCTGCACAAATCACTTGTAAATCCCGTTACTTTGGGAATGAATCGCAATTCTTAGTTTACTGTGAATGATTTTAATTTCCACTAATCAGAGACATTCTGTTGCTATTTGCAAATAAATGTATATGGCTATGTTGCTATTTGCCAGTATATGGTTGAGTATGAACCAGATTATGCAAAATCATAAGTTTAATAAATCTTCTAATTAGTATGGCTACGAATTGAAGAAGTAGCAGTACAGAGACAATAGCACAGAGAAGCTTAGCACGGGGGGAGAAGCGCTTACCTAAACCCTAGGTCTGGATGTCGTCGCTGGAGAGGGAGGGGTGCGACGCCGAGAGGAGAAGGAGACCAGCGACGCCTAGAGGAGAGGAGTCCAGCGACGCCGAGAAGATAAGGAGAGGGACCGCTGTCGTGCGCCGTTTGACGCCCAAATCGCAGGTGCTTTGAGACCGTGTGAGAGAGAGAGACGCGAGAGAGACGGAGTCGGGGCTGTTTACTCACAGGACAACTCCAGTAGACGGAAATTAACTCAAATCAGCGACATTCTGAAGATATGATCTGATCTCCTAAGCACGAATCTTAAAGGGGATCCAAAAGATTAAAATGCAAAGCACAATGGGTGTTTGCTTTGCAAAGCATAATAACCTATATATATATATATATATATATATATATATATATATATATATATATATATATATATATATATATATATTAGCTATTATTTGGTTGTTACCTTAATTCTCCATTATTAATAATATCGATAATTAGTAGAAATATAGAATATATATATATATATTTTTAAACACTATGTACGATAGTTTTTACTATAATTACACTATTCGCGATAGCTATTTTTTTAACCTTTCCGTGACGACACGATAACCGCTATTTAGAATCTTGATAAATTATGAAGTGATGAAAAAATTATAAAAAAAATATATTAAGCCATTCCGTGTTGTTTTTCATTTGTTAAACATTTTTCTTGAGATAATCAATACATTAATGAAATCTCAACCTCCATCAAGATCTGTATCATAAAGAAACATTGAGCACCGGAATAAACGGTCAAACCTGCTATCAGAGAATATATATCCTTGTCCAGAATATCATCCTTTGGAATTTGTGACCACACATAGTGGTGAGGAAGTTATGTAACGACATTCTTTGGATGGTTTGATTGAAATAATAGAAAGGATATATAAATTAAGCCCCATTAACTAATAAGAATTCCAATGATTAATCAATGTCACGGCTAGAATTAATGGTACGTGATCTCGATCTGCCGTGATTCTTTGGTGATCCACTGCACATGGCCGCAATTGCTCTGCAACTACCAGTGTGTACACACTAGTAGCTAGTTTGCTCCGTAACTACCATTGTATACACAGAATAAAAAAATAAAAATAAAAAAAGGCAAAATGTGTGCGACTAGCATCCAATAGTCTAATGAGTTGTGCTATGGTGTTTAGTGCAGGAATTGAGAGTCCTACTTTGGTTTGATGACTTTATTGTTCAATATAATTTAAGATTCATGTACAATGCTTTAAATTCCGTGTACACAGATTTTAAGATGGATCGGACGGTCCTGAAATTCGTTAAACCTAAAAGTAAGTTCGATAGGCATCGGACCTACTCCGTTCTCTTGGTGCAGTGCGTCGTCAATGCTTCAGCTCTAAAGATTGAATTTTGAGATCCGAATTGTCATCTTAATGTGATCTACACACCGATATCTTATTGGGATAAAATTTAATATTTTTAGATTTTATTTATGGGGTCAATAAATATATATAGGTCGAATGGAAGTATTTTTAAATCTATATCTATTAATTAAAATTTATCTCTGTGTATTCTACCCTTAACCACTATAAATTTGTCTAATATATTAAGTTTAATAAATAGCAGGTGTATAAGATAATTATGGGAGCAAATCTAGGGTGTGACGTGCTCACCAAGAGGATTTGGTGAGCACAACTCCAAAAATACATCGGATCGGCTTCAAATGACGAATCTAAACCGTTGAAATCCATGTACTTCGTGAGTGATGCATGTACATGCAAAATTTTGTAAGTTTCGAATTCATTTGCTACGAGGTCAAGCGGTCAAAGTAATGATGAAAAATGAATATATAAAACAACTAATATAATAACTTATTAAAAGATTCATTACTTTGACCGCTTGACCTCGTAGCAAATGATTTTGAAACTTCCAAAATTTGACATGTACATGCATCACTCATGAAGTATATGGATTTCAACGGTTTTGATTTGTCATTTGAAGCCGATCCGATGTATTTTTGGAGTTGTGCTCACCAAACCCTCTTGGTGAGCACGTCACACCCTAGATTTACTCTAATTATGGCATGAATAATAATTTGCATAAACTAGTCTAAATAAAGAAATTATTAAAAAAATATATATAAAAAAAAAATTGTTGCAGATGTCAATCCTCCATAATCATAAGCATTATGTATTTTCATAAATAACTCCAAAACTAGCATATATCAGTTTCATAATTATTTATCTTGTAAAGAAGAGATACGAAATAATTAGATAAATGGATGACAGAAGTTCTTTCATTTATAATGAATTGGATAATAAGCTAAACATATTTTGTTGAAGCTCCTCTAGTTTTCTTGGATTAAAATTTGGGCTGGCTGAATTTACTTTGGGCCGACATCTCTTTTGGGCCTAATGGATCAGCGGTGCACGTATTGTACCCTCCTGCTTTTATCACACAAGTATTGGACATATTCTGGTCCAGGCACTAACATGGCACAAAAATTGAACTTATAAGAAAGATGGACATTTTTTCGTGCTAGCACATCTATATTTAGCGAAGTCCAACAATACAATTGAATTTAAACATCAACTCATTCAATTGCTCTGAAATTGTATGGGACCAAATTAACCAAATCCGAGATGGCACACCATTTTTTTGGGCTTTGTATTACACGACATTTAACAAGCAAAAATAGCAGATTGATGGATTATGGAGTCACAAGAACCTGACAAATTAACAACTTCAATTGCATCAGGAATAACAGAATTTAAGATCCAAATACCAGGATGTGCCAGTATCTGTACAGTCTTGTTGTGTATATCAGAGAGTAATAGAGTGAGAGAGAGAGAGAGAGGGTAAATCCTCACCTCTTTCCATTAATTTTTCTAAATCTGTTCCCTGTTATTCAAGCTTTTTTCCGGTTTCTTTCTACTGGACCTGGACTAATTTCCTTTCTTCTGATAAAAACAGTTGTAATTTCAGCAATGAAAACTGATGGCAAACTGAAACTTATTTAAAAATAAAAAGCATTAAATATGCAATTTATTACATCATATTCCATTTGTTCTTGTATATGCCACTGCACTAAAAAAACACACATTACAATTTACAAGAAAAAAAGAAAATTGCCCAGGTTAGCATGAGAAAATTTACAAATTTTCAGTAGTCAGTTTCCACAAATACATTACAGAACAAAGAAAAGGAAAAAGACCACCATATACATTTAATTAACACAGGAAAATTAATCTGATTTCTCAACCTTAGTCTCTATTATGGCTGATTTGGGGTTGACCATTGGTGGGCCCTTCTCCCTTCTCTCCAGTTCATCCAGTCGGAAGGTTATGAGCTTGTCCCAGTTACCTCCTTCGAATAAGACACCAACTTTACCATCTGTTATTCGTTGCACAATTCCACAATACATATGAAATGGGTTTCGGGGATTTTTCACTATCACGATCATACCCGGTAAGAAAAGTGGCAGGTCCGGTGCACCGGGCTTCTTCTTTGAGGGCTCAATATCTAATGTGCCATTGTCCTGTTTAGGAATGAATGCAGTTAATTTATGTACATAGCTATGTTTAGAACCTGATTTAAGGCCAGGACCAATCAGATATGTTCTTAGAATAATAAACTCATTTATCATCCAACTTTTTTGTTGTTTCTTTACTTATGTATTTAATAATATCTTATATTTTAATTAAGATAGGAACCCTTTCAGAGAGATATGACTCAGCAGTTGAATATAAAATAAATCAAATACCAGGCAGTTCATACTGCTACAGGAATACTTTACTTAGTATTAATGAACTAATGATCATTGCACAACTTCTTCTTTTTTTTATTAACCAACTTTTTTTCTCTCAAGTTTGTATAAATTTGTTTGGAGATAATAGTAAATATCAGGCACAGCCCAATTCTATCCAGTATAAACCAGTTTTAACCTCTACATGTTACAATTACAATTCAGTTTTAACCTCTACATGAGTAAATAACTTTAAATAAGAAAAAAGAATCTCAATACCTTATCTTTAGGTGGAGGTGGATTCTTCTCAATGAACAACATGAGCCCCTTCTCTCCACCTGGGAACCCGCCAGTAAAACCCATCATCTCCTTTTCAAACCCATCTGGATTTACATCCAAGGAAACAGATGGCTCCGGTTTCAATTCGGGTTCCGGGTCTGGCGATGCGGGTTTGGGTTTGGGTTGAGTTAGCTCCTTCTGGACTCCTATCTCTCCATTACAGAGACCGCGTCCTCCCAAGATCTCAGAGAGGCTGGGCTTCGCCAATGGAGAGCAACTGGCGTGCCTGAAACGGAGAGGTTGGAGAGGAGGGGAGTGAAAGAATCTCTTGGGGAGAAGGGAAGCATGGAGGTTTGTAGCCATGTCAGATCAATTTCCAGCTCTCTTGTGGATTGAGTTCGCGCTACGCTCTTTCAGTATCCACAGAGTCACACACTAACACGCAGGAAAAGGTATAGGTTCCTCTCCATTTAAAACTAAATGGATGGTTCCAGGTAAATCTGGGCCGTGTATCTCAGGTTCCATTTTAGATCGGACCCTACGAATGGACGTGGCAGATTGCGTGGGACCAACTGATAAGTTCCATTAAACGGAACAGGACGGAACCTTGAAGAAAAGAAAAGAGACCTTTACCGATGTCGGTTCAAAAGGAGGCTAAATGGGCCCATTTCTCGTTATAAAACCAATAACAAGAGGCTACATTTCAAGCCTGATAAAGCCTTGTTTGACTTGGAAAAGGAAAATTGAGACGTCGTAACAATGCCAGAGACGTAAATCTGTAATCCTGTATATATTTCAGTTTGCCTAACTAGCCGATATTTTTATTAATACCATTTAAAAAAATTAATCAAATCATCACTAAAATTGAAATTAGAGAATTTCAAAAATATCATAGCGGCCAATTCGATCTGCAACCCCACTAATGAGAGGTTGCATATTGAATTGGCAGCTCTCCGAAAACTCCAATTTAAATATAATGCAGTGGAATTAATGGGTTTTGGGTGTCCGCCAATTCAATCTGCGGCTCCATAATGGAGGAACGCAGATTGAATTTGACGGCTCTAGTATTTTTAGAATTCTCCATGATTTATAGTTTTTTAGTTTATTGGGAGGCCACGGATTGAATTGGTGGCCCTGGTATTTTTTAAATTCTCCATAATTTGTGGGGTTTTTTAGATTATGATATAAGGTGTAACTAGTAAGTACGGTGTGTTGTGAAGATATTAATTTTTCTATTTTTAATGCAATTGCTGAGCTCACAGGACCCGCCAACCTTCCAAAAAAAAATATACGATAGACATTTAAGGCCCGTTCGGCAGTTACTGTACGCATGGGGGAAAAAATTCACTTAGAATGATTTTTTTTTTCCACACGCACAGTGTTTTGTTAGTTCAAAATGGACCACAACCCCAATCCATTCACATTCCCCACGTGCAGCCGAATAGGCCCTTATTGTGTTTACACATGAAAAGTAGTCCTATGATTTGTTGTAGTTTATTGTTGAATAGAAAATATTGTCTCCAAACATATTACAAGGTAAAAATATTGGCAATCATAGAAGCAATGCTTTGACACAAAGGTTTAAATAGCACCGCTATAGTGCGAAATAGCGTGCTATAGCGCTGATAGCGTCATAGTTTTTATGGTCCGAAAATACTATAGCAGCGCTATTTAGAACCTTACTTTGAAAGGAGGGGCTTAGCCATGGCCCCACGGGGCAGCACTATGTCCATATTCTTGTATTGCTTGAGAATCGTTATTAATAGAGTACACACTGTACTAGAATAATTCAAGCAAATTGAATATTTTTTTTACTTTATATTGTACTAGAATAATTCAAGAAATTGAATATTTTTTTTACTTTATATTGTACTAGAATAATTAAAGCCCTTCTTCTTTACTTGCGACCAATGTTGTAAATAACGGTATGCGGTCATCGGACGGACGGGGTACCGCCAAGCGATTAATCGGTATGCGGCCGATTAATCGGAATTATGCGGACAATTTAACGTTTTTATTAAATTTATGTATATATATCATAATTTATTAAAAATTATTTATTTAACTCATTAAACTTATCAAATAAACTTAATTTAAGTTAGTTTTATTATTATAACATGACACTATGCTTATTTCTTCGTAACACGTAAGCATTTTGCATGTATAAGTAACACATTTATTTAATTAAAAATAAATTTGAGAATTAAGCTTTTTCAAATACTAACAACATATTATTTGAAAGAAAGAAAACATTCCAACATAAAATCACTAAATTTAATTTATGATAATAACATAATTTCATAAATAAACATGTCGTACTAATTGAAAAAATTACATTAGTAAGTAAAAAAAAATATATGGTATATAAATAATAGAAGAATTAATCAATTTCAAAGTAAGTAAGAAGAAAAAAAAAACATATATAAAAAATATTTGATGAATATTCAAGCACAAATAAAACTATAATACATGATTTATAAACCTTATTATCACACACAATAACAAAAAAAAAAAATTCACTGGAATAAACGGAAAAAAAAAACATGAATAAACGGGAAAAAACGGAAATAAACGGCCAATTAATCGTTTTTTTCCTCCAATAGACATCCGTTAAGCGTATTCGGAACGGTTTGGCCGCCGTTTTCGATTAAATGGCCGATTAATCGGCCGTTAAGACCGTTTTTTACAACACTGCTTACGACTACACATTTAATTACTTTCTAATTGTATCAAAAATACACAAAAAAAATATTCCTCCTATACGCAACAGAATTTTTTGTAGTTTCCCCATCAACATCACCTTCAAACCTCCTGAAAATTCTATAATTTTATTACTTCATTTCGCGCCCTTTCTGACAAGTTCTCTTTTGCCCGCAAAATTTAAATTAGATCCCTATTAAATCTTAAAATACTCCACTGTTATGACCGAGACAACCTATCCACTTTTTATTAATTTATTAATCTATCAGTGAGAGGTGCTGTTACACTACATTATATGTTTGTTAATAAGAAACATAATATGCCAATAACATACAGAGCAAAAATATTGTAGCTGTACTACCAGGCACTACAGCAAAATTGAGCATCAGCGACCGGTTGCTTATGCCCTTTTTCTTCTAAAAAAAACAAAATAAAATAAAAAATTAGACTACCAAAAACTTTCAGCGACCGGTTGAGTCCCTAGTCGCTGAAGACAAAATTTTAAAAAAAAAAACTTCGTAGCTTCAGTGACCGGCACCTAGACCTTTCTGCGACCTCATTTTCCCGGTCGCTAAAGGATGTCCCTAAAAACCCCTCTGCCAAATTGATCTTTTTAGTCTCTGGTTCGCGTGCCCCTTAGGTTAGACAAGAAGAAAAAAAACGGCCGCCTGTCGCCGCCCGACGAAACCGCCCTCACCTCCTCCCGACGAAATCACCGCCGCCCGACGAAATCGATCCTGCCGCTCGTCTATCTAACTCTCACTATCGGTTTTCTCTCTCCTTTTTTTTTTGGCTGGTGCTGGTGCATTTGTTACATTTGGTTGTCCTTTTTCTTTCTGATCTGACCTGGTGCTGTGAATTTATTTTGAATTTGGAGAGAATTTTGAATTTTGAATTTATTTCTGATCTGACCTGCATGTGTACAGTTTGGAGAGTATTGTATAAACCTCAAGCCAAAGTTGAGTAAATACTGATTTCCTTATCACAAAATTGTGGTATTGGTGTTTAGGTAAAATTTCCGGGAAATGAAATTAAAAATCATGTTATTATATTAAAGCATAAATTGTTGCATAGTTTAACAAATTTTGAAAAATTAACAGGATTGCCATCGAGATATAGGGATTCAGTAAGAGCCATAAGGCCGGGGTTTCCCCTTTTCATAATTGTTGCTCAGGTATTTTCCTTTCACTTCTCTTTTTTTCCAGAAAATAATTATATAGAGTAAACAACCCATTAATTTGTCACTAAATCACTCCACTGGTTCTAGAATAGCCCACTATGGAAGGCAATAATAGGTTATCTTAACGCTACAGCCATCTTTGAAAGACCAATTTCATTATGCCACAAGCTTTCTATTTGCATATTTTCTAGAGAATTTGAGCATCATGTCAGCAAGTACATTGTGGACATAATCATTTATCTTACATTTTTATTTCATTCCCTGGAAGATATGTATTCGGCACATGAGAATCAAAATCATGCAATACATGGTCGATGTGTGTATGAGAGAGAGTTTGGAATCGGAATCATCTAAAAGTTTGGAATCGGAATCGGAATATATTTTCATGTAAAAGTTTGGAATCAGAATCGGAATATATTTTCAAGCAAGACGAAGGCCAATTATCTTGATGGTTGATCTAGCAGTACTCCGTCACGTTAGTCAGGATCATATTCTTCTGTGCCGGTGGCTCTACGCCTCAGGCAAGAGACAATCAATGCGATATCTTCTCAGGTATTGTCATCAATCATGCCTCAGATCACCGAGCAGATCACCAGAGCTTTCAGAGCTGCTCAGAAACAAAATTCGATTTTTCAGTATGTTTTAATTTATACCCTAAATCCTAATTATAAGAACAAATGACACATTACTTTCTTACAACCTCACAGGGAGGTTCGAGCTCGGACCATGCCTCGATGCCCGATCCTCAGAATGACGTTGTTGATGACGAGGATCATGATGGCGTTGATGGCGAGGAGCATTGGTTGGATCTCGGCGGAGATGGTGCTGCTTAGATATTTATCAGCGATATTTATTTATGTTTATGTTTAGATATTTATGTTATGTTTATCGATGTTTTACATTACAGTATATCAATATTTATGTTGATTATATATTGACTGATGTTTATGCGTTACAGTATATCGATTATTTCTTGATGTGATTGTTTATGTGCTTTTTATATTGATTATATGTGGAATATCGATGCGATTGTACGTGTGATAACAATTTCCAAACAGTGAAATATCAACAACGAAAACCATACAAAAAAAAAATCAGAAGAAACAATAAAAAAACAGAAAAAAAAAATATCAGCGACCGGATACTTGGTCTCTGATACTCAGGCCATCAGCAACCGGGATGAGTATCAGCAACCGATTATTTTAGTTTCTGAAACTCAAGACATTAGCGACCGTTTTTGGGTATCAGCGACCAAAATATTTGGTCATTGATATCTTAACATGATGTTACCAAAAACCATCAGCGATTAAATTAAAATGGTCACTGATGAGGTATCAGCGACCGGTGAAACCGGTAGCTGATAAGTCTTTCTACTGTAGTGAGGTAGAGTCAGATTTTCGAATTATGGGAGTCAAATATATATGGGGCTCAATTATATAAAAAAATTATGTAAAAAATGTAGATAAATTTTACCATTTCATAATATTAATTTTAGTTATCTATATTGAAATTTAATTAAATTTTATTTTTTCTAGAACTTTTTATATAGTCCAACTCACCTTATAAAATATCATATGTTTACTTATAATCTAGTGGTTAAAACTTATTTTGTGGTTGTGGAGAGTATGGATTCAGTTCCCACCAATAACATATTGTTCATTTTAAATTTTAGCACCTTCTATTATTAATTTCTAATTATGCCCGAGTGGAGGGGATGTAAACAAGTGTCTTTTTTTAGATGTATCTAAGAAAAACACTTGTTTAAGAATACTCAATTTTCAGAGAGAAAGAAAGACACTTGTTTAAAAATAATAAACAAGTGTCAGTCAAGTTCAATTACTCCTCTCTCCTTCTGTCCCCTTTTATTTATCATCTTTTAAAGCATAGATCACTACACTCCTTTTAGTAAATCTTACCATTAGGTTTGGTTTTGTATTCTCAATGGCAAATGGTACATAATGCAAATTTGATTCCTCAACCAATGAATGAGACTTACCAATAAATATTAACATAATGAAAGAAAACTCAAATGGATTCAAAGAGGACGTACACAAAATGAACTTACAATTAGTTTTCTTAGAAAATCCATGCTCACACATGCAATAGGACTGTAGAATTGAGGGGTATTTTGGATGGAACCGAATCTTTTGACTTTCTGTGGGCAGGAAATTCATACTTCTAAAGTCACTGATACGTGGATCTGGAGTGGATCCGACCCAAAACTATATCCAATATTTAAATGTCAAAATTCACTCCTAATCTACGTGTCAGTGACTTTAGGAGTAAGAATTTCCTGCTCACAGAGGAGCAGGTGATCCGGTTCCATTTTGGAAACCGCATAAATATTTGAGTAAAACTAGGGTGTTTCTAAGTTCACCAAACTTCTTTGTGAACTCAACTCAAAAACCTATCGGATTGACTTAACGACGAATTCAAACTGGTGAAATTCTTCTACCTTACGAGTGATGCGTCTACATACAAAAAAAAAAAAAAAAAATTGTATAGAGTCAAGAGGTCAAAAGGTACACAAAAAATAAATGCATTAAAATAAATATATAAACTTTCTAATTTTGACCACTTGACTTTATACTAAATTAATTCGAGACTTTAAAATTTCCACATATAGATATATCACTCGTAAGATAGAAGAAGTTTAATGATTTGAATACGTTGTTTAAAACCAATACGATAGATTTTAAAATTGAGTTCAGAGAAAAATTTGGTGAACTGAGAAGTAGTCTTTGGTCTAGTGGTTAAGACACATGGTCTCTATATGAGAGGTCATGAGTTCGAAACTCAGATAAAAAAAATCTTTTGTTATAATAACAAATGTATTAAATAGTTGGATGGCTTGACCTCCAACTTTACTCAAAAAAAAAAAAAAAAATTGGTGAACTTAGGAACACCCTAGTTCTACTCTAAATATTTTAGTGACATGTGAATACTGGACTTGTCCAGTCATCGCATTTATTTCTACAATCAACAGGTTTCTGATTTGGAGAGGCATTTAATGTCGTTATTGTGGTGTGATGTCACGGTAATGTCATGGCAAATCTCTAACGCGCGCCATATCTATCTATATAATGTGAATCTAAACTATAAAAAGCAATAAATGCGACTAGATATAGCAGTACAATAATTAATTGCAGAAGTCTACTAAGTAATTCAATGCTGAAAAGGTTGCGAGTTTGTATTTCATAGCAAGAAGATGCACTGTAGCTAGCCGTCCATGACGGTAGAACTATACCGTCACAGAAAAAACAAATATACAGAAATTAATTAAGACTCACATTATTACTTTAAATAACAATATTATCCTGTTATCCTTATTTCTATAAGGAAACAAGTTGCAATTTCCCATTATTTCTGTAAGGTCATCTAAGTCGGTGTTTTGTTTACCACACACTCAAAAGAAGAAAGAGACATCGCCGTTGACGGTGCACACATAAAGAAACAATGCTTTCCGGCAAACAAAAAAAGGCACGTTAATACCGTGACATGCTTCCAAACTTTTTGTTTGTTACAAGTTGAACTGTGAACTTTATCCTTTCAAATTATATAATAATGACATCTTCTGACAATTAATTTAGTATTGATTCTCAATTTTAACTATGAAGTGGTCAAAATACTCTTTAAATTTTTATAATATATACAAGCTTTAAACTATTTATGATCTGTGACTTCTAATTTGTAAATTTTCAGTTATATATTTTTACTTTATTTTATGTAGATTTAGGTACTAGATTAAATATCCATAATGCATGAAAAGTTTATTATTTAATTTTTGGTTTTTTATGTTTTATTATATTTTTTCAAGGAAAGATAATATAGCTTTGTAAATAATTAAAATTGATAAAACTATTTTGTATCCATGAAAAATATTATGATCATGTTGTAACTTTATATTAAAAACTGCATTGTAATTTGCTCTATCGGACCTACTTTTAGGAGTAGGTCCGATGCCCATCGGAAAGTACATCGGACCTACTTTTAGATTCAATTAGCTCTATCACCGTGCGATTATCATTGAAATTTGTGTGTACGGAAACTGAAAATATTTGCACGGATTTTAATGAGTTTCCACGAATCGTGATGCATATCTGATGGTCATTTCACCATCGAACCAAGGTAGGTCTCTCAATTGCATTTGAAGAAGTTAATTTTCTAGACTATCTCAACTGTTCATTTATTAGATTGCACAAATCTCAAAAAAAGTTAATTTTTGTGCACGAATCTCAAAACTCATGAAAAGTTGGAATTAGAATCACAGAATCCTGCTATCCTTTGAAATCGCAGCAGATTTATTTCCGTTTCCATTTGTGTTCCCATTTCCCAACAGTCAAAAAGCCTTTGCTTTCTAATTAGTACACATAAGCTAGCAAACAAGTTGTATAACCTTGACTGCTCTGTCTGGGGTTGGATATATAATTGGATTGGATCGATCGATCGACCCCTCCATATATACATCAAATGCAATCGTTTTCAGAATTCTAGATTTTTTTTTTTTTCATTTTTACATTTGTAATTTCGTCATGGTAATTCACCGCAATTTGGAAAACTAGCAGTGATTTACTGCATGCCTTTCACATGTCATTGTTAGAACGGTTAATTAACCACACAACATTACGTATTCAAGTAGAACAAGGAACACAAAGCATATTCCAACCATTTTTCTTTCTTCTTCCAAATAGAGAGAAACACAAAACAAAAAAAAAGGCTCATCAAACCATGATCTAATAAATATAGTTACAGGATGTGATCATTGAACTGTTTAAACTGATTTGCAGAATAAACAGTAAATGAAACTGATTCAGCCTCTAAATTTATACATAGGAATAGGATAGAAAGAGCAGAGCAGAACAGAGCATCTAAAGGAAAGAGAATTAGAAGAGGAAGGAATCTAGCGGTGGCGCCGAGTATTGGGATGCTTTGAGGAAGCAGGATTCTTGGCAAAAAAGGAACAGAAGCCGCAAACAGAGACTCTAGGAGAAGGCGGGTCTAAAGCTGGAGATACACGACCCGCTCTATATCCAACCGCACCACCGCCGCCACCACCACCGCTGCCACCATGAGATCGACTACGCCTCAATCGCCCGACTCCTTCCTCCTCTCCCCTGTTGATTTTCTTATCTGCTTCATCCATCTCTCCTCCAGTTGATCCTCCGCCTCCTGCACCTGGTGCAAGCCTGTCTTCCCATACTAAACCTGACGAACCTGACCTCCTAAACGTCGTGCTCGACCTTTGTAACGCTTCCATGTGCACCTAATAATCCTGTTTAATTGATTGTGTTAATGGTTTCACTCGGAATTAAGCAGAGAGAAGCAGAACAAGAGAGGAACAGGGGAGAACGCGCTTTGCTTTGTGGTTTGGTATTCCTACCAAAACAGAGAGAAGGATTTTCAAGGAAAATCTTATCCGCCTAATTGATTAAAATTTAAAAGAGATCAGGTGTACCGTGTGCATACATAAATTGAACAACAGGAAGCTGAACGTGAGAATTTAATTAATACTCTTGGTGGTATTCAAATGACTTACATTTTGGATGCTCCTGGAGCATAGTCTAGAAACTTCTTAAACTCGATGGGATTATGGCATATGGGACCCGCATACATAAACTAAGCATAAATTAAATAAGAAGTTATTATAAATTTTCATTTTGAGAAAAGCACAATAAAATTTGTTGATCAATTTTGATGTCCATACCAATCACCAATGTACCATGGGAGCCACAGAAGAAGTCAGAGCATTTTGAACAAAACGGTCAACTTTTGTTGGCCAGGCCCCAGGAGAATTTTCTCAGTATATCCCTCATGTTTCTTTCATTAAATTAATGAAGAGCTGTTCACAACTTCACATGTATTATCTGGTCCGAAAAGTTTCGCAAATTTAGATGAATTGAGAGAATTAGATTGAGATTAGAACTAATTTTAAAATTGAAAATAATAGTTAGTAGAATAGTAAGAAAATCTATAAATGACAAACAAAAAATAATTAATATTTATTAATTCAAACACGTTCAAACGTAAAATAGTAACATAAAATAGCGTTAATAGGAATTAGTAACTATTTTTCATGCTTTCAAATGCAGGATTTGTTGTATAAGAATGCCTACGGACTCCTACGACCTACCGCCAAAAAATATATAAATAAAGTTTCGCAGATCAACATCTAGTTATTGAATGTGGCCACAACTTTATATGAGTTCGTGCGTCTGAACTACGGGGACGTTGTATACAAAATGTTGAACGCACTGTTCAGTGTTCAAACACAGTTACAACTGCACGAGATCCAGTGGAAATCTTTTGCATTTATTTAAAGTTTTAAACTAGGTATACTTGTTTGTTTTTCTTAAACTATGGTAGATAAACAAATAATCAATAGTTTCTAATTACGTTAAATTACTCCTTCGGTTTCTTACCTTCGCTCAAAAAATATATATTGTTTAGTTGAAAACATGTAGACAATTGTATTGATTTATAAATTACATGATATTAGACAACTGTAAAGGTATATATATTCTGTGAATACAAATTTGATCATACTTGCTTAATTGTTATTCAAATTTGATAATACTTGCTTAATTGTAATGATAATAATAATTATTTTCACTTGTGCATATTTGTCTTGTTCCTTCTAACATACTACACCGTATCGAAACTTTCTTTTTGCATGGCCGAGAAGGCACTGAATCATACTGGACCAAAAATTTAATCAATCGCACCAAGATAGTCATTGTTCAAAGCAGTGTACAGCTGAGAAGGCACTGAATCAACCGGACCAAAAACTGAATCAACTTGACCAAAACTGTCAGCTCTCAGAAGAAGATCTGTCAGAGTTGGAGATAGAGAAGAAGAAACATGACACAAGCAAACAACCAACACAAAACAAAAACAACAACAACAACAACAACAAACATATAATATAATAACTATATTTATAATTTGTTCGACCTACTCTTCTATTATCAGAAAGGAAGAACACAGAAAAAGAGAAAAAAAACGAACTAACAATGCATACCGATAGCTCGTGCCTCACTCTGCTATCACCAAATGACGAAGAGAAGAAGAGCTGGCTGCTCAAGAATTTAAATCGGCTAAAATTTGAGATTCCAGCCGTTCAATTTTTTCTATGCATGCATCTCGGAACAGTTGATTTTTCTGCACACGTATCTCGGAACAGTTCGACGGGTGAATCCAAATTGTAGGACTTTCAAAAACACTATCCATTCATCTCAAATTTCAGCAGATTCAGATCCGCCAAGACAACTCTCAAAACAGTAGTTTTTCTCGCTTGATTTTCGCCTACTGTCGCCCATCACAGCTTTAGCATGCTCAAAAAATATTTATATCTGGTAACAAAAAAATCATATTTTTTTCCATACTTGATATAAATTTTGTTGTAAGAAATTATACGTAATACAATTTCAACTTACAAATAGTCCGTTCAAAAATATGTACATATATTATGTAATGTTTTTTAAAAGAATAATATATTTTTCTACGGTGCAGATAAGGCGTGATATTACAGAGGTACGATTATCACTTCTCTTAAATTATTACTCGGGCTAACATTCGAACTTCAAATTATATTGCAAGTACGAACAAACAAGTTGTATGGAAGAGACTTGTTCAGCATTTAGCAAAGCTCTTCTTATTAAAACCCACTGGATTAGCATTTTAAATTCACCGTTTTCCATACGTCAAAGTTGAAAAATCAAATTCAAAAAGCAAGGCAACGGACATGCCTATAAACAAATATATGCTTCACAATCGCACGACATGATGCCATTGCCGATAGAAGGCAACAAAATGTCTCTATTTACAACTTAAACCTTAGCATCACAAATCTCACAAGCCCAAACACTTAATAGCAAAACTTTAATTTCAATAAACTAAGATGGCTTTTTTCGGATGTTAGATGATCTGGGGCTAACACCCTGGGGAGTATGTGGCGACCGGCGGGGAGATTCAGTTTTGGTGGGGTCGATACCTCTGCTCTTAGCCTCGGCTTCTAGCATCTTTGCCTCCTCTTTTAGCAATCCCATCTAGCAACCATAATTTATTATTATTTGTTAGTCCAACTAGAAACTAAATTTCTCCATATAGAAAAGAAAAGAGCAGTTTAAAATGTATAGGTACAAAACACCCATAATATCGGCTAGTTGCCAGCACTCAAGATCTGGAATTCATTTCAAAAGAAATTTGGAAGTATCACCCCAAACAAACAAAGAAGTCCAATCTCCTATTAGACCGAGCCTGGAAATTAAAGGATGAATTATTGAACAGGTTTGTCTTCAATTGGTGATACAAACAATTAGAGCCTAAAATTCACTCTTTTTCAAGATTTATTTTCCACAAAGGTGATATGACTATCAGATCATAACAATTTTATCATTTTTACCCTTCTTTGCTTTCCAATTTTGAAAGAGAGAGAAAAGCAGATTCTATTTAAGAAAATAGCTATCTCGCATCAATACACTGTGCATGTACTTCTCCATAACATAATTGTCTTTTCCAAGAGAAAGCATATGCAGTCTACTAAAATGGTCAATATAGGAACTCCTGATATTCTGGCAGAATAAAATAACAGAAAATAATGGCAAGAATGTTGTAGCAGGAACTAAAAATCATTTAATATAGTTCTACCCTTTTCTGGATTAGTTTGAACTTTGAATTTGAATCCAGTCAAGCTAACAGAAAATTCAAATCTTCGAGTTTGAACTATGATGCAGATGTTAACTTTGAAATTCACGATCCACAAAAACCACTCCAATCTTATGATACATTTACAGTTTTGACTTTAAATTGGGTTCCAAATAATTTGGTTGACATAGCCCAAACTCCCATAGAAACAATAGAAAAAAATTAAAATACAATTACCCGAATTTCATTTTGTATGAGTCGGTCCTGGAGAACAGTTATTGCAGGGCTCAAGCTACAGAAAGTTCCAGAAAAGAGAACATCAACAAAAGAAAATAGGTCAGTTGAAAGTTAAAATATGTAAAACCTGAAAACACTAGTTCTTTCCCTTTATTCTCTTCTCTTAGCAACTCCAAACTGAAGCATGGAACAAACTGACATTACATAACAGAGCAAAAGATATTGAAATAGTTGAATGCTCACCAGATTTCCATTAATTTGCAGAGAGATGCATGGTAGGTAGATGAGTGATGAACATATGTAAGTGGGTGCATTTTTCCATCACTAGGAACAAATAAATACAGTACAATAAGCTATCAAGAAGTGAATATAAATAGTGAGGGGAGAAAAAAATTATTAAAAAAAATCAAAGAATAAAAGAGAATCAAGGCACATAAGTAGATTAAATGTACCGTAAATTGTGTTGCAAAGCTTGATTGTAAGAAGAGCGCTCCTCATCATACAGAACATGTTGTAACTTGACAAAGGAAGCCAATGGAGATTCAAGAGTCAACAAATAACTCGTTGGAAGTACTTGGAGAGGAATCTCTTTTCTTACATAATCCGCTCCACTATTAAATAATTACAAACAATTTCCAAAAGAAAGATTCAAGACATCTGCACCAATATATAACAGAAACATAGAAGAAGAAAAATACTCATTTGTACCTCGCTTCCAAGCTAGAAAGGTGCAACGCTTCCTGCATGCTTGCGTTCATGTCCCCATCAGACATTTCAGCAATTGGAATCAAGTCAGTGATGCCATTGTTGTAGAGAGAGTTGCTGGTGGTGGGAATGGGATTATCAGAATGCATGTAGAACTCCATACCAGAATATCCAGATCCCGATCCAGCAGCAGCCTGTGCATCTCAGTTGCTTTAAAGGATGGAATAGGATAATAAAAGAGTTCTTGCACAAGAAAGCCCTATTGCTATCTAATTAAAAAAATAAGGACTATGCAATTGAATTTACTTAAAAATTATCCAATAGAGAAAATTTGTTATCACATGTGCTATATTGATTAAATAATGATATATGAGTAGAACTAGGGTGCTCCTAAGTTCACCCAACCTCTTGTGAACTTGACTCTAAAATATATTGAATCGACTTTAAACGATGAATCCAAACCGTTGAAATCCTTCTACCTAATGATTGATGCGTCTACATGTGAAAATTTTAAAGTTTCAAATTAATTTAATACAGAGTCAAGTGGTCAAAGGAGTCCGAAAAATAAATGCATTAAAATTAATTTATAAACCTTAAACTTTTGACCACTTGACTCTATATTAAATTAATTCGAAACTTTAAAATTTTCACATGTAGACGCATCACTCATTAGGTAGAAGGGTTTCAACGGTTTGGATTCATCGTTTAAAGTCGATTCGATATATTTTAGAGTCAAGTTCACAAAAGGTTTGGTGAACTTAGGAGCACCCTAGTTCTACTCATGATATATATATGATATATATATATAGAGAGAGAGAGAGAGAGAGATCTCGAGCGCAAAGCTAGACTGTGATGTGCTCACCAAGAGGGGTTGGTGAGCACAACTCCAAAAGTCTATCGGATTGGCTTCAAACAATGAATCCAAATTGCTAAAATCCTATCTACTTCATGAGTGATGCATGTACATGCAAAATTTTGGAAGTTTCGAATTCATTTAGTACAACCACAACCGATGAAAAATGGATACATAAAACAACTTATAAAAGGTTCATTTTTTTTACCGCTTGACTTTATACTAAATGAATTTGAAATTTCCAAAAAAAATTCATGTACATGCATCGCTCATGAAATAGATGGATTTTAAAATGTTTGGATTCGTCATTTGAAGCCAATCCGACAGGCTTTTGGAGTTGTGCTTACCAAACCCTCTTGGTGAGCACATCACACCCTAACTTTGCTCTCTCTATATATATGTGCATAGTTCAAGCCTTGTATATAAAGTTTCCAACTATATAATTATAATGTGCTTAAACTCCTTATCTATGAAAGCCGAAAGTACAAAATGACTAGCAAAACGGGCCGAAGCAACACAAGACATGCAACTTATAGCATTTGAAGGAACAACCTCAAACTGAGAAATAAAAAGCTCAAACTTTCTTACTTCTCAGTAGTATTGGAGTTGGGGGATACAAGATGACCAATTTGTACTTGAGATGAAATGTGGTAATTGCGCAATGCTCCTTGTTCACATGATTAACATTGAATCATTTATTATTTCTTATACAGGATGACCAAAAAATGTGCTACGAGTATTTCTTTCGAATTTCCCTGATTAACAGGCAGATTTGTCCAAAATTGAAGAGAACTCATTAAATAAAACCCTTTTCAATTCTTTTGTAATAAGTTTTCGCAGTCTTTTGCAAAAAGTGCATAAGCCAATACAGTTACACAAAAAGTTAAAAGAAGCAACAGACAGGAATGCAACTTACAAAACCATTGGTTTTCAGCAAATATGAAAAAAGAATTTATATATTCCACCATATTTTGCAAATAGCAAAAAATAAAATAATAAAAAGGCACCTTGCTAGCTTTTGCAGGACGGGAAGAGTCAGCGGAGTCCTGCTCAGCACTCTCAGTGATCATGTTATCAGCAGAGCGCAAGGTTGAAGAAGAGGAAGGGGAAGAAGGCACCTCTATGGCCAATGGCATCTCTCTCTGCTGCTGCAGTAGCAGCTGCTGCTTTTTGTCGAGCGATTGGAATGCTATTACTTGTATTCTTCCTGCCTATCACCGTCATCAACCATAAAGTTATGACAAGTTAAAGTAGGTCGTATTTACCCTTTTTATTCGACTCATCAGGTTTGAGGTTACAAGCGAATTCATACCTTCAGAGCATCTTCATTGAAACATGAAAAGATCAGCCCGATGAAGCCTTGATCAAGTAGTTGATACATCGCCTGTGTGCGTACATCTGCATAAGAAATTCATAGGATTTCAGGCTCGAATATATCTATATATTTAAATTATAAAGCAAAGGTGGAATTGAAATACTAGATTTTTTTAGGTAGGTTAGCTTACCAACGTGGGATGGCAGAACTGTTATGTGAGGATGAGAGTGGTACCATCCAATCACCCTAGTCGTCTTCCCGGTCGCCTTTGACATAATGTGCTAACAAAACAGGTCAAGTACAAACTTGTATACATACCTACCCTTCTCATAAAAAAATTATAGAGATTAAGAAATATAAAGAAAGGATATATCGGCATATTCAGTGGCTGCAGTAAGCAACTCAGGATTGGTCTCAACTCTATCCTTACGTCTGTCAGAGCGCATCTGTGGCAATGCTCCCCATATCATTGCCACCACATTCCCTCCACTTGACTTCTGCAACCACCAAAGAAACCAATTTCTCAGAATCATACAAAATGCATTCAATACTCAATTAAAAAAAAAAACATCTCGTCAACTACTAGAGCAAGCTCGTATATGACATGATAGCAGAGTACTGGGGTCAGTATCAGTACTTCTTCTCGATCCAATAGCACAATACAAAGAGTTGCCTTATCTTGAGAGTGTAAATTGAAGTGATTTAGCACAGGATTAAGTTGAGATTAGATTAGGGAAAGCTGAAGAGAAATTAGGAAGCTAGAGAAAGGGGATGGAGCACAGGATGCGGAGGAATAGAGAACCTGGATGTCACCGAGGAGAACACCCATGATCTCCTCGCTCTCGGTGGTCAGAGAGTGAGCCACGCATGTCAACCACACCTCCTCAGTCATCTTTACCATCGTCAGAGACATCTCCGCTCCTCACTTCCCTCTCTCTGTCCCCCTAGTCTTATCTATCTCTACCTTCTCCGACCTTCGCCGGAGCGGAGGAAGCTGTAAGAAAAGGGGAGGCGGAGTAGAAGAGATCGAGGTTGGGATTTGCAAGTCGTTTGAGTTGTCTGAGCAAAGTGTGTGTACAAAGAAAACGAGGCCCGGTCTAAGTGTAAGACCAGTTTCTTTTAAGTGATAGCAAATCAGGCCTAACCTCCTGAGCTGATTGGGCTTTTTCTATTTCCGGCCCATTGTACATAACATCAGTCTTATACTAAATCGAACAAATCAGGCCATGTTGGGTTTGGACTCCTGCCCTGATTGGGCTTTTTCTATTTCCAGCCCATTGATCGCAAATGGGAAACGTTCATCCTGCCGACATGTTTGAAAAATTAGGCGCTACCGTAGTTGATTAAGAAAACAATTTTTGAACTGGTTGACTGGTTGCTCAGAGATGTAGAGTTTGAGTCCCTGTCATAATTTTGTAGCTTCTGTGAAGTATTTTTAAAAAATAAAAAATAAATAAGAAATAGAGGTTCATATCCAGTGCAATACCTGACCATGTAGAATGAGATCTCCGTTTTAGCCTAAATTTTTAATTGTACCGTATTAAAAAGAAAATAAACCGAAGAACCATTTTTTTTCTGAGAATTTCAAAATCTTTCATGTCCGTCAAATAAAACGGCAGAGCTGAAACACCGAGTCAACCATTTAATTTGGCGGATCCTATCTTCGGTCCGGTCCGCCATCTTAAATGGCGGACAATCTATATTTTTTTTAGTTTTGAACTTTACGCAATTTTTAATATAAAAATCATCATGACTTTTGTTTTTATTTCGTTTTTAATATGAAACGGCCCAATGCAGTCCGAAGTTTTGACTTTTATATTAGATAGATTCCTCTATGTTAGCGGTAAGAAAAAAAACAAGAAGAAGAATATCTGATGTTTAATTTGACGGATCCAATCTGGTGTCCGCCAAATTAAGTAGTATTTCGAATTTCTCAGAAAAAATAATTTTTCAGTTTATTTTTTTTTAATATGATACATATAAAAATTTCGGCCGTTTTAGTATTGTACGAATTTAAGAGCAAACGCTCATATTTCAAATTGCTATTAAATTAATTTTAATATTATACAGGATAAGGTATCTTGAGAGATACTCGGTTCATCTAGCTTTCTAATTTTTATTTAATGTTTATAAAGAATTTAACTCATATTTAAAACTCTCTCATACAAAAAGTGTTACCCTTTAGTGACCACTGATTTTTCATCCTGTCGAAATTTTTATTATGGTATATTTTTATTTACAAAAATAGAATGGATTCTCAGCGTCTGTTTTATTTTCGTAAATAAGTTCGCAAATTCATATACTTAAAATCTCATTTTTATTTAATTTTATTTAATTTTGTCTTTGAAGTCTCACATAATTAAATTTCCATGTATTTAATTTATTTATATTTGTATGTCATACAAAAAATTCAGATCCATTATGTATCCTTGCTCAAGTTTTTTTTTTCTTCATTACTTCTTTTACCAAAATTTTTATTAATATCCAAAATTAATAAATAACTTCAAAATCTACCCTACATGCGGAGGAATTTCGAAATTTGTCCAAATCGGAGATTAAATTTTCAATTTTAAGTCAAATTACCGAAAATTTATTTTCCGATTCTATATGGTCCGAAACTGGAGGTTAAATTTCCGGTTCCAAAAATCGGAGAATTAATTTCCGATTATAAGCTTTTTCTTTTTTAATTATAAATATTGGAAACATCAATGTCAAAGTTTGACAAAAATAAAGTCTCAAACAAAATGTTGAGAATTCTTCTTCTTTTTTTAATTATAAATATTGAAAACATCAATGTCAAAGTTTGACAAAATAGTCTCAAATAAAAATTGAGAATTAATCTCCAGTTGCAAGTTTGACACGTATTTAAACTAAAAAAAAAAACTTAGAACCGAAGAATAAATTTTTCAGTTCTAAAAACTAAAAATTTAATCTCTAATTTTGGACTATATAGAAATGAAAAATAAATTTCCGATAATTTGTTCTAAAACTAAAAATTTAATCTCCGATTTGTACATATTTCAAAATTCCTCAGCATGAAGGGTAGATTTTGAAATTATTTATTAATTTTGAATATTAATAAAAATTTCGGCTTATTTGGAAACAAGGCAAGACTGTTGCCTCCTCCATTTCCTTAGATAAAGCCATTTATTCTGTAATTAACTCCCCTCTTCCCCAAATTTCACGGAGATGGCCAAGCATGCATTATAGAAAAAATTATTGCAATTAAAATTTCAAACTACCTTTCTTGTTTCCAAAAAATCTTGTTAAATGAGCAAGAAAGTTCACAAACATTATCACAATTGAACAAATTAAAGCACCCTGAAGTCACATAATTAATTTATTCATTCCAATATCAACGGTAACACAGATTCAGTTACAAACAAAAGCAAACAACACAACACAGCAACAACAAAAAGAAAAACACAAGCTAAAACCATGAATCTGCTTCTTACCAACAAGGATCTAACATTCTAATTAATACAACAACAACACAATAAAACAAGAACATACATAGCTTCAAGTAATTAATGAAGCTAGTTCTCAGTTTTTCTTTCATTTCTCATTGCTTTTATTCTCTCCTCCCATACCAAGTGTGTTTACCACCGCATCCTTTGCCCCGAACGCCACATTCTTCACCTGCTCCCCGGCCTATGATCGACCCAAAACCAAAACACATTAATATCATATATTCATATTAAATCAGCCATTAATATTAATTGGGTCATTCAGGGTACAAGTAATTAGTGGCTATTTAATTAATTGATTGATTTACCTGTTGTAGAATGCCGGGGCCGGGCTTCTCCTTACCGGCCTCTGTGGATTCTTTGGCCGATTGCGCGGTCTCAGAAGCCTTCTGCTTTACCGCTTCTGTTTTCTCGCCAACGAAGCCGCCAGTCTTGTCAGTCCCCTCTTGGGCCCACTCCTTGGTGGCCTGAGCGGCCTCACAAGCCTTCTCCTTTGTTGTATCTATCAAGTTTCCAGTTTTCTCCTGCATTGGTTGTAAATTTTCTAATTCGTTACTTACCAATTTCACTAATGGTAATTAACCGAGTGCTGCATTGAAATTTTTGATTGGAAATGGTGAAAATATTACCTGGTTTGATGCCATTTTGATCGTCTAGTCGATTTTTTTTTCCCTAGCTTCTTTTCTTTTGCTTGTTTATCAGTACTGTAACGGTGTAAGTAAGCTCTTATCGTTTGTGTTTTGGCAAGCTGCTCTGATACAACTATTTATAGATTAAACTGATATAGGTAAGAAACAGGACGCGTGCATTGTGACTGGTAACTAGAGGAGTACGTGGACCCCTAGAATACCAGTACTGGTACCGATAGTCATAGATGCGACATTATATTAAACCAGTAGAAAGTTGGCAACTGGCTTGCTCAGTTCTTACCTTATCTGGTCAGCACGAGAATGTGTTGGTAAATAGAGCCAGTATGAAGTCGGCATGTGGCTTATTCAGTCCGAATTCGAATCCTCTAAGGTATCTCAAACTTTGCGTGAATGTTTGGAATATCTTAATCGTTCAAATACGTTCTGCACGAATCTCAAAGAACAAATAATACTGGCCCCTACGTTCCACCGAATAGGAACCGGACACGTCGGTCACGCAAAAATTGAGATATCTCAGAGGATACGCACCCGGCTTGTTCAGTCCTATCCACCATCGCATCAGCTGCAATTAGGTGAGCAGGAATTTCCTACTTACCCATGATATGAACCAACAGTAGTATAATATTGGATATTTTTATGAAAGAAATATCTAATACTAATACTGTTGGTTCATATCACGGGTCAACTGCAAAATGGGACGCTAGCCTTTATTACCAAAAAAAAAAAAAAAATATATATATATATATATATATCACAGGTCAACTAGCATTAGATATTTGTTAATTATGAATTCTTAACAAAATATTGAATAGTTATTTTTTTATTTTCTAAAAACTTGAATAAAATAATAATTGTATTGTGTCAACTAGGACTGCAAATGAATCGAACTTACTCCAGTTTGAGTTTGGCTTGAATTAATTTCGAACTAGGTTTGATTTGAATTAATTTCGAATCGAATTTTTTATTAACTCAATTTCGAATCTTTTACCAACTTTTTTACGACAAGAGTCATCGTAGTCGCCAAAAGCGAGATATGAAAGACATCTAGGATTTCAAAACTGAGAGCGAGAGTTACAATTTACGATCTATGATGGTTGGCCGGCTTTTTGTTTTAACTTTTAAGTCATCAGCGTAATTCAATAGTTCACATTACTTTGAGATTCGAACTAGAATAGTTCACAAACCTATTTCAAACGAACTAGATCCGGTTTGAGTTTGGTTTGAATTAATTTCGAATCAAAATTTTTACGAACTTTTTTGAATCAAACTCAAATCAAATTACAAACTACAATTTTTTTGTGCAACCCGTGTCAACAGACAGCGGAGCTGAAATGCATATCCTTTTCCTTTTGAGTTAATGAATCTCAACCGTTTGGTATAATCCAATTACCCTATAACATAGGAAGTCTTTCAATATTAGTGCAGATTTACACTATACGAATCTTAAAACATATTGAACGGTTGATATTCATTAACTCCAAAGAAAATTTGAGTTCATGCAGAGGATACGAATTCGCGGAGCAGGACGTACAATGGACATCGAATCCAAATTGGTCTGATGTCCGCAACCATCCGATTGATTCACAATTTGTGCACACCGCTTCAATATGTGTGTGCACTATTTCAATATTCGTGTTTATCAAGCGCATGTAGATCGTGAAGCAATCAGAAAGTTCCGAACAAAGACAGACTTGGGTCCGATGTCCATCAGATACGAATTCGTATCCAATTAATTTATTTATATGCAATTACTTTATTTAACAAATATAAATATAGTGAGGATTAAATCAGTGATATAAAGATGGAAATCTTGAAGAATTATAGAAAAATTGATTGCAATTAAAATTTCAAAATACCTTTCTTGTTTCGAAAAAATCTTGTTAAATGAGCAAAAGAGTTGAAACATTCGATCTCACAATTGAACAAATTAAAGCAGCCATGCCATGCATGCATGCATTATAAACAACCTGAAGTCACATGATAAATTTATTCATTCCAATATCAACGGTAACACAGATTCAGTTACAAAAGCAAACAACACAACACAGCATCAAAAAGAAAAACACAAGCTAAAACCATGAATCTGCTTCTTACCAACAAGGATCTAACATTCTAACACAACAACGACAACACAATTAAAACAAGAACATACATAGCTCAAGTAAATAATGGAGCTAGTACTCAGTTTTTCTCTCCTTTCTCATTGCTTTTATTCTCTCCTCCCATACCAAGTGTGTTTACCACCGCATCCTTTGCCCCGAACGCCACATTCTTCACCTGCTCACCGGCCTACAATCGACCCAAAACCAAAACACATTAATAATCTTATATATTCATATTAAATCAGCCATTAATTGGGTCATTCAGGGTACAAGTAATTAGTGGCTATTTAATTAATTGATTGATTTACCTGTTGTAGAATGCCAGGGCCGGGCTTCTCCTTACCGGCCTCTGTGGATTCTTTGGTCGATTGCGTGGTCTCGGAAGTCTTCTGCTTTGCCGCTTCCGTCTTCTCACCAAGAAAGCCACCAGCCCTGTCCTTAACCTCAAAAGCCTTCTCCTTCGCCGTATCAATCATGTTTCCAGTTTTCTCCTGCATTGGTTGAAAAATTTCTAATTAATTCGTTACTTACCAGTACCAACTAATGGTATAACCGAATGCTGCATGTATTGAAATTTTTTGTTTGAAATGGTGAAAATATTACCTCAGTACGGCCCTTGGTCTCACCAGCCTTGTAGCTTGCTTGATCCTGGTTTGATGCCATTTTGGTATAGTTGATTCTTTTTTCTCTTCTTTTCTTTTGCTTGTTTATCAGTGTAAATAAGCTCGTATCGTTTGTGTTTTGGAAAGCTGGTCTGATACAACTATTTATAGATTAAAGTGATATAGGTAAGAAACAGGACGCGTGTACTGTGACTGGTAACTTCTTGACACGTAGAGGAGTACGTGTCCCCTATATCCCAGTGCTGATACCGAAAGATGCGAAATTACTATTATATTAAACCAGTAGAAAGTTGGCAATTGGCTTGCTCAGTTTTTACTTTATCAGCACGTAATTAAAGGTGTTGGTAAATAGAGCCAGTATGAAGTCGGCATGTGGCTAGTTCAGTCCTTCTATGCACCGTCGCATCGCTGCAAGCAGGTGAGCAGGATTTTCCTACTGACCCATGATATGAACCAACAGTATAATATTGGATATTTTTATGAGAGAAGTATCTAATACTAATACTGTTGGTTCATATCACTGGTCAGCTACCATTAGATATTTGTTTTCTGTATTAGATATTTGTTTATTATGAATTCTTAACAAAATATTGAATAGTTTTTTTTTTTATTATTTTCTAAAAATTTGAATAAAATAATAATTGTATTAAGTCAATTGACAAAGAGACGAGAAAAAAAAATTCAGACTTGAAATTTTTTGTGTTGATGTTGCTCCTTAATTGTTTAAATTATTGTTCCTAAAACTTAGCGGTGTGGGGCGTGTACAATGAGCATTGGATCCAAATTGGTCTGATGTCCGTTCAAAACCGTTAGATTGATCCACAATTTGGGCACACCACTTCAATGTGTGCGCACTATTTCAATATTAGTGTTGATCAAGCGCACGCAGATCATGAAGCAATCAGATAGTTCTGAACAGACATCAGACCGACTTGGGTCCGATGTCCATCAAACACGAATTCTTATCCAATTAATTTAATTTATATGCAATTACTTTATTTAACAAATATATACATAATGAGGATTAAATCAGCGATATAAAGATGGAAATCTTGAAGAATTATAGAAAAATTGATTGCAATTAAAATTTCAAAATACCTTTCTTGTTTCCAAAAAATATTGTTAAATGAGCAAAAGAGTTGAAATTAACATTCTCACAATTGAACAAATTAAAGTAGCAATGCCATGCATGCATTGTAAACAACCTGAAGTCACATAATTAATTTATTCATTCCAATATCAACGGTAACACAGATCCAATGACAAAAGCGATCAACACAACAACAAAATGAAACACACTCGCTAAAACCATGAATCTACTGCATACCAATTAAGAAGGATTTATCATTCTTACACAATAATAACAAAATATAACAAGAACATACATAGCTCGAGTAATGAAGCTAGTTCTCAGTTTTTCTCTCCTTTCTCATTGCTTTTATTCTCTCCCATACCAAGTGTGTTTACCACCGCATCCTTTGCCTGTTGTAGCATGTCACCACCGGGCTTCTCCTTACCAGCCTCTGTGGATTCTTTGGTCGATTGTGTGGTCTCGGAAGTCTTCTGCTTTGCACCTTCGGTCTTCTCTCCAAGGTTGTTGCCAGTCTTGTTAGTCCCCGCTTGGGCTCGCTCCTTGGTGGCCTGAGCGGCCTCCTTTGCCTGTTGTAGAATGCCACCACCGGGCTTCTCCTTATCGGCCTCTGTGGATTCTTTGGCCGATTGCGTGGTCTCGGAAGTCTTCTGCTTTGCACCTTCGGTCTTATCCCCGAGGTTGTCACCAGTCTTGTCAGCCCCCCCTTGGACCCGCTCCTTGGCGGCCTGAGCGACCTCCTTTGCCTGTTGTAGAATGCCACTACCAGGCTTCTCCTTACTGGCCTCTGTGGATTCTTTGGTCGATTGCGTGGTCTCGGAAGTCTTCTGCTTTGCACCTTCGGTCTTATCGCCGAGAAAGCCACTAGTCTTGTCAGTCCCCCCTTGGGCCCGCTCCTTGGCGGCCTGAGCGGCCTCATAAGCCCTGTCCTTCACCTCAAAAGCCTTCTCCTTTGTTGTATCTATCAAGTTTCCAGTTTTCTCCTACATTGATTGAAAATTGTCTAATTCGTTACTTACCAACTAATGGTATAATTAACTAAGGCTGCTTATGAGTCGAATTGAGTCCTAGTTGAGAGTGATTTGGATTCAACTCATGAACTCATGAGCCAAGTTGAGTCCGAGTCGCTAATTTTATTTCGAGTCAGAAATTCTGATTTGGAATCAACTCGCGAGCAACTCAAGTCGAAGTGAGTCGACTCATGACTCATAATATAGTATATAGTGAGATAATCTAATTTAATTTCATTAAAAGAAATAGTACATTATTTATCAAAATAACACACAATTAAAAATACTACATTAAAAACACTACATAAAAACACTAAATAGTGAGACAATGGCCAATACATAATTAAACATTACGAAAATATCAAAATAATACATAATTAAAATTTACCAAACAGATAAGTATAACAAAACAATACAGTCTAAAAAATTAACAAAACAAAAAAAATAGTATATAGTTCACCAAATTACTAAATATTATAAAGTATAATAAATTTATTAAATTACCAAATTACAGAATTACTAAAAAAAAGTCTAATAAAACAATACACAGTTATTTTCTCTACTTCTCTTCCTCTTTCTTCTCTACTTCTTTTCATCTAATAAAACAGTACATAGTTTCTATTTTTATGGTTGGTTTTGTTTTATTTCAAGCGGAGTAAGATTTAGGTTTCGTAGATTGTGGGAGCTGAAAAATAGGTTACAGGTATAATGTTTGGAAAAATTAGGAACATATGAATTAAGATTTAGTGAGTCCAACCGAGTTAAAAATAATTTGGAATCGACTCATAAATCAACTGAGTCAGTAAACTTGAGTCAATTTTGACTCAAGTCAGTTCCGAACTGATCATAGAATTGAATTTAAATTGATTCTAAACCAAGTTTCGAGTCGTGAACTTTTTGTGCATCCCTAGCTAGATATAACAGAGTGCTGCGTGCATTGAATATTTTTGTTTGAAATGGTGAAAATATTACCTCAGTGCGTCCCTTGGTCTCACCAGCCTTGTAGCTTGCTTGATCCTGGTTTGATGCCATTTTGGTCGTCTAGTTGATATTTTTTTTTTTGCTTGTTAATCAGTACTGAAGTAAGCTCTTACCGTTTGTGTTTTGGCAAGCTGATCTGATACAACTATTTATAGATTAAAGTGATATAGGTAAGGAACAAAGACGCGTGTACTGTGACTGGTAACTTGTTGACACGTAGAGTCCCCCTAGAATATATACCAGTGCTAGCTGGTACCGAAAGGTGCGAAATTATTATTATACTAAACGAGTAGAAAGTTGGCAATTGGCTTGCTGAGTTGTTAGGGTAGGGCTGCATAAAAATTTGTAGTTCGTAATTCAATTTGAATTTGATTCAAAAAAAATTATAAAAAATTTGATTCAAAATAGTTTAAAATTAATTCAAATCAAATTCAAACTAGATCTAGTTTATTCGAAATAGGTTCGTGAACTATTCTAGTTCGAATCTCAAAGTAACGTGAACTGTTAATTTTCATTGATGACTTATGTTTGTTGATGACTTAAAAATTAAAATATAAGGCTGTCTAGCTATAAGTCGTTACTCGTAAATCGTAATACTCGCTTTCAATTCTAAAACTCTAGACGACTTTTACATCTCGCTCTCGGTGATTACGATCACTCTTCTTTATCGTGAAATAATTCGTACAAGTGAGTTCGTAATTGATTTAAAATTAATTCAAATTAAATTTATTTCAAAACTAATTTAAACCAAACTCAAACTGAAATAAGTTCGATTTATTTGCAGCTATGCCTTTTTACCTTATCAGCACGTAAATGCGTTGGTAAATAGAACCAGTATGAAGTCGGGGTGTGCATCCTCTGTGATATCTCAATTTTTGCGTGACCGACGTGTCCGGTAGGATGCAGGGGGCAGTATTATTTGAGCTTTGAGATTTGTGCAGAATGTATTTGAACGATTGAGATATTCCAAAAAGTCGCGCATAGTTTGAGATATCTCAGAGGATGCGAATTCATGAAGTCGGCATGCGGCTTGTTCAGTCCTTCTGTGCACCATCGCATCAGCTGCAAGCAGGTGAGCAGGATTTCCCTACTGACCCATGATATGAACCAACTGTATAATATTGGATGCTTTTATGAAAGAAATATCTAATACTAATAGTGCTGTTGGTTTTATATATTAGATATTTATTTATTATGAATTCTTAACAAAATTATTGAATAGTTTTTTTTTTTTTTTTCTCAAAACTTGAATAAAATAATAAGTGTATTAAGTGTCAACAGACAGAGACCAGAAAAAAAAAATCAGACATGGAATTTTTTGTGTTCATGTTGCTCCTTAACTGTTGAAATTGTTGTCCCTAAAACTTGGGGCATGTACAATGAACATCATATCTAATCCGCTCAAAACCATCCGATTGATCACAATTTGTGCACACCGCTTCAAAATGTGTGCACACTATTTCAATATTCGTGTTGATCAAGCACACGGATCTCAGATAGTTCCGAACAGACATCGGACCGACTTGGGTCCGATGTACATCGGATACGCCCCACTCCCAAAACTTAGATGTATGAACTTTAATTATATTACTGAAATTCTTTGTCTTTCATTTTTCAAGAAGTCACAAAAAATTGAAAAATCAAAAGATTAAAATAAAAAGCATTCTTCAAGATAATAAATTGTTCTTATAAAACTTCCTTTATTCATATGTATTTCTTAAACCATATCAAGCACATATTTAAATCCAATATTTAATAACTCCAATTGTTCACTGTTTTGTAGGTAAATAAAAAATGAACAGGCTGAGACAAAAAAAGATTTAGGAATTAATTAGAGTGTTCTAGAGAGGATGATGGGAAGAAGAAAAATTCACTGAGATTTCCTAACATGGTAGGCGACAAGGCGAACCATCCATAAATTATAAATAAAATCTTCTACAGTTCACTCCTTAGTAATTTAGGGTATGTACGTAGTGCACGTACCTAGCTAGACAATGAAATATTGAAATAGTTTTTCCAAAAAGGAAAAGTGATCGAAAGGGATGGAAAGAGACAGGAGAGAAATTATAGGAAGAGGACAAGTGAATGGGTTGATGACGTGGTCACTATCTATTGGTCTACTCTCCATCTAACGGTCACCAGGAAAATCCTGCCGACCTGTGACGCTGTGAGCAGACGATTCTCCTGATCCCCACAGAAAATGGAATTCGCACCTCTGAGATATCTCAAACTTTGAGTGTTTTTAAGGAAAATCTTGACTGTTCAAATCAGTACTGCACAAATCTTAAAACATAAATAACACTGGCCACTGCGTTTTCCCAGAATAGGCCCCGTACACGTCGGTCACGTAAAAATTGAGGTATCTCAGAGGAAACGCACCCCCGAGTGCCGACTTGTGAGCAGACGATTCGATCCCCACAGAAAATGATCCTTTACTTTAAGCTGGATTATTGCTTGTTTTGACAGGCCAGGAAAGTACATGTAATATGGGCTGTTATAATACAACATAGTCGCAGAATCATAAATGGGCTTTTATTGGGCAGAATCATAACCGGGCTTTTACTTGGATAAATGAGATTGAGCTTAAGCTGCTTATTTGTTAGAAAACTATTTAGTAGGCTTATCTTCAGCGTGTATATATGGGCTTAATGTTTTTTGGTTAGACCAGCAAACTATTAATAGGCTTATCTTCAGCGAGTATATATGGGCTTACCTCTTTTATTTTTGGGGGAATTTCACGTATACCCCTCAAAAACTTCAAAATTACATATTGCCCCCTCTAAATTTTAAAATTACATATTTTTCCCTCTAAACTTCAAGAACTCACATATTTACCCATTTTATTGTCTTTTGTATTAAAGCTCATTCTAAATTTATAAAATACCCATTTTACCCTTTAATAAAAGTAAAAAAAAGGCTCTGATCAAAGTCAAATTTGAAAATGAAGGGTTTTTATACCGTCTGATCCGCGCGCATAGCAATAAGATATGTGTGTTTTCGCTTCAAGATTTGTGATGATCTAGTGTGCATGGATCTTAAAGCAATTTTGATATGCGTGTGTCGCATTAAGATCTGTGCATATTGCTTTAATATTCGTGCATGTTCGCTTCAAGATTTGTGTTGATCTAGCACACAGATCTAAAAGCAATTCAGATGGTAGAGGAACCTTTCAAATTCAAATTGGAGTTAGATGGACGTTTTATGCTTTTTAAGAAAAGGATAGAATGGGTATTTTATTAATTTAGAATGTGTTTTAATATAAAAGATAATAAAATGGGTAAATATTTGAGTTTTTTAAGTGTAGAGGGGGAAATATGTAATTTTAAAATTTAGAAGGAGAAATATGTAATTTTGAAGTTTTTGAGGGGTATACGTGAAATTCCCCCTTTTATTTTTATTAGCAAACTATTAATAGGCTTATCTTCAGCGAGTACCTACTGCTCATACTTTATTCACGGGTAGAATTTAAAATTTGAATTACTAGTAAGAATAACTAAATACAATTACATAATGAAATAATCACATGCAAATGATATTTTTCTTATGAATCGTATGGAGATTTTTTTTTTAAATAGAACCAATGTTAAATATTTCAAAAGAATAAGTATTATTGATTTTGTTTTAACAAAAAACAGCTTGATCGATCTGCAGAATCGGTGGAGCTATTTGCTATAGCGGATCGGTGGAACTGTTTTCTATTAATTTCCGTAGCCACATTGTAATAAAATGGCTCCGCCGATCATGTGGATCGGTGGAGCTGTTTTTTGTTAAAATGAAATCAATGGTACTTATTTTTTTGAAATATTTAACATTGGTTCTATTTAGAAAAAAAAAGTGAGTTAATCGAGTAAAATAAGGTGAAGTAAAATAAGAGTAAGCTAGATCAGTAAGAAGTGAGTTAATCGAGAATAAATTATCTAATTTTTTCAGATGAATTAATTTACATCACACTTACTCTACTTATAAAGTTCATTGTAAATTCATTGTCAACATCTTACTTCTTCGTACAAATGACTTAAGATGTCAAACAATCTACTATTATATGAGAAATAAGGTACTAAGTAATCTAATCCTCTTTAAATATAAGCAACCAAAGACCAATACGAGTGTCATTTTGAATATATATACTTTGAAATTTGATTAGTTAGGAAGATTTCTGGCTAATAGGTCTTTAATTTTGATAATCTTTCAAATACTTATTTATTTTATTTTAAGAATATTATCCTCAATTTGGAAACTTATATCTTGTGGTTTCAAATTAGATATTCGAGTAAAAGTTTAGTTCTTTATGATGATCCCTAATTAAATGCTCCCTAATGTGTTTTTAGTCTCATGAAATAATTTACACTGTATTTAGTTTCATTTTATTGTGAACATTAAAAAAATATCAAAAACCTAATAATTTAGAGCATTAGAGTATATATAAAATGACACAAATCACACAATACAAATTAAATGATATAGATCGAACATTAACCGAATTTGATCCAACGTTCATTATAACCATAGTGACAAACGAATAGTTCGGGTTTGATTCGACAGAGTCAAAAATTCATGATTCGGATATAATTCAGATATAATTCGGTACAACAAGGAAGAAAAAAAAACCCTAAAAAAAATTTAAAAAAATTGCATTTTCTCTCGAATAATTTGTGATTCGCATTTTATTCGGAAGTTAGTTCAAAAACATTAAAAAAAAAAAAAAAAAAAAAAAAAAAAAAAAAAAACACACGAATTATTCGTAAATTTATTGCATATATTTTTACTATGATTATAACCCCTCTTCTCTAACTTATGTTATGCCCAATTAACGAGGAGGAAGGGAGATCATTTCAAAATACTGAAATAGTGATCTCACATTCACTCTGTGAGTGGTCCAACGCGTTTAACAGTGAAACTTTAAGAAAGGCTACTGCAAATATATCATAGTGCAAAGAATTCTAGGTTTGCACCATTAATTGCACATTGGGTGCAAACGGGTTGGATAATATATGTCCGTATCTGAATTCGTATTTGGATATCCAATAGTCGAATATCTGTGTAGATACAGATATAATTTTAAATTTTAATTAATCTATATCCGAATAATAAATATACACTATATAGTTTAATATATATATCTACGGATATTCGATAGATATGTATCTATCTAATATTCGATTATATCTATTTGCAGATCTAATTGCACAGTGGTAGTACTGCTAATTTTTTTTACCTTTGGTTGGATACCATATATGTTTGTCGTTATCAATTCGCACGCGTGTAAGAGAAATATCAAAGGTCAACGACTCAGCATATATACGAATATACAGGATATATATGTGTGTGTGTGTGTGTGTTTGTCACTTGTAGTTGTACCAATATAGACATATAGTGGAGATCTAATAATAGGTCTCATCATGGGATCCGACTCTGCTGCTTTTCTGAGAGAAAAGCAGCCTGCTGCTTTTCCGATCTCAACCATTCAAAATTTTCAATTTGCGTATCTCGATAAAGTAACTTTTCCATGCACAAATCTCAACAAATTTGAATGGCTGAGATCTGAAAAGCAGCAGAGTCCGATTCCTCATCATGAGGGAGAGATAATAACAACACCTTTTTGGCTATCGTGACAGCAAATGTCAAATTTTGTCACAATTTAAATTTAATGTTTGAATATTTTTTTTTTTATGATTTGTGTATATAGTTAGGTCATGTATCAGGTTTTGTGTGACTTAAAAACAGTGGTTCGTTTATCAAAACCTAATTATACATAAATCTGTTAAATATTAATTATTGGTTATTACATTATGTCAATTTTAATATAGTCATTTGAATATGAAGAATATATATTTATATTTTTTTATCATTTAAAAATATTAAAATGTTATAAACTTTGAACAGCTTTGCACAATCAATTATTCTCCTCATTCTCTGCAACTAACTTTCTATTATTAAGAAATATTAAGAGAGGCTATGGTGATATGCATATTACAAAGAGGTTTGTGTTATTATTTCTATTTTTAAAATCTAAAAACACTTGATTTGAATTTTTCAACATAATCTCCATATAACCATATATTTGAAGGCTAAATTTTACATTTTTTAGAACTTATTTATTATTGTTTAGATATGTAAAAATTTACTTGATTTAAATGTTTTGGACCATCAAAAAGTAGTGATATTCTACCTATTTAAAAAAAATTAAATATTCTAAAAAATGTAAAATTTGGTCTCTAAATGTTTTTTCGAATAAGATATTGTTAAGCAGTTCGAATTAACTAGTTGAATTTTGCAACAGAGATATGAATTCATAGCACAAACCAATATGTTACTAGTATCGTGCCCCTGCATTGCAACGGGGACATATTCTAAGATTGAATACAATATGAAGAGATCTTTTTGTTTGACATTCACACAAAATTAAGAAAAAAATATATTTAAATGAATATTAAAGACAAATGAATAAAATATAGTAGCCATAATAAAAAAAATATTTTTCCTCTTGACATAATGAATATAGCATATCATAAAAAAATATTTTCTCTACAGATTCGGAAAGATTGAATAATTTTTATTTTCAGTGTCGAAAATATAGAGGAAGAGTAGAAATGAAACAGAGAAAACGAAGAAATAAAAAATAAATTAATTACATGAATAAAAGATGAGGAATGCTATATTGAAAGCAATAATTCTATTATTGAGAGTTAAGAATTTTTTTCTGTTTTCTACCAACTTTGCCCTTAATAAATTTTTCTTCCAATCTTTATTTAAAATTAAATTACAATAATAAATGAAACATTTGATTTGGAATTGTTTCTCCATCCATTATTCTCAATTAAATTGTAATTCATTTGAATTGCTACCTAAAAATCAAGACAAGCCCAAATCTAACTATATGGCATCACATATATTTACCAAATAAGCACCGGAGAGAGTCTCTTGCTATGTTATTTACAAAAAAATTCAAATTCTTAACAATACAAATGACAGATGAAAATTACAAATAGGAAATGCAATTATTTTTTATTTTTATCTATATGATCATGATTACAATATAAACCAAGTTACTTTATCTTATTAAATATTAATATTTTAGCACAAAATACAATAAACGATTTTTCCAAAATAAAATTATTTATTTTAATCCACAAATGAAATACTTAGAAAATTACGAAATGTTTATTAAATTTTAAATATTAGTCAATGACTCCCCAATTGAAAATGATCCAAAATTTAACATGTTATATTTGTTTTTATAATTTTAATTGCACATATTGAAATCATCAAACTTTGAACATCTTTTTTAATCCAATTTTTTTTTGTTGGATCAAATAAAGATGAATTTGTTCTACCAATATTGTTTGACCAATCTCAATGAATTACCTCCATCAATTAATTATTCAAAAAAAAAATTATTTCTAACTGTTCTAAATTTTAATCAATTTGGAGTTGCAAAATTCTATACTTTATTATTTCAATCTATGTAGAATAAGCAACTTGTTATGCAGAAACTATTTAAATAAAAAAAATTAGGCATGAATTTTTCTTCCATAATTGATAGCAGAAATTAATTAGAAACACAATAAGAAAATATTTATAGAACTTCCCATCAGAGATAACTTTAAAGAGAAATAAGGAAACAAATCGCTATAATTTATTTAATTTTAATTGTGATAAACTATATAGCAGTATGTGTGCTGAATATGTTTTTAACTAAAGTTAGACTTCTACACATGCATTTAATCAAAAGATTACAGATTATGTGATTGAAGGGCTGAGATTAAATCCAAAAATATATCTTTCAATCTCAGCTATTAGCGGATCAGGACAACTCCATGCAATATATAAGAATGGAGATATGCATGTCGCAACCTTACTTCTGTTTAAACTCGTATTTAGATCTCAAACCTCTTCTTTTGAGGTCCACTTTAATTTTGTTGAATTTGAACAGCAGCAAAGCAAGGAACACACTAGCGCAAAGTCAGAGAATGTAAAATTGAAATTCAGGTCTATTTGTAGTTTATAAAAAAGGAGGGTTCGAATTCCATTACTCACAAGTAAAAAAAAAAACTTAGTCTGGTGGAGAAGTTTTGATTTGTCAAATTAAAGGGTTATGTGTCATCATATTTATCTCTATGTTTCCTCCAAGCCTAATGCTTCTGGCAGATAATATGGAAGAAATTTTCCAAAAACAGGATAAATAGTACATCCACTAACACCATGAAAAAAAAAAAAATGGATGATCAGTATCGAGTCAAATTTAGACACTATTAGGCTAACAGCACAGCTGCACAAGGAGATAAATGATATGACTGACATGGATACAGCACCATGACATTGTCCAATAATCTTCTTTTGACTATTTAGAGATCAAATGGAAAGGAAAATGTGTGATATTCTGTTCATGTGCTGTAACTGTTATGCCTTTGGGATCACAAATACCCGATCAGATTTCGCATATGCTGTGTCCACTTAGTACGGCTCAGATTATATCCAACTTTCCTGTTAAAAATTGTGTACTGAGATAGTTGTAGTATTGCCAAACTCCAGGATTTGAAATGATGTTATAGAGTTTTTATATTATACTGACATAAAGGAAGCATATATGAATTTTTTATGACATTTGTATAGCATAATAAGTTTTCACTATATCAAATTATGGTGATAAAAATGTGTTTTTATCTTTGCTTTTTCTCGCAGCCGTTTGGGGCTAAAATGCTCAAACAAATGCCAGAAAAACTTTGCTTGTCCTTTTTGTTTATTTAGCCTGCATGTATTTCTATTTTATGTTTCTTTATATTATTTTTTAGGGGAAAGAGGTGGAAGGTTCAGTTGACTTGTGGATAATGGATTAGATTTAATCATCAAATCTATTGATAGAGGTAGGTTATGTATGACAAACTGGTGGAGCCTGAACATTTGTCACAGCTGTCACTATGTGTGCAGTATATATATTCATCTTAACGGCACTTCAGTCATCATGTCAAGATATATATACATGAGATACACATAGAGATTCAGGCAATCTGACACCAAATTGAGGAAGCTTAATCCACATTACCATCAAATTTGGAGATAATGTCAAGACTAGCACATACCCTCTGCATCATCTATTTAATTCTGCTTTTTCATTTTTCGTCAGGTACTTAACTTGTACTTACCAGCTGTTAGTTGCTTTGTGGGTTCCTCTCAGATTGTGTTTTATATTCCATTGCTAATTAGTAACAACCAAATTTATACAGGCAGAATCATAAGAGATGCAGATGGAAACAAACCTGACAATCCAATCACCAAGGTATGGTTTAATTTCTTTCGAAACCTGTTACCAACAAAACTCGTGCATTAGACATCAATTCATTTGAGAATGTTGAGTTAGATATGATCAGACAATTACAAAAAAATTAAATATACAATTCATGTTTTTCAGGGTGATATCAGGAGCAGAATGGTGTTAACAGCAGCACAAGATTACGATTACGGGCAACCTAATTGCAAACATGATCCTCGAAACAGAAGGACCAATTGTCCCAAAATACCCTGAGCCTTATTCCAAAAGGGAGGAAAGTCTAATTTCGAGCAGTTAAAACTATTGCACTTGGTTCAGTTGTGTCTCCATTTAATTTTGCCTTGTTGCAATGCATTGATCTTATGGAGTTATGCAAAGAAATCGAGCATGGATTCTAGTAAAATCAAATAGCTGAACTATACTTCAAAATAAAATTGAAAGTTATCATATACATATTTATTTAATATCAAGATGAGTGGTCAGTACTTGACAGGTTTTGTCAGTAGCTCAGGTTATAATTAGATGAAAGGACCTTGTTGAACTAATACTATACTTTGAGGGCAGATTTAACAGAGAAAAAAGAGAGGGTTAAGGTACCTTGTTGGACAAAGTGCTTTAGTTTACCAGTATAGATAACGCTAAGACTTTCCTCTTTCACAGATTGTCTATTTTAATATGACATAATATGCTTGCCAGTCTTGTTTGTATCATAGAAATACTACAAAGATGTACTGGATTTAGTATACTATTTTTATGTCTAGATGATAGATTGGTGTATGTTTCTGTTCTTACAAAGGCAATGTCTGATGATGTTTTGTTCTTTTGGTACCCACACCAATTAGAATAGTAATCATGAATAAATATATATCAGATATGCAAGCTTATGTACTAAGTGTGCTAATTGCTAAATTCAGAATGTGATTTAGATAGTATCTACAAGTGCAACTGTCTACAATATTGATCCTTGACTATAACCAACATGAGATAAGACTAGTTCAGTGCTCGTATAGTACCTCAATATAAAACTAACCTCAAATCAGCTTCAAAGGGGAAACAACAGCGTGAGAGTTTCTAGAGCTTCGTACAAGATACAACTCAATTATAAAACTAAAGCAGGAAAAAAAAACATGAAATTTTTACGAACCAACAACGAACTGCACACATTATCAACTGAAATAATGAATCGTAAGGTAGACAGGTACAGAAATGCCAGCATTGAAAGTATCACTAGCCAGAATATGAATGAAATTATTGAGTTCTACCACAGGAGCAAAAAAATTGAGAATCTGAATTTATATAAAGGAGAAAAAAAAAACAAGGTTCAGTAGAGTACGCATTAATCATAAGGAATATTATCAATACAATCTGAGTGAGACAGAAATCAGCCAACGAAACCCAAAACCCCAGCATACCAAATCTGACATCGAGTCGAAATCAACTAGGGCTCATAAGAAGAAAGGCTGGTGAATAATACCAGACTTTTTAATATTGAACGGATTGGGTTCAACGTAAGCCTCGTGACGGGTGTACCCCTCGCCATTGAGGCGATTCGTCAGAGCGTGATACACTGGCTTCTTTATACCACCATACGCATCTGGATCTTTATCGAGCAGCCCATTTGCCTCGTCAATTACCTCATTGACAACATCGAATCTGTTCTCCGCTGAGAGCATTATCTTGTTTATGTCGTGGTTTATGTGCACGCCAGTGTCTTTTATCCTGTTCAGCCTCTCCTCCAGAAATAGAGCTGGTACCCTATCGCCCCCCTGCAATCTATCCTTCCTTTTCTGTTGATTAGTTTTTTTAATGGTAAGTTAAAAGAAATCAGATCTTGTTTCTATTTTAGGTGTACCCTGCAGAGTTAATAATTGAAATGTAACAGTAAATTACAAAGTGTTGACTTTTACTAATGAGTAGGGGTGTTCGATGGGTTGGTTCTCAACCGAACCGAAAAAGTTTGGATTAAATGGTTCGGTTTTTTGGTTTGAATGGATCGGTTCGGTTGAATTTTTTAATTACTTTGGTCTTTTAGTTTAGAATTTTCAAAACTGAAAAGACCGAACCAGCCAGCCAAACTATATGGTTCAAATCCATGCTTTATATATAATGTGTATAATATCAACAACTTATATTTTGGTTAAAATATTTTAGAACATCTGCATATTTTGTATGGAATTGAACAATGTATGTAATGTCAAAAATATATATATAATTCATATTAATTTCTATGATTATTAAATGTATTTATGTATGTATTGAGTTTTGACCTTTTAAAATTTATTCTCTCTTATTTCGGTTCAACCAAACAAACCGGAATTTACTTTGGTTATTTTGGTTCAGTTGACAAGTTTAATTAGGTTGGTTCGGTTATACTTTTCAAAACCGAATAAAATTTTGATTTGACTATTTTACTTCAGTATTAACCAAACCGACCCAATGAACACCCTTACCGGGTTACCAATGAGAAATTAAATTTACTGACTAGTAGTGTAAGACAAGAATTGTAATGGCTTGTAAAATATTCAGGATTTAAACAGTAATCTGATGGAAATTCAATCTAAAGTTGTAAAGCAAGCTTTTCAAAACATAATTTAATCTTCCTAGAAAATAAAAGTATTACCAATTTTCTGCGGCGCCAAACTCGGTTCACGTTGCCGCCTTCTCCTTCTCCCTGGAGACCATGTCAGATGAAACACTTAATCTTAAAGCAAGGAAGCTAAGGAAGGAAGAAAAATAGAAAACAAACAAAAGGCCAAATTGAAACTAAACCTGAGCCCTGACAGAGACGGAGAATCCTCGTTGATTCTGGTGTTGACTATGAACAACAGTAGAGGGAATGATGGTAGTAGTTCTGATAAGGTGGTGGTCCCAGCTCATACTCAAAGCCATTATCCAACCCCTTCTTCTTCCTCCTCTCCCTTTGCTTCTCGAACAAAGAGAATGAGAAACCCAGACCAAAAACGAACAGATAGGATTTTCCGCTGGGATAGAATAGGCATGGGCCTTAATTGATACTGGGCTTGGCCTGAATTTGACTTGGTTTTGGACCAAGAAGTTGGGCCTCTAATTGATTTGTCATTTGCTTAACATTAAATTAAATAGGTTGCCTTTTACGGTGACTTGATGATTTGATTGCAAATTTGTAGATTGCAAATTATTTATTTCAACAGTCATCGACCACGTGTTTATCGTTTAATAAATGAAATTATTATGTAGTTAAGTCCATAAAGATGTTGATAAGTTAGTTTTAAATATATATATAGATAGATAAGTTAGTTTTAATATGCTTCCGATAGCACTTTGGCCCGAAATACATTCAATTCGTTTTTCAATTTTCGAAGTCCAAAAAGTCGATCCAAACTGTTAACTGTGATCTCTATATTAAAATGTGCTTGGAGACCAAATTTTATATTTTTTATAATTTTTTTACTATTTATTAAACCACTTTGAAAATGTTGATCCAACGATTTCACTATTTGGTTAAGCCACTGTTGGATTAGCGATTTTCAAAGTGGTTTAGTAAATAGTAAAAAAATTCCAAAAAATATAAAATTTGGTCTCTAAGCACATTTTAATATAGATATCATATCTAACGGTTTGGATCGACATTTTGGAGTTCGAAAATTGAAAAACGAGTTGGATGTATTTCGACCGAAATGCTACCGAAAGCATATTAGTCTCTATATATATATATAATTACTAGATTGGTCTTTGAAATTAAGCTCACCATTATCTTTGTGAGTTTGTGTACAATATTAGTTTGCTCTCCATATGCATCCATATTTAACATAAAATATTGCTGCGTGATTGCACAATTATCACAATCTTCTATGGTCGTGATGAATAGCTAATTAACGATTAAATAGGAAATTGATTAATTTAATGTACAATTGCTGCTTCAAAAAGGGCAATTTGGGGATGAATGGTTTGGTCAAGGGGTGGTGTTTATTGACCTAGTCCGGTAGACCCAATCCAACACATTTGTTTGCTTAAATTAATCCAAGGCAGTTGTTAAAGGTCCCTATTGATGAGCGGCAAACTGGCAGTTCATCTGGTCTCTTTAAATTTTGAGATTTAGCGGAAAAATACAGATCTAGTATCACTTTGTTTTTCTCTGAAAATTATTTTGTTCTTTTTTGGAACTAAAAAGCATATCAACTAAGTTCAAAAGCATCGTTAATGAGAAACTTTATTGTTTTTATAGAAATTTACAGATTTGGATCAACTCTGTTTTTTTTAATATATAAAATGATATTATTTTGTTGTTTTTTTATTATGTAAATGTATACTGTTTTTTATTTTATTGATTGTTTTTATCTTGTACTCATTGAATCCGATAAATCATACATCCCCTGCATCCGGAGAAATTACGAACACGTATCCTCTGCATTAACTCAAAAGGGAATCTTTTGAGTCAATGCATCTCGGTTGTCTGATTTTAAACGAAACCGATCCGAACGTCTGATTTTAACACACGGGCCCTTTAATATTGGTGAGGATCAAGTTTGCACGGATTTTAAAGCAGATCGGATGGTCCAGATACATTAACTCAAAAGATTTTCTTTTGAGTTAATGCAAAGGATACAAATTCAGAAATTACACACCAAAAAAACATTTGTGGGTTTAGTACATCGCTGACAAAAGCTCAAATAATGGTTTGATTACTCCCGTGACATGATACCATTATTTGAGTCGAGAGAAAATGTGAAAAAGGCGTTTCACCGACCACCGACCATGATCGGTATGGGCCCACCATTGGTTATTTTCATTAATAAATTTTGCCGCTCGATGCATGCCGAATCTCAAACTTAATCAAATGAATAAAGAATGTGTATATTTTAATTGAAAAAATATACATAGTGTTAAAGTAATATTTTAGTCTTATTATGACATGCAAACGAGTAGGGGTGGCAAAAAAAAAAATGATAACTCGTGGCTCGATGACATCTAACTCGCTTGTTATTGTACTAAACTGTTAACGAGCCAGCTCGTCACTAGCTTGATTAAGAATTAACGAGTTTAAGCTGGAGTCTAACTTGCTTATCAGCTCATGAGCTGACTCAGCTAGATATTAATTTGTAAATTTGTATAAATTTGTGTGCATTTTATATTGTCTAGCTCGGTTCAGCTCAATGCAAAAAGTTTGTATAATTTATTTTCTTCTTAAAACAAGATCCATCCAGACCCAGTAAGCCGGCTCATCAACTCGCGAGCTAGCTTGTCACGATTTCAAGTCGATGTTTTAGCTCAGATATTTTAGGTCCAGCTCGCTCAGCTGTAGCTCGGTCCAGAATTAACAAGCTGAGCTAGAGCCTAACTTGAACTAAACCAGCTCGTTGACATCCCTACAAGTACCTCTGTTGTGGAATAGTTCTGTAACATTCTGAAAAAATTAAGTATTTTTTTTAATGCTAACAACACTTTTCGTAATAAATAAATAAAATATTGATCTTTTGATAAAATATTTTATTTATAATAATAAAAAATTATAGTGTGTCTGAAAATAATTTGTCCTAACAAATAAATTGTTTATAAAGAAAAAAAAAAGAAATATTAGAAATGTCATTCTCTCAATTTGGAATCTGGTGGCGACATATAATTGTTTCCATTTCTTTATAAAAACTTTATTAGGTTCCAATGCACCCAAAATTTCATGCTCCCATTTGCTCCCAATCTTTTATCTTCATTTTCAAAATATGAATAGTCGATCCGAACCGTTCAACATGATCATCATAATAAAATATGCTTGGAGACCAAATTTTATATTTTTTTGGAATTTTTTTACTATTTTTTAAGATATGTACAAAATTACTTCATCGGATGGTCCATAATCTCCTTAAAACAATGATTTTGTACCTATCTTAAAAAATAGTAAAAAAATTCAAAATTTGGTCTCCAAGCATATTTTATTATGATAATCATGTTGAACGGTTCGGATCGACTATTCGGACTTTGAAAATGAAGATAAAGGAGATAAAAATTTGGGAGCAAATAGGAGCATAGAAATTTGGGTGCATTTGAACCCTTCTCTTATTAAATTATCCATATGTAACCTACCTTTTACCCATAACCGACCTTTTAATTCCTATTTAAAAGACCGAACCATCTGGAGGGGAAAAAAAAATACAATGAAATCCAATCAAAAGACGCTTCCCTTTGCAAATCCAAATTCCCCTCAAATCAATTTTGTCCACATCTATTTTATTTATGCATCATTCTGTCTCCGCACGTTTCATAATTTTAAATATGCAAACAAAACAGAAATAGAGAACGAGAATGAGAAATAAATAGATGGAATATTTTGTTGAAGTTTGCATATGACAATCATATGATGATTCAAATTCCAACTATGTTGCAATGATTCTAAACTGTCATCACAATCCGATTTGAAATCTGAATATTCCGCTATAAGGTAACCGGATTTCTCTATAATCTGAGTTTTCGTTTTGTATGGTTAATTTGAATATTGGTATTGCATATTGAATTATGATGGTATATTTAATGGGATAGCGGGTCTGAGGTTGGAATTTGATTTGTGATTGTAGCCTCCCACTGTTGGTTGGACTTCCCAGTGGGTTGGCGGCCTTCCAATGTTGGATGAATTTCCCATTTGATTGGCGGTTTAAAGGAATTGTGTTATGAGAAAGTTGGAAATCGCCTGTGTGATGGGATTCCAATTATGTGAATATGATGTCACTTGTTTTACGGATAACCTAGACTGACGTGCTATTGTTGATTAAATATGCATGCATAATTGTTATGTATTTGTGTGGATTAATCTTATATATTGGATAGTTGTTAAATTAAGTCAATTATAGAGAAGCGCATCGTTAAATAACTGGTTACTGAGCTTTGTAGCTGATTCCGTTTTGTTATTTTGTTTTCTTTCTGTTGGCGACCTAGGTTGACGGGCCAAAAAAAGATATGAAGATGTTTATATAATCACGCTCCTGATGATAAAAATCTGGGGTGTGACAAGTTTGCACTTCTGAAATTGTTATCAAGAGAGAGAATACGTTGTTGTTTTTTTTTTTAAAAAAAATAGGAATTTGTTTTTCCTCATTCAATCGTTAAAAAAAAATGTGTGAATCTCCATGAAAATTAACAACTGGATTTGGAAAAAAAAAAACACAGATTTCCCTCTTTTTTTTTTCAAAAAAGAAAAAACATCAGATTTCATTCCATTGTTAAAAGCTATGAAATCATGTTATAAAGCCTTTAAAGGGACAACCTTAGACTTTCCGATATGTGTTTATCAAATATGAATAAGAATGTAACTTCCCTTTCTAAAAAACAATAAGAATTTAACTTGAGATAGTATATATGAACTCTAAAAACCGAAATGTTTATTTATACCATATTAATAAAAAGAAAATTTTACAAACTGTCGTTCTTTCTCAAAATATAGAACAAAATATCATTCTTCTAAAATTCTTAACAAAATGTCCTTGTAGGCCCCACTTGTTCCCTCTCTTCTCATTCCTCTCACTCATTTTTATTTACTTTCAGTTATTCTTTGCTTAAGTAAAATATACAACTGTGATTTCATTCTGTTTTGAATATTTTTTTAATTTTTGTGTGTATAAATGATTTAGAATAAAAAATTAAAGTGTCAAATTTTATTTGTTTGAACCAGAAAGTATAATATTAGCATAAATGTAGAATATTTCAACATATGAGTCTGTAAAAATATTATATTATTAGACATGGTATTAACTTATTTCATAAAAAAAATTAACAAATAAATATTTTTAACATACACATTTTATATAGTCTATTCTATATAAATTCGTATTCTTAGTTTTCACAACAATAAGAAATTTTATCACATCACATGTTAAGAACAATTTAGTAATATACTTATACCATGTCCTCCAAGCCAATCTGCGGCTCCATTCTTAGAGGGGCGCAGATTGGCTTGGCGGCTCCCCAAAATCTCATAAATGCACTGTAATATTAAATATATTTAGGTTTTTGAGGGACCTCCAAACCAATCTGCGGCCTCCTGGTAGTTTTCGAATTTTTCATATATAATTTGAGGTGTTTTGGTTTTTTTTAGATGGTATAAATAAAAATTTCGGCTAAAAAAACGCTATAGGAAAAAAAGAAGAGGACATGTCGTTGGATTTAGAACGGGTGAACAGTTAATAAGAAAAACTTAACCAAATAAATTTAAATGCATCAAAATAGTGTACACCATGCAAAATTCTCTAAAGCACGTACAATCAATCTATGAATATTTCAATATTAGAGTAAGGATCCATTTCCAATGATTTAATTTGACTATTTTGATAGTGGTTTTTCAAATTGAGTAAAAAAAAATATAATATTATCTTTAGGCATATTGATTAATTGTGTATCAATTTCACACAATTTAATTATCGTTGGATATTGCATTATTTTCTATGTAAATAAGTATAGATTATTTCCAACGGTCAGATGTCAAAATCATAAATTATTAACAGCTATCAGGATTGTTAACTCAATATGTTGTAAAGGAGAGGAGGGTTCAAATGCACCATCTTTTTTGTGCTCTAATATGCTTCACATCATTTATCTCTGTTTTCAAAGTCCGAACAGTCTATTCGATCTACTCAACAAGATTTTCATAATAAAATATACTGGGTGACCAAATTTTATATTTTTTAGAATTTGTTTATTATATATTTTTAGATAGGTACAAAAGCACTATTTTAAGGAGATTCTGGATCATTTGATAAAATTAAATTGTACCTATATAGAAAAACAGTAAAAAAATTCTAAAAAAAATACAAAATTTGGTCTCCAAGCATATTTTATTATGAAGATCATGTTGAGCGGTTCGGATTGACTGTTCGGACTTTAAAAACAGAAGTAAAAAATGTGGAGCATATTGAAACACAAAAAAGATAGTGCATTTGAACCCTCCTCAAAGGGAGCATTTGAACCCTCCTCTAAGGGAGGAATACCAATTCCTATGTTCAGACCGGAATTAATGTCTAATTCCTGCCGAACATACTCATATGAGTTAGAATAGAAGCATCAGAATACAGTTTTTTTCCTAGATTTTTAATTCCAACGGGGAGCTGGAATAAAGAATTGGAGTGGAATAGAGATTGCAAAAATATATCTTTTACTCATATTTGAATGATGTAGCAGATTTTTTTTTTCCGCTTTCCTCAATTCGAAAGTGCACATTTTCAGAGGAGAAAGAAAAGTGGAACACTTTTGAATCTAATTCTTTATTCCACTTTGAAGTTGCCGAATAGATTTGGAATATATCAGAATAGTCCTCTCTTCTCAATTCCGCTGGTCCACTCCAATTCCATGCCATGCCGGCGACAAATCAATTATTTGGATTCGGTTCGGCAAGTTAAAAAATTCGTGATTCGGGAATAATTCAGGTATAATTCGGGAATGATTCGGTATTATTCGGATCAGAGATCTCAATTCTGTAAGGGAGCAAAAACAAAAAAAATAAAATTCTGAGAAAAAATCGTAAAATTCGGAAAAAAATTGTAAAATTCGCGAATTATTCGGTCAAAGTTCGGTCAACCGAATAATTCAGCATTCAGTTCGGCATCACAAAAAAACCGAATAATTCGCGAATCTTGTCACTATGATGCCGAACAGGCCCAAAGTTTATTATTAGCATTGTCTCTTTCTTTCTTTCATTGATAAGATTTTTATATTCTGTAAAATTAAAAGGGAATCCATGAGTCTCATATTTTATTAAACACAATCTTTCAACTACAAAATCTTTTATTAAAATTATCCCTCAAGAGGAAAGAATAAAATGTAGAACTTTTATAATTTCAATTCATGCGGAAGTAATTTGATTGGGATAATGCAACAATTGATATGAAAAGGAAGGAGAATGCTATATTTAAGCTAACTATCTAATTACAACAAAATTGTAGCCTCGTTAAATTACAATAATGTCAGACAAGAAAAGATTTGGTGAGATTTTCCCCAATATTTTTTAACTGTATTATGAGTGATTATATTTATATTTTGTGTGTGTGTGTGTGGGGGGGGGGGGGGGGGGGGGGGGGGTTGGGAATTTTTGCAATTCCCTTTATCGTGTTGCTTTATATATTATCAGAATAAAGGCAACATTTTACAAACTTCTATATGTACACAGATAAAGTGGTGGTAAATTAAATAAGAGTAAACAAAAAAATTCTTTGTTTTTTTAGCAATAAATAAAATAAGATAATAATCCCTTAACTTTAAATCCCCAAGTCAAAAAATCACATCCAGAACTGAATTCTTAAGATTATTGAAATAAATCGTAATATAAAATAATTGTTCTATGCAATTCTCTAATTATTTTATTTGACTAATTTGCAAAACATATGATAATTAAATCTAACAATTTCATTGTATGAGTGAGTTTCCAAGTTCAAGAACATTATAATTGCAAAATTAAAGTTGAATAACCAATGGAATCAATAAGACTTTATGAAGATCAAGATTATATATTGTAATATTGAAATTGATAAGTAAAATAAATTTGAGATTGTTAATTTCAGTACCTATCCGTTCAGTATGGAAGTAAATCGTTCGGTACAGAAGGTATTAAAACGGTATGGTCATGAGACGTGACATTACGGAAGATGATGTTTCAAGAGGACCCCTTTGATGTTTTGTTCTGAACGAATACCATCCGTACTATACACTACTTGAGAAACACAAAATTAGAGGAAATACACTATCTGTTCCGTACGGACCTAAATGTGTTGAACGGATAGTGTTACACTCAAAGGCGAAATTTAGATTGAAATACATTTGAACTATCTGTACCATACAGAACATATACCTTTCGAACGAAATAGTTCAAATACCTAATTCTGGAACTCTCTCTATAAATAGAATGAACACCTTCTCTCCAGAATTAAGTAAGCCGCCTCTAATTTCAAAAAATTGAATTTATGTATTCTTAAGAGCTTCATTCTTTGAGAAATATCTGATTTTTTTCAGATATGAAAATTTTGCAGCTTGTAGATATCCCAAACTCCAAATTCTAAACTCTGAACTAAATTTTTTTCCCCACACGTACAGTAACACTGCTGAACAGAGCCTAAAAATACAACTTACTCCTAATTCTTGGTAAGACAACAAACAATTTTGATAGCTACGGCACAAGACCAATGTCAGAGGGTGATAACTACTGTAGATATATATAAAAAAAAAAGTAAAATAGCAATTAGTCCGGGTTGTTACATTCTTTACAGGTTGGGAGTTTTTATTTGAAAATTTCTTGACGGAGAATAGAAATATTTATTTTTAGTAATATATTTTACTAGAAGTCTAGAACCATACAATGTTAAATGTTTACATTTTCCTTTGCTGAAAGAAACGCACGACATTTCATTAGGTGTGGTGTGTTTATCATACCAAGAGTTGTTGTTAAAATTTGACTGGACCAATTCAATTCGGTCTTTATTCAAATGGGGCGGATTTGAATAATAATTATAGAATAAAGACAACGAATCCCACTTTTTGGGATTCTAAGCGTTTTTCTTAAGTTCATTCTGGCAATTATTCTCCAATTAGAAAGGTTCAAACTTTTCAACTAGCTGATCTGATCTGTCAGACTGTCACACAGTTATCCGAAATAGTATGAAAATTAGCTCAAAATTTGGTGAGCAGTTTGGGGCACCGGACCAAACTGAGTTCGAGAGTTCCATAGCCGTCTGATCCACTTTAAGATCTGTGCGTGATGCTTTAATATCTATGCCTACGGATTTTATAGCTGATCGGACGGTTATATAACCATTAGACGCAAATTTAAGTGCAATGGCCATCGGATCCAAACTTCTCTCCAAGATTTAATGATATATGATACAGATTACAGCGTGGAGCTGGAGCATAGTGATCCACAAATTTTGCATATATGAATTATGAAAGCCCCGCATTTTGCTCGTGCACGGTGCATCCATCCGTTGGATCACAAATAATAAAGAAAAATACGAAAAGTACACTGCTTTTCATTACATTAATTACGGCTGAATCATTGATTAAGAAAAGGACGGGTGCAAACGGATCGGACAATCATATCCGTACCCGTTTTATTTTTTGAATACGGATTTGATATCGAATATCTGTAAATATATACATAAATATTTTCTTGATATATATTTACTATTTAAATATGAATAATTAATATTTAAAATTATATTTATACCTGCATTTGTACGAATATTCGGATGTATCTAATTTTCGGATCCGAGGATACGGATATTATCCGATCCGTTTGCACCCCACGAGACGACAACAATAAGACATCGACATTTTTTTCATCTCATCCGTCCGATTTAATCGGACGGCGGATAATGCACCGTCTTTGTCCGCCGCTGCCGCTCCACTGGAACCTCCAGCCTCGTCTTCATCTCTATCGTCTTGTATCTATTGATTCGCAACATGATAAAAATAATAATCATATCATCTTTTGACTCGTCGTTTCGCGCCCGCCCAGTTCTTTTTTTTTTTTTTTTTTAACTTTCGCTCTTTTTTAATCTCCGCCACAGCACAGCCGACCGGGTGACGTCGAACCCAGTCAAAAGGGATATCCACCCACGTGTGCTCTCGTACCTCTCCGCCTCCTAATTTTCTCTGTTAAAAAATGTCAACTATTTATAAATGCGATGTGATGAACCGAGCTTAGACTTGGTCTTGGATTTGGGCGTCTAGAACTCCAAACCGAGAAAAATCACGCGGCTTCTTATCTCCTCTTCTAAATTCCTTCAGTTTCTTCTTCCCCGACAATCAATCGCTGTTAATTTGGTCAAGCGTTTTCATAGATCTTGCCACGCCAAATTAACGCAAAGTTTCCCCAAGGGAGAAAATTGTTTACCTGATTGAATAATTGATCAGTTTCTTCACCATTGAAGAACTCCGTTGATTGATTGATTGATTTATTAATTAAAATTGAATTAAGCTAAAAAAGGATCAAAAATGCCTTTTTGTGAAGCGAGCAATGGCGTGAAGACATATTACCGGAAATACGGTCAGGGAAGCACTAAAGTCCTCCTCATTATAGGTACCTACCTTTTTTCAATCTCTCCCCTACAAAACTTTGTTATTTCTTTGTTTTTCATTCGCAAATTGGGATGAACAATGCAGGATTAGCGGGGACGCATGACTCGTGGGGCCCACAGATAAAAGGCCTCACTGGATCGATCGAGCCTAGCGACAATGATGATTTGGAGGCGGCGCCATGTGCTTCTCCAAATCTAAAGGAGGGATCTAATTTAGATCAAACTGAAGAAGAAGATGAGGAAGGGATTGAGATCTGTTGCTTCGATAATCGGGGAATGGGACGCAGCTCTGTCCCCATCAACAAATCCGATTATACGTCTGTCCCTCTTCCTCCTCCTTTTCATTTTTCCTTTTTTTTTTCAAATAGTTTTGTCCACTTTTTAGTGAAAAACTTGGTTACAAACTTTTTTTTTTTCGTTATTCATGGCCAGACCTGAATTGGGAACTCGTTTGATGATTCCATTCAAAATAGTGTTATCTATTATTCTATTACTTCCAATTGAGGATATGTTTCATCTCAAAATAGCTATTGGATTTTATCCTTCCATACAAGGCCAAGGGATTGATAAATCCTACATGGTCTAACAAAAAAAATACTATTAAAAGATAAATTTTGATTTCCTTTTAGAAATGCAGTGGAATGTAGGAAACCCTCTTTAAGTCTCAATATTCATTGAAAGACATCTAAGGGAATTAATGAAAAATATGAAATGCAGGACAACAAAAATGGCAGGAGATGCACTGGCTCTTTTGGATCATCTGGGGTGGAAGAAAGCTCATGTTTTTGGGCATTCCATGGGTCCGTTTAATGAAATTTTTTCTCTTCTTTTTCTATTCCTAATTAAAATTAGGTTGTATCTGATTTCTGGTTCTCATTTTCATTTACTTTCGAAAATACAGGTTCCATGATAGCTTGCAAACTGGCAGCATTGGCACCTGAAAGATTATGCTCCTTAGCTTTGCTCAATGCTACTGGTGGTGGCTTTGAATGTTTTCCAAAGGTTACAAGTTTTTTTTTATTTATCTAGTTATTATATTTCTCATCATGTCCTGAAATTGTTGAATTCAAGTTCAAAATTGCTGGATTAAGGCTCAACAAATTTGTTTTAATTTGTGCATGGATGGGGTACTTTAAGATTGCTCAATTTGCTTGCAGCTTCTGCAGTGAAATTTTTCTAGTAACTAAGTATCTCTGTGTTAATGCAGTTGGATCGTCAAATGATGTCTCTTGCATATCGCTTCTTACGAGCAAAATCTCCAGAAGAAAGAGCTCATGTTGATTTGGAGACGCATTACACCAAGGTTATATGCTCCCCCGTCTCCCATTATATTAATAAGAAACACACCTTGTCAATTTTACAACAAATAGGATAACTTTCAATTCTAGTTATAAAGATCTTTTGCAATTAATGTTAATGCAGGAATACCTAGATGAATGCATAGGATCATCTACAAGAAGGATGATACTTTATCAAGTAAGAAACGTAGAATATTTTTCAAGATTCCTATATATAGAGACACTGAGAAGGCTTGGTATTTATACAAATTCTTAAATGGGCCGAATTATACAGCAATATGTAAAAGGCATATCATCTACTGGAATGCAATCAAACCATGGATTTGAAGGTCAAGTAAATGCTTGCTGGACCCACAAAATGAAACCCAAGGAACTTGACACCATCCGCTCGGCTGGTTTTCCTATTTCCGTCATTCACGGAAGGTCTGTATCTTTCACTGTATTTTGTGGTGTTCTACAGAATTGGGTCAATTTTGCTCAATTTTTTTCATTTATTGTTTTGTAGGTATGACATTATTGCACAACTATGTCATGCTAAGAAATTAGCAGAGAAATTGCATCCAGCTGCAAGGATGGTAGAGCTTCATGGGGCACATTTGGTGAGCCATGAAAGGCCTGGTGAGGTAAATATTGTGATAAATAATGTCTCTAAAGGACGCTTCAATAATTATATGTTTCATTTGAAGCTTTGTGTTTGCTGCAACTCAATATGGTTGTAATTCGCTTTTGTCAATGCTCTTAAGCATTGTCTAGTTTTATTACTAGATCTGTGTTTTTGCATTCTGAGCTTCAGCAATTGCAACAACGACAAAAAAAGGAAAGAGGTTGCCCTTAATATTTTCCCTAGATAGTTTTCCCAGTCACTAGAATTTTTTGTGCTTCCTCTGACAGGATCTTAGCATTAATTAGCCTCAACAGTTCACCATAAGATCACAAACATTCTATATTGTCATCCATTAGGTCCTTTGTTTATTTTTCTTAGGAGAGCATGCTTATTTCATTTCATCGCTGTTTGCTTTTCATGGTGTTCAGTTTCTTTTTCTACATGTTCTCTCTGAGCTTGAAAGGTTAGGTGGCTGGTTTTCCTTATCCGAAATATGATTTTATCATATATTATCAATTGACAGTAATTATCAAGAATTTGCTGCTGCTATGTAAAATTAAAATGCAATAAAGAAATATGTCAGCTGTATTATGATTATATGTATTGCTTGCAAGGTTTATAATAAACTCCCATCTCAAAAGATGAACCTTTGTTGAGTATTTTAAAGCTGCTATTTGTATCAATATATACTCTGTTATATCGTTTCCATATATCCAGTTTAAGTACTTTTATCTCCTTTGGCACAGCTGTATTTATATGTATTCGTTGCAAGGTTTATAATAAACTCCCATCTCAAAAGATGAACCTTTGTTGAGTATTAAAGCTGCTATTGTATCAATATAAACTCTGTTATATACTTCCCGTATATCCAGTTTAAGTACTTTTATCTCCTTTGGCACAAGTGCTGCCAGATTATCAGATAGCTGAGCATTTCAGCCAATCAGAAACTACTAAATGTTGCATTGTGCTGTTCAAAAAAAAAAAAAAAAAAAGCCAAGAAATGATCAGATACAATGGCCAGATAGGCATTAGTACTTGAAAGCTCAAGAAGAAAACCAGAGTAACACAGTACATATCATTCTCATGAGTTGTTCGCGCAGCTATTATGTTTATTTTTGTATTTACTGGTTCCGTATCTAAAAATCTAACCTATTCTAGGTAAACCAAGCTCTTAAAGAATTGATAACAGCTTCAAAATCTAAAGAAATAGCAGACGATTGGTCATACATGCCAGAAAGCGAATCAGGTGAGTAAACCAGAACAGAAAAATATTACTATTTGATTAACAAACATAAAATTAGATAATTTATACTAATGGTATATAATAAGCAGGTTGGCTAATTTTGCGAGCGCCAATGTCTCTAAGCAAGTTGAAAAGTGATGGAGCAAATAGTCTTTTAACTATATATAGCTTGCTAGGAAAGCTACAACTTAGCTTCCTTTACATTATTGGAGTTCTTGTGATGGGTTTTGACCATGTCAAAAGCGCCTTTAGCATCATCAAGCCTGTTCGAGTTGCAACAATTGAGTCTTGATTATTTTAGAGGTAATGTCTGAACTATTGAAGATTTTTCAAAATGGTTTTGTTGTATCAATCTAAACTATTGTAGGCACTTTGGTTCCTACTCCTAATGTGCTGTGATATATATTACAAGTCTACTATTAAATGATACATGACAGAAGTTGCTCATTAAATCCTTTGTGGAACCAATGTTTATAAACCCAAAATAGGTAATGAGGAGCTTCAAAGACAAAAACAGGAAATGAATGATGCTTTAGGCACTCCTTGTGTAATCAATTTGTTCTCTACCTTTTGATATTAATGCCTCTAATTTTATAAATTCAATTCAATGGCACTAACAGATTAACCTATTTTGACTCTTTTACAGAAATGGCTCATAATAAGACGGAGTTGGTGTTAACTTAAATTGGCGTGGTTTCCCCATTCAAATATACAGGAAAGAGTGATATACTAACTTGACAACAAAAACACAAGCAAACTACAAGTATTCCTAATGGATTTTCTCTGTAGACGTTTTGTGTTGTTTCAATGGTTGTAATTTGTAACCATTGAAGAAATTTGATTTGTGGGATGACTAGGCAACAATTGATTGTTGTTTCAATAAAAAGTGTAAAGAACTGTTAATTATCATTCTATTTGAACAATGAATGACAGAAGTGATCTTGTGTGTTCTATCTTGGTTGTATTTCTCAAGTTCTGTGAATCCGGTTCAGATATTAAATATTTTGGGTATATATATAAAACTACATATGAGGACAACAATCTGAAACTTTTGTGAAACAACTCAGACACTGTAGAAAAGGAAAGAGAATTTTGAGTTTTACATTTTTCAATAAATTTGATATGGTAATATTCTTACAATATATCAGTACAAAGAAACTTGAAGATGATGATGCCTCACCTTCAAAATGCCAAATCAAATGGTGTTAATCTGTTGACACTGGTTGAACTGATACACTCAGTAGATGCAACAGTTAGTGCTAAACACCACAAGAAAACACCATCTCATTCAGCCTTAGGATGCTGAGACACCGCCTCATTCTTGCTTTCAAAGAAAATTAGCTTCCTAAATTGCTCCCTGTCAACCAGAGATAGTTGGATAGACGAGAGATGATTTTGATATGTCTCGGACTTAAATTGACTTCTTAACAACCATAAACTAACCGTTAACACACTCTAGAAATTTAACTTGGCATGCCAGCAACCCACTTTTCTTAAGTGTGTGCTTTAATTTCAAAATCAATTCCTCAGTCAATTGAATTTTTGTGGAATACTCTTAAAAATCTAAAACAAAAAATTAAAAAAGAGATCTACATGCTAGATTCCAATTCTACAAGCGAGCCGTTGAAATTTTAATTAGGTTTGCAACCTACAAATATGGGAAACGAATCTGCTGTGATTCTACAAGGATTGCAGGACCCTGCTTTTCCATATCCAACCTTTACTTTTTTGGAATACACGAATCTCGAAGGAAACTGATTTTCTTGCATGCATCTCAAAAAAATGAAGAGTTGGATATGGAAAAGTAGAGTCCTGCAATCCCTTTAGAATCGCAGCAGATTTAATTTCACAAATATGATCAGTGTTACAAACACTGTTGGGTCGAAAAGTCATTTTCCATGTTCATGTTTTATATTCTATTGGTTTTATCGAAAGACACACTGCGTCAAATGTTTATTTTGAATTATTAAAAAAATGTCGATTATGTTCAGACCTACAAACCTATTTAATATTGATTGAATATTCTTTTGGTTTCTTGATAAAATACAACAGCTACAGTACTGATAATATTCTTTTATGAGCAAAACTAGAATGTGATGTGTTTAGTGCTCACCAAGAGGGGTTAGTGGGCACATATCCAAAAAACTACCGGATTGACTTCGAATTACGAATCCAAACTGTTAAAATTCATGTACTTCGTGAGTGATGCATGTATATGCAAAAAAAATTAAAGTTTTGAATTCATTTAACACATGGTCAAGCGGTCAAAACAATGAATATTTTATAAGTTTATTTTTAAATTGTTTTATGTGTTCATTTTTCATCATTTTTTTTACCACTTGACCATGTGTTAAATGAATTCAAAACTTTAAATTTTTTGCATATACATGCATCACTCACGAAGTACATAGATTTTAACAGTTTGGATTCGTAGTTCAAAGTCAATTCAATAACCTTTTGGAGATGTGCTTACCAACCCCTCTTGGCGAGCACATCACACTCTAGTTTTGCTCTTCTTTTATCAACAGCTACAAACCTATTTAATATTTTTTTCAACAGCTACCGACCTACAAACCTATTTAATATTCTTTTATCAACAGCTACAGTACTGATAATATTCTTTTGGTTTCTTGAAATAATATATAGAATCAATGATATGAGTTCCACATATAAACTGATCACTTTTTGGCATTCAGATATGATACAATTGATATGATTGGCAAAAGGTTAAATGCACTAAATTAATGAAAAGAATCGACCAGATTTTGCTAGTTAAAAGCCAACAAATTATATCTCATTCAACCTAATTCAAATTAATTATGTTCCAGTTATAATTAAAGTAACAAATCATTGTTAATATAAAACACCAAGACACTGATTTTAGCTATGGCCACTCCATTTTCTTTTGTAAAAAAAAAATTAAAAAAAATCACTTTGTCTTTTAATTTATTTCAACATACAGCAACGAATTTATGAATGCCAGAGACAACAGAAACGATCGATTTAAAAAATAAATGTATGAGAAATAGATAAGTAGGAGCCTCACCTGCTATGAAGGCGTGGAGAAACGATCAACCATCCGAAAAGAGCATCTCAAACAGGCAACCGGTCACTTCTTGCTTGCTCCTGCCTCCTTTCGCACCATTAATGGATAAATTTACTAATGGATTGATTGATTGATTGATTGATTGGGGAAGAAGTAATGCGAGAATGCGAGAATGAAGAAGGAACCAGATTAACAGGCGTAGTAATAACTAGTACCTAATTACAAGGAACAATGTAATATTCCTCCTCAGATTCGCTTTTTAACAAAACACCAAGTAATATTCCTCTTGGAATATCCTTTATGCTGACTTTTTGTGGACCAAGCCCATTCGTTTCATTTGAGGCCCGTATATATATGGGCTTAGGCCCGTTTAATCAACAACTCCCAGCGAGAAATGCTTCAAAAAAAGTGGAAATCGAAGTGACGGAGATGCAATAAAATATTTTAGGGTCTAGAGTAAGAAGAAGAAAAAGAGAATCCGATCGCCGAGGAAGAGAGAGAGATGGGGATTATGGAGAGCTTGAAGATTTTTACGGTGCAACAGCCAATCGTTGTTGCTTCTTGTTTAATCGCTGGTTTCGGTATGCTCTCCATCTCTGTCTCTCTGCTCTCATTTTCAAGCTTAATCGATCTAGTTTTCCAATTTCAAATTAAATTAGCTTAATAAGTCTTTGGGATTAAGCTCTAGACTGCTTAGTTAATTTTTCTCGTTTTCGATCGATTGTGTTGCCTCCCCCAATTTTGAGGATCTGGTTTAGACTTAATCAAGGTCGATATGCTCATTTTAGCCTCTGACCTGACAACTACTTGGTCTCTGTAGTAATTCTTCTATTAGGTTTCAATTACGGATACATTAATCAGTTAATCTCCTTCCAGCATCTCTGCCATTCAATGCTGCATTATGCTTTTGCTCCATTCTTAAAACCTTTCATGCCTGAACTAATTTCTCTTTTAATTTGTGGGAAAAAAAAATATCAGGTTTGTTCCTTCCAGCAGTGGTGAGGCCTGCATTGGATTCATTTCAGAGAGCTGAGCAAGTACCACCACCAGCTCTGAGCGATGTAAGTTTCTTTCTTCTTTAATACATTTTTTCTGGTAATTAGCAGTTATATTCAAATTAAATACAATGTAAGGTAGCAGGTGTAAATGCTAATTTTTAGAGTGTGTTTGGCCTGGCTAGTGGTGATTTATTTATCGCGAGTTAAATTCATACTAGGAAAATATTATTCCTCTCTTCACTGGACTGTTGATTTAATTCCATGAGACAGGATCCCTTGACAATGTTTCTTAGATGAATCCAAATTGGTTCTTTCATGTACAGTTCTACCTTCAGGTAGCCTACCTATTGAGTTTTGAGTTTTGTGCAATTTGGGTATTGCTTGATAATGCATCAATGGTTGTTAAGCACATATGGGAAGTTTGCAACCATTAAATGTGAAACATACACCAATCTAATCATTTTTTTGTGCATGATAATTGTCCAATATAGATTATGCCTTAATTGTTGGATATCACTCTAAAACCATATTTGTGGCAATTGTCAAGATAATTTGTGGTAAATTAATCATGACATCAATTCCACGTCAATTTAATTTGTTCCTCGATACTCCTATGGAATCTTCAACCAATACCATCAAAGTTTGCTCTTAACATCCAAATGCCTAACTTACACTGGACATCACACACGAGGAAGTGAGAAGTCTAACTAACTAGGATACATTCATAAACACTCCTATGTAAACTTAAATACTAGCGTGCCTACCATGAAAGTTAGAGATATCTCATATGCCTCTAAAACATAAAATAACTGTGTCTCCTATTAGTTGATTTAAAAATGTCCAAAATTGTCAAACTTTTTCTCCATGCTAGAGGGTATATAAGCATTGACTAAAGTTACATGGGACATCTTTTGAGGCATGTGAGGAAGATAGTGGGACATATGGTACTTTTGATTTCTTTTCATGATTTCTCGGGACATGTCTGATATCCTGATGATTCTTTTTAGGGTTATACATGATAAATCTCAGTGCCAGGGCGTGATATTTTGTTATGTGGAGGGGTATAGATGAAATTTTACCAATTAAGTATTGACCAGGGCAAATGCTGTAATGGAAACAAAATGAGCACAGCTCAAATTGTCGAATATTACCGTGCTTAAATTCATCCACATTACATTTCTTAATTAGATGTTGCACCTTAGAAATTATTTTGTTATGTTGTAGGTTGTTGCTGGTGTAACAGGCAAAAAGAAATAGAAGGGCCTTGTTCGACATCTCAATTTGCTATTTCTTTACTGTCTCTTTATTTCCTGTTCATCCTGTTTGGATCATTTAGGAATTAATTATCAGGTTATTATAATCTGTGCCCTAACCTGATCTTCACTTCAATGCTATTTTGTAATAAACATAATATGGTAAAGCTATTGCTAAATTTTTTCTACATGACAGCTTATATTTTTGTTTGTTGTATTTTCTAATATTCGCTCTGTTAAATTTCCTAATTTTATTTTGTTGCCTTCCTCGTAGTAGTTTTAGCACTGCTGTTGAACTGATATGTGATTAAAGAAACAGTTTAAAAAACAGAAGAATACTTGAAAAAAAAAAAATAGGTTTTTTTTATAGTAAAATAATACGAAAATTTATCTGCTCGTTTTATGATACAATCAAGTGAATAACTGCTCATACATTCTAATTGCAACACAGAAGAACCAGGATCAAGTCCAGAGATGAGAATTATCTTGATTTGCATTGAACAGTGGTAGTCATCAATTAGACTTTATTTTCATTATTTCTTTGTCATACATTTATATATGCCATGTTGAGAGAAATAAATCAAGTTCTATGCCACGGCACAACCTGCCTCAGGCTCTTGTAAATGCCAAGCTGAAATAAAAAAAAAAAAAAGAGAAGAGAAAAATATTACTAATATGGTTACAGATTGGCCAAAATTTGAAATTTTCAGGAAGGTAGCTTAAGATCAAAGATTTACCAGCAAGTGAGAGGTAGCATGGATGGAAACACCAATGAGGCTACGGTGCCTCTTAAACCTTGTAATCTTAACCCTGCTCTCCTTACCTTCTTCACAACCGCAAGAAGATGCATCAAATGACGAAGAAGAAATTGATGACTTACAGGACCTGTATGATTCTCTCTTCTCCTTCTGAAACCAAACCGCATTCTTTTCTCCCTTATCACCTTTGCTTCTCTCATTCCCAGTGTTAAAGGAATAGCACCTACTGAAGGATCTTGATCGACGAATAGAATATGTTACATCAAGAACCGATGTTGGGGAGGTAGCATTCTTTCTATCAGCATTCATCTTCAATTCCTCAGCCACCATCCTCGGTGGCAGTTCTAACGACCTAGCCAAAAAAGGTTTCTGATTGGGCTTGACGAGCATGGATTCCTTTCTCGGCCTCCCTGGTTCCTCCTCCCATATAAAGGGAACAGCAACTGGTACATGAAAAGGGGGCGGTGTTGCCAAGCCAGAAGGTTCTGACCAGTGAAGTGGTAACGAGCATAGCGACAGCTCGGGTGGAGTTTTGCTCGGCTTCATATGAAACAACTTCAGGTCATGCATCCTATAATGCAAGTTATCTATATATGTGAATTTTCTTTATACACACACACACACACACACACACACACACACACACACACACACACACACACACACACACACACACACACATATATATATAATATTAGGTTGATAGGAAAAAATAAAAGTTGCGCCTGTACTTGGAATTTGGAAATCTGTTATAGCATGAAAATAATCAATGAGGCTCCATAATTCCCACATTCACTACAGTCTGATGCCTTTATCACGAGAAAGCTATGGCCAGGCGCTCTTCCCTCGTTTCTTTCTTTAATGTGATTTCCTTATTTTGAAATTTATGTTAAAAATTAGTACTGGGCCATTCGGCCTATTATTGGATCGAGTGAAAATTTAAGCCCATTTTAATAAAATCTCGGCCTTCGGCTAGTTGGTTACAATCTCGTTCATAAATCCAGCAAAAATTCCTATCAAACAGCATTGCTTCTGTAGATCACTGTAGCTCTGAAATCGCCTCCGAGTCGCCTCCTCTCTCTCTCTTTCTCACTTTCTCAACTATGGTGAGTGATTACAGTGTGGTTTTTGGAGAGAGAAAACACCATTTAACACTACCCCTGCTCCTGCACGAATAAAACTCAAGGACCAGCCAATTATTGGCCGGCTTCTAAAAAAAACTCTTCCTCTCTTTCTCAGCTGTGGTGAGTGATTACAGTGTGGTTTTTGGAGAGAGAAAACACCATTTAACACTGCCTCTACCCTTGCACGAATGAAACCCAAAGACCGGTCAATTATTGGCCGGTTTCTAAAAAAAATAAGGACCGGCCAATAATTGGCCAGTTTCAGTAGATTTAAAATTCAATAACTTTTGTGGGCGTATTTGACCATTTCTATTTAATGTTGGATATAAATAAAAATGACGGTGTTTTCAGCCAACAAGTAAGGTCCTTATATTAGACTAGCTTGAGGTATCCAGAATATAAAAGGCACAAGATTAGATCTCTTCAAAATACCCCCTATTATCAAAATTGATTATCAACAAAGAAAATTATAGAGGCAATTTTGTTCTAACTATTTTAAATGACTGAGTTGCTAGATTGGACCGATAACAAGTTTTGCTATATGTATAAGATATTATGGCATTTTAATTTAGCCCTGATGTTCATCATTTCAGTACAGATAGACAAAACTTATGACTTCACCTTATTGTGGAGAATATATATTTTTTTTTCAGATTTGTAATGTTTATGAAGACAAAACTAGTTGAAAATGCGATATATCACATCTTACATCTCACATCTAAATTTGTAATTTTAGTTTTCCACTTTTAGTATTAGTCCTTGAAAAATAAATAAATAAAAGACATGCATGGATAGTTAGAATAGTAGATAAGAATAGCACTAATCTAATAGCGCTAACTCAAAGCTATTCAAACTAGTACAAAAATTGTTTTGAATGCATATTTGAAATAGAATTTGAAGGGAATGAATAAAATAATAATTGATGTGTTATTTTCCTGTTGAAACAATACTATTCTGACTTTTTGTTGGAACAGCAGAACAACGCTATTTAGCTTGTTCCAAATAGTATCCAAAGTTGTTTGGATAGACCTACTTTAGAATAGCACTATTCTCGTACGATCCAAACATAGCCGACGTCATGTTTGGATAATACCAAGTCAAACGGAGATGCAAATTTACTAAAAACAATAATAATAATTTAAAAGTTAGGCAAGGAAATCCGATTTTTTTATTAATAGGAAAATAATTAAATAAATATCGTGATTAAGGAATGTTTTCGATTTTTTGCGAAAAGTGGGAAAACCGTTACCCAAAATCACGGCCAGAGGACGCTACCCCAAACCACGGCCAGATTAGTGATTAGTTTTTACGCGTAAAAGTTTATTAAGTGCGGCCGTTATTTTTGACAACGGCCAGACAGTCCGTGATTCAAGCTAACAGCCAGCCCAGGCCGTGATCTAAGCCAACGGCCAGGGCTGGAAAAAAAAAAAAAGTGCCCGTGATTTAAACCAACGGCCACACTTTTAATAAAATTTTCATTTAAATATTTTATTTAATTAGAAAATATTATAATTTATTTATGTTTTGTATAAAAATATTAGAAATATTTTTATATTTTTATGAAATTAGATAAAATACCATATAATTTGATTTATTAGAAAGATTGAAACAAATAACTCGGATCAATATTTTTCAGATCGGATTTTTCACGACTGTAAGAAAAATTAAAATATTTCTTTGTGTAGTATTGGAAAAAAATAAAAATGCTTTGAATCTGAATTATTGATCCCGGTTCAAAAGTCGCTTCTAGGTAAATACAAAAAATATTATCGTCTTTCTATTTTTGAAAAAATAAAAATTTAGAAGTCATGGTTTCGGATAATAATTTGCATAATATATTTATGCACGATTTTTGATACAGAATACACACTTTTTGATGCGAGAATTATATCAGATTAAACCAACGAACGATTTAGATTAAATACTTTTTAGTAATGATTACAATATTTTCTTAAATTTTGATTTTTTCAAAAATAGAAAGACAATAATATTTTTTGTATTTACCTAGAAGTGACTTTTGAACTGGGATCAATAATTCAGATTCAAAGCATTTTTATTTTTTTTCCAATAATACACAAAGAAATATTTTAATTTTTCTTACAGCCGTGAAAAATCCGATCTGAAAAATATTGATCCGAGTTATTTGTTTCAATCTTTCTAATAAATCAAATTATATGGTATTTTATCTAATTTCAAAGAAATATAAAAATATTTCTAATATTTTAATACAAAACATAAATAAATTATAATATTTTCTAATTAAATAAATATTTAAATGAAAATTTTATTAAAAGTGTGGCCGTTGGTTTAAATCACGGGCACCTTTTTTTTTTTTTTTCAGACCCTGGCCGTTGGCTTAGATCACGGTCTGAGCTGGCTGTTAGCTTCAATCACGGACTGTCTGGCCGTTGTCAAAAATAACGGCCGCACTTAATAAACTTTTACGCGTAAAAGCGAATCACTAATCTGGCCGTGGTTTTGGGTAGCGTCCTCTGGCCGTGATTTTGGATAACGGTTTTCCCACTTTTCGCAAAAAATCGGAAACATTCCTTAATCACGATATTTATTTAATTATTTTCCCATTAATAAAAAAATCGGCAAGGAAATGCCTCATGCCAAAATCATGTTCCTTGTCTAGCTGTTAGCCTGTTATAGCTAGCCAGTACTAAATGGTCCTGCCTCAGGGCTTCCAATCCAAAAAAAAAAATGTACTAAATGGTCCTGCTGCATCACGCATGGTTAATTGAACTTGTTCGCTTTTTTGGGTACTCATTTCGCATATGCATGCATGCATGCAATCGTGCACCAGATTTAGATTGGAACTTAATTATCGCACACCCACACTATGGCATAATTTAGGGGTGAATTAGTAGATATCAGAATGTTTTGACTGACTCTACTCTCTATTGAATTTAAGATTAAAATTAAAATAAATTTAATGAATTATGATTGATAATTAAAATTATAGATTAAAACATCAGAAATTACAGATCAGAGTATTAGAAAGTATAAATTAAAATATTATTTTCTATCGAGTACTTCATTAGTTAACGGATTTAAATCCGATTCGATATTTTTTTGTCCCCCTGATAAAATTTTTGAATTCACCCCTAAATTATGCCATAGTGTGGGTGTGCGATAATTAAGTTCCAATCTAAATCTGGTGCACGATTGCATGCATGCATGCATATGTGAAATGAGTACTCGATAGAAAATAATATTTTAATTTATATTTTCTAATACTCTGATCTGTAATTTCTGATGTTTTAATCTATAATTTTAATTATCAATCATAATTCATTAAATTTATTTTAATTTTAATCTTAAATTCAATAGAGAGTAGAGTCAGTCAAAACATTCTGATATCTACTAAAATCAAAATTCAGAAAGAGCAGCTGCCTCTGGATCTACGTGGGTCCGCCCCTGGCATAATTAATGGTGCCTTAATTAGATGGACAGGTATATATTCATGCAAAATCATTTATTTCTATTAAACATCATCGTTCCATCAATCTATCATTATCATTGGTAGTTAGAAATGGAGAGGTCAGAGGTGGAATTTCAGAGGTGTGGCCCACCATCGTACTGCATGTCGTATATATTATTTAATTGAAAATTCCATTATTAGAAGGAAACTATAGTTGTTGACTAGCCGCCTAAGTGATACAATCATACAAATAATATGTGTGGATTAGCGTTGCCAGTGGCAGTGCCGTGATGTTCTCTTCTCCTTCGTTGCAAAATATTTAATAGTAATGTTACAGTTTCAAAATTTTATTGAATAAATTTGAAACTTTAATTTAAGAAAGTGTTATTTCGAAGTCAACTATTATAATATTGAGGATTCTGATAATTTTTTTTTTTTCTGTAAATACCTGTTTTACCCTTCAAGTTTTTCTCTCTCTAATATCTGTCTTATTAAATGAAAAAGTTATTTAAGAAAAAAAAATTATTTTATCTCATCTCAGCTACACCCCTGACAATTCTTTTGCTCCAATTTACATAATTGATTGTGTTGTGTTGATTTAGAATTGATTAGATTTGAGTTACATTTGCTAATATAGAGCCCATTTCAATTTCACCAAATAACTCAAATCACTAAAAAAGAAAAAAATTAAAAGTAGTTGAATAGTAAATTAAAAATTGTGTGATTTAATGAAATGTGGATTCTAAGCATAGGAACCGATTTAGGAGCTAGATTTTAACAAGCTGTTATTAGCATTAGTTTTTTTTTTTTTTTTGCACTTTATTATTTTATTTTTCACCTTATCTCAGAGTATACTTAGAATTAGACTTTTCAGTTTTCATGCAGATTGTATACCGTGTGCATAATCCAGCAGTTGAGGTATTATATAATCAAATGCAAATAAGAGAAATATTAAAAATACATTTGCAATTAGATACAAAAGGAATTCGAGACGTGAGATTTTGCCTCTAGGAAGGGAGGAATTACTTTCATTTATTAATTTCTTTCATTAATTAAATACATTCCTTTGTTAACTTCTTTCATTAATTAGATACAAGAGAGTGAAAAGGGTAACATAGGTATTTAGAGAAAAAAAAAAAACAGTCTAAGCTCTCAGAATTACAAAAATTGTCTTGAAAATAGCGCTACCCTTAATTTAAGTAGCTCAGTAAATTTATTATATAATGAACTTGTAGAAAATCAATTTTATTATTTTTAATTTTTTTTTTATGATTTATGAAAGATGGCAAAAAATGACTTAAAAATAAAAGAAAATTGTCAATATTTTAGGTCATTTTTTTGTCACCTTTCATAAATCATAAAAAATAGTAAAAGTTAGTACTCTGTAAATTCATTATATAACCGATTTATTGAGTTATTTAAATTGAAATTTAAAATTTATACAATAGATTTTTGAAGCCGTAGTACGTATGACCTTATGCTATTTATAGCACCCAAGCCTTACTCATGTATTAAACTAAAAAAATACAAGTTTTGAAGAAAAAAAAGATCCTCCAATATGATGATTTTTTATATTTTTATTGATCTCATGTGTGGATGTCACATTAATTCGTTTCCACTAGAAAGATACATTGAATTAGGGATAATACCAAGTATTATTTTGATTATATGAGAATAAATAAGATTTCTAGTACAAACAATTAAGATTTTTTTTTTTAAAAAGAGAATAACGACAAATTGACAATCCAAACTGCAACGTTGAAATCATGTAGTCACTTATATGCAATGATAATAATAAGTCATTAATTTTTCAAATAATTTGGTGGGTGCTTGATTGAATTTATTAGCCCAAAAAGTATTCATACATGTACGTTAAAATAGAAATATTTATATTGTAAAATATATTTTAAAGTAATACTAATATTTAATAAATTAAGAACATAACAAATCAAAGTTCCATATAAATACTAAACTCATTTAATCACATAACATCCAAAAACATCTACTACAACTATAATATTGTACGACATCTCGACTAATCTTCATAATTCATAAAAAAAAAAAAAATTACCCCGTAAAAAATGTCCAATGGCTAAAAGATTGAAGAAAATAAAGAATATAATTTATAGTTTTTTTTTTTAGTAAAGTTGAAGGTTAAGCCACTTAACTATTTAATACATTTTTATTATAACAAAAGATTTCTCCCATCTGAATTTCGAACCCATGACCTTTCACAAAAGATTTCTATCATCACCTCACCTGCATAATATTTAAAATGTTGCAAGTTTGTAAATATTATAGAAGACTAAACAAATATACATAATATTTTGATGAACTTCTGTTAAATAGATTCTTCTCCACTTTAAATAAACAAGTTCGTTTAAAAGAACAAAAATTTCAACTCGAGAGCGGAGTGGGTCCGATGCCCATCAGACCTAATTTTAGGTTCAACAAGCTCCACGGTCGTCCGATTCATCTTAAGATCTATGTGCACGAAAAGTAAAGCAATCCGCACGAAATTAAAAGCATTGCACACAAATTTTAAACCTGGTTAAACAGTGATTGAACCCATCGAACCAAAGTAGGTCAGATGGGCATCAAACCTCCTCTCAAGTTTTTCAACTCTAGCTGAAAATAAGAAAAATAAGCAGTACAAACCTGAAAATAAGAAAAATAAGCAGTACAAACCTGAAAATAAGAAAAATAAAAAAAATAAGGGCTTGTTTGTAAGAATTAAGATCCTAAATATAGAGAGGAAAGATTTTAACTTGTCTTTTTTTTTTTAAACCTTCGCAGAGGTTGCGAAGTCGTGACGGAGAATCGAACTCTCGGCCTTTGGGTACAACGGTTCTAAGACTTTTTCCTAATCAACTGTGCTACCTCCCCTTTCTCAAGATTTTAACTTGTCAATCTACTGGCATAGCATAACCTCCTTATAGATCACATTCTTGCACCGCACGGGCAGTGTTGAGCTTCCCTTCAGAGCACAGACATTTAATTAACACATTGTACGAGGAAATACTAGGAGAAAAAAGGGTCCGATCCTCTGAGATATCTCAATTTTTGCGTGACCGATGTGTCCGATGTCTATTCGGGGAACCGTAGGGGGCCAGCATTATTTGAACTTTGAGATTCGTGTAGAATGTATTTGAACGATTGAGATATCTCAATTTTTGTGTGACCGATGTGTCCGGTGCCTATTCGGGGAACTATAGGGGGCCAGTATTATTTGAACTTTGAGATTCGTGTAGAATATATTTGAATGATTGAGATATTCCAAAAAGTCACGCAAAGTTTGAGATATCTCAGAGGATGCGAATTCGAGAAAAAACAAGATCAATCTTGTTTGTTATTGAAAAATGCTGAGAAAGACCGATCTACAAGTAATTGTGTGAAAAAATTCATCTCTGCCTGAAATGCACTTGAAAGCTTAAAGCTACGAGCCATGAGATCCACGATACCATCGTCGCAACTAATGGCAATAGGGAAATAAATTTGCTGCGATTCTTAAGAAATCGCAGGATCCTGCTTGTCCATATCCAACCATTAATGTTTTTTGAGATTCATACAAAAATCAATTCTTTAGAGATTTGTGTATTTTTGAAAATTAATGGTTGGATATGGACAAACAGGTCCTGCGATTTTCTTGAGAATCGCATTAGATTTATTTCCTGGCAACAGATACTCTTTACTCTGCAGAAGGGGTGAAAATTAATCTGCAGTCCATCCAGGAACGAATCCGTACTCCGTATCATCTGAGATATCTCAAACAAACAGTCCGGTCCAGCCTGATCCGGTCTGGTTCAAATTCAGTCGGTTTATGGTTCCACATGGGTCACGGTTTTCATGGTCTACGGTTCTACACGGATTGGGTCCGACAGTTCTAACTTGAAATTGTTAGCTTAAAATCTTGCTAGAACTATGGCCCAAATTCACACGGTCCGGACGGATCTACGGTTCTATTTTTTTTTTTAATACCCTGGTATGATTTTTTTTCAAAATAAGAACAATCCAATTTTTTTTTCAAAACAATGGCATTGTCATTTTCTGATAAATTTTACAATCTACATAGATCCATTATTCTACAATCAACAAACTATGCACTATTCGGTAGGCCACATTAGCCACTGGTTTTGTAAGCATATACATGAAATATTCCTAACTTTCTGACACATATCAAATCTAACAAAAATTCGGTAGGCCACTGGTTCTAACATATATAATTAAAATATAATATATCTAACATATTTAAAAATAAATCTAACTTATTTAAAAATAAATCTAACATATTTGAATTTTAGTATATGTAAAGAGAATTGAAAAAATAAATCTAACATGAAATGAAGAAAACAATACATCACTTCTAATTGCATGGTTCTACACGGTTAGGTCATATCCGGACCGGTATTGTCACGGTTCCGGTTCCAACGGTTCACGGGTTTTGTCGGGTCTAGTTTAGTACGGTTCTAGTTCAAAATAGTAACTAAAAACAGTTCTAAAATCTTAAATTGAATCGGTCCGGTACGATTTTGAACCTCGGTTCTGTTCGGTATGGATGAGGTCCACAGTTTTCACGGTCCGGTCCTTGAACCCCTGGTTTTTTTTTTTTCAAAACACTATCTTAAACTAATTTGAGTGGTTCAGATTTTCACGTGCTTTAAGACTCGTGCAGAAAGAATTTGAATGGTTCAGATTTTAATGTGCTTTAAGATTCGTGCAGTAATAATTTGGGTGGTTCAGATTTTAATGTGCTTTAAGATTCGTACAGAAAGAATTTGAATAGTTCAGATTTTGCACAGAATAAAGTTTGAAATATATCAAATGAACGAATTCACATCATCTCCATTACTGCACAAGGGAATCTTTTACAATTATTGAATCCGGACCATTCATTTTAAATTGGCACGAATCTCAAAGCATTATAATACTGCCCCCCATATCCCTCGAATCTCAAACCAGTTGCGATTTAGGGCCTGTTCAGCGGATCATTGGAAATGAATATGGAGACAGAAATTGAACTAAAAATTACTGTTCACGTGAACTGAATTTTTTTGCACGAATCTCAAAGCTAAAATAATACTGCCCCTACGTCCCCCGACGTGTCACGCAAAAATTTGAGATATCTCAGAGGATACGCACCCAAAAAATATAATGTTCAAGGCTTCAAGCCGACCAATCCAATATTAATGCGTCTCTTGTTTCATTTTCATAACATAAATAAAAGGTACCAAATGTGAAACGGACACGTGCCAGATATTTGTGGATTGAGATTAAATAGAGAGAGTCCAAAAAAGAGAAAACAACACTAACCATCAGTTTCATTTCACGTGAACCAGATTCTGTTAGCAACTCACTGACACGTGGCCGTGGTATAATAATTTTTTAAAAATTGACCGGAGGGAGGCGTGGGACCATCCTGTCAGTGATTTCTGAAACGCCCTATTGTGAGAGATCTGTAACAGAGAAGGCGGCTTCCTCGAAAGATGGAAGTTTTGTCTGCCTGACAGTAGACACATTTGCAGGTATGCACCTACTTTATTCGTAATTATTAACAACTAATTAAGTTCATCAGAATTACAATTACGTCTGGTTATTTTTATTTATTTAACCATGATACGAGAATAATTTTTTTTTAGGAGAAGATTGAGATCGTACCTTTATCTTTGAGATAAAGTTGAGTGCATAGTTATTCAAAAATTTTTTTAATAAAGATGAGATGTATCATATATGAGGATGAACTCTTTGCATTTAAATAATCACAAAGAATAACTTGTAACTTTTGCCACACAAGATATTGTCATAGTGGTAAAATTATATCTATATTTTTATTTTTATTTTGGATACGCATATGGAGCGGATATCAGACGAATCCAGATACGAATACAGATCGGATCAGATACTTATTAAAATATACTAAAGTTCATAATATTTATTTAATCATAATGGTGAATAATATAACATCCGGTAATATATGTTTATTTATTTATTTTGAACTTGTTTATAATATGTAAAAGATTAAAGATTTAAATTGTAAATTAGACAAATTCAAATTAATGTAAAAATGAGGTGGCACTATTTGGCCACGTGGCTCATGGTAAAATTCTTCAACCTTTGTAACTCATTTGATCCCTCGAGAGAAAAAAACCTTCTTTTCTTTCTTGATTTCATTTAATTGTGAAAAACAAAAGAAAACCGAAAAAAAAAAAAAAAGAGTACAAAAGGAGAAAAAAGAGAAAGAAATATATTTTGATAAATTTTTTGATTCGATTGTATGTCTGATTGAAAATCCGACTATGTCACATTGCTTCTGAACAATCGTTGCAGTTCGATTTGAATTTTCTAGATTTATCGCTATAAGGTAACCGGACTTCTCTATAATATGTGTTTTCAATTTGTGTGGTTAATTACATGTTTGAATTGGGTTTTGGATTATGTGGGCATATTTAACAGGATAGCGGGTATGAGGTTCGAATTTGATTTGTGAAATGATATGATTTTTTGTTCTGAGAATTCCTAATTTGATATATCAATTCACCTTATTCGGATGAATATTCTAATATATATTCAACTTGATCATGATTAATAGTTATAGTTATGGTATAGTATTGCTACCAGAATATTATTGTTTTCGAATTGTTCAGAATTTTCAGATTAAGTGATTTTCTATCATCTAAAAAATAGTAAAAAAAATTAAAAAAAACATAAAATTTAGATAAAGGTGCATTTACAAATGGAGACTATCTTAAACGTTTCAGATCAACTGTTAGGACTTTCAAACTGAAAATTTGAGATTGGGCGTAGCTAAGATTTTAAGGCAAAATAAAGGAATTATTATTTTATTTAAATTATTAAATTATTTATTAAAATATTATTAAAAATTTCATTTGAAGTGAAATCAGTAATTTGACCATGAATCAAGATCGAGAAAATCAGTTGCAATCAGTCAAATCAAATTGAAAACTTTATTTTTTAAAATATTAAGAAAGAAAGTTAATCTAAAACATTGAAGTATTAAATTTTACTTTAAAACATAGTTCACATGACTCTTCATTTAAAATTCAAATGTACCGTTAACTTCATAAAATAATTTAAGCATATTACTTTGTAAAACATATTTAGCCTATTTCTTTGAGAAAAAAAGAAACATGTTTATTGTGGTTCCACTATTAAATTATTCTTAATTGTCCTCCTCTTGTCGTAATATTTCGAAATATATTGATGAAAAACTCTATCGACTCAAGTGATTTAACTGATCGAGAGTTTTGACTCAGTCAGGATTAGACAAAACTCAAATCAAGAGATAGATAAAACCTAGATCCAAGCCAATTATATACAAATTCAGTACCGTTTGTGAAAATTTAAAAGTAGACAGTTGTCTATCTCTGAATGTATATCACTATGCCACTGAATCCAATATGCATTGTGCATAAAAGCAATGGCCTTTTTCAATTATCGAAAAGTTTTGTCTTTCTATCTCATTTAAAAAACAAATCTACTGTGATTCTAAAGAGATCGCAGGACTCTGCTTTTCTATATCCAACTTTTTTTTTTTTTGGAATGCACAAATTTCTAAGGAAATTGATTTTCATACACAAATCTAAAAAAAAATTAAGAATTAGATATGGAAAAGCAGGATCCTGTGATCCCTTGAGAATCGCAGCAGATTTAATTTCCTTTTAAATGGTAAGAGGGATCACACTTTTCTTTCTAATTTTTTTTACCCTACTGTTTGTTTTACCTGATGATTAGAAATGGAGAGGAATTACAAATTTAATTACATGCCATTTGTTTTATAACTTTTAAACTTGGTTTGTGAGGCACGATTCGCGTGAAGTGTTAAAAGTTAAAGAATTTGTGTGGGGTTTGGGGGGACAATTTAAACTTAAAGCAAAAGATTAATTTCATAATTTGGAAGACATGACAACACCACAAACATGGACCTAAAAAATAATAGCTTCACTAATCATCAGTATGTAAAATTAGTTCAAATGTTCAATATTGAACCATTTTATGAGAATTCATATCCAATGCATTACCTGAAAAGAGAATCTTTTACAATTAGTGGATCCGGACCGTTCTTTTTAGCTTGGCACGAATCTCAAAGTCCAATAAAACTGCCCCCTATTTCCTCTCGAATCTCAAACCAGTTGAGATTTAATCTCAAACCGTAAAGTGAGGTTTAATCTCAAACCGTAAAGTGAGGCCCATCCTCTAAGGTATCTGGGAGGATATTGATCCATTTTATGATGTGTCTAAACTTGTTTTTTTTTTTTTTTTCATATTATTCAGCTTCAATATATTAATTACTTTATTTTATTAGAGAAATTTCATATATAACACTCAAAAACTATAAAATTGCGTATTTATCACTCTAAAATCAATAAAACATTCTCTCACATGTACCAAAGACAATTTCTTAAAAACAACTATTTTGAACTAGTTTATACAAGTTATTAACTTATTATAACAATATTCATACTTTACATACTTATAAGTTATATTATTTTTTTTTTCAAAAAAAATTATATATATAGGAATGTAAATCGTAATGACATAGTAATGTTATTCTTAGGTTGGTCATAAGCCGAGCTGAGTATGAGTTTAGAGTAACTTGGATTTAACTCGTGAACTCATAAGCTGAGTTGTTAATTCGGTTTCGAGTCAAAAAAATCCAACTTGAATTCAACTAATGTACAACTCAAGTCAACTCGAATCCGCCCATAACTCGTGAGATAGTACATAGTTTATTAAATTAAAAATTATCAAAACAAAATCTAACAAAATAAATAGTACATAGTTTATCAAAATAGTACACAGTTTAAAACTTGACATAATTAACTAGTATAAAGTTTAGCAAATACAAAATTAAATAGTATAAAGTTATCAACTTACTAAATAGTACACACCTAACAAAACATTACACAGTTTATCAAATTAGTGAATCAACTGAGTTGGAGTCAATGAACTCGAGTCAGTTTTAACTCGAATTGTTGACGAATTGAATCCGAATTGATTCCAAAGAAATTATGAGTTATAAGATTTTTTTTTTACATCCTTAGTTATTCTATTTTTAAAGAGCCGTGATTAACAAAAAAAATATTCCTTAAAAGGTGTCAAATCCAGAAGCGGGGCCCACTACTTTCACGTCGGTCAAATACAATTTGGAGCCTCCTGCTTGGATTGTCCGAGTATTTGTTTGACTCGTTCTCTCCAATTTCTCCGTACGATTTTATGATAGATAGCAAGTCTTCCGTGACTTGGCGAACGAGCGAGGAAACACCCGAATTTTTTTAGTTAGCATTTAAAAAAAATCACGGACTTGTCATATCTTTTTAAAAATACATCTATTTGGTCTTCAAAAATTTCTTTACCTTCTAAAAAAAAAAAAATTCTTACAGAGAAAAATCTAATTAAGAAAGAATGAGTAGGAGATACTTCTTGTTCTTTTTTGGAGTTTTTGAATCAACTAATTTTTTTTTTTTTTTTTGCAATGCCTCTATACTCCTTAAAGACAGGTTCCTCGTTGAACTTGTTAGAGGTACTGTACTATGGTATATATGACTTGAAAGAAATAAAATGTGTTTCCAGCATATTAATACTCCTATTTTGCAGGGCTGCGACCTGCAAACCACAAGGCTGTACTATGGTGCTCAATTTGTCTTTGATCCTACCTTTGGACACTAATGATATGCCTTGTGAGGTAATGACTTATGTGGTAGGTCAAGAGGATGGGTTGCTGGACGTGGATGAGGCAGAATCAGTTATGCTGAGTCAAGAAGGTTCAATCTCTATGCTTGAGATATGATTCCTGGATGATGTGCTTGATTAAGTTCCTTATTGCTGTTGATTTTTATTTCTATAACAGTTCATCTTTTGTTGTTTGGCTCAATCTTGGTGGCTTTGTTTTGTATCGGCCTTTATGGCTTTGGCTTATTTCAGCCTAGGTGGATCTCTTTTTGGTTTGTCTTAGCTTATGTTGGGATGATACCAGTTTCTATTTAGTTTGTACATGTTTCTTACTCTAGATGTTTGGAGTTGGAGACAGACATCTATTTGATTTCTAATGAAATAGGTAGTCAACCACTTTTTAAAAAAAAATATATATATATATTAGAATGCAGATATTTTCTACGCACTATTCAAGAGTTAGAGGCGTAGTTAGAACTTTTATTTTTATCAGAAGTAGGTAAAAGATTTATTGATACAACTAGTAGATTAATTATATCTGATTTTCAAATTCAGATATGGACATTCTATTCCTGATTCAATGTAGCTTCTCCACCACAAAGAGCGGCATGTAGGTATTGTTTGCACACTATCCTTGAGTGGATCCGAATCTGATGCGATTCTTTACCCATGAACAATACCCTACAATCTCTACTTTTTCAAATCAAACTGTTAAATTGTTTCAAGATTCATGCACACAAAAATAAGTTGTTCTGAGATACGTGCACAGAAATTATTGGACGACTGAATTTAGAAAAACAGAAATTTTAGAATTATTATTCATACCAATTCGGATCACAGGTCAAATTGTTGTATGCATGTAAAATTGAAAATTGAGGAGCTTCTTACTGCCTATTTTTAAATATTTAAATAAATTCAAGATAAAAAAAACTAATTAAATATTTAAATAAATTAACTGAATTATGAGGTCTTACCCAAAAAAGAAACTATATTAAAAAAAGATTTAAGCACACTAGCGGTTTCTACTTTATACGACATAATGTGATTTTAGTCAAAATCCCAAAAAAAAAAAAAGGAGGATCTTCCTTTATTTTTTTTAATAATTAAAGGGTGGAGTTGCTTATAATAAGTGCTTTGAAGCAGCATGTGCCTTGGTCCAAGTTGGCCATGAGGCCCATGACTACATTTATCTATCCGATTTTTTTGTCCACAAATCTGGTAAAAGTCTAAAAACAAAAACAAAAAAAATACAAAAGTAGTCGTAAAGGTTAGTCTACGTATCCATTTCCAAAAAGTAGCAATAATAATAATAATATTAAGGGCTGCAAACAAATTGAACTAAATCGAGTTTGAGTTCGAACCAATTTTGAACTGAACTGGTTTGAAATTAAAGCAGGGTTTCGAACTGAAAAAAAGAGAGTTCGAGTTTGATTTAACGCAATTCGAATCAGTTTTGAATCAAATTGGTTTAAAATTGAAGTAGGGTTTAGAACTAAAAAGAAGAGTTTTGGACCGAGTTAGACTCAGTTCGAGTTTGATTCGGACCGAATTGGATTTGATTCATTTTATAATCGAGCTGGTTTTATTCATTTCAAACCGAATTTTTTTCTGAATCGAACTCAATTGAATCACAACCTACAAGCTTTTTTTGCACCCCTAGTTTATATTTCTCTCAAAAGTTTTTATACTTAATTATAGTTAATGATGAAATTGTTAATAACCTACGTTACCAGAAATATAAAAAACCTTGGAATGTTGTACTTTTACATAAATTAATAAAAAAAATTACCTTGAATTTTCTTCAAATCATTCAGAAAATAAAATATGATGAACACATTGTGTATTAAATATAAAAACTTGTGAATTCAGACAAATAATTTTATATATTAAGTATAAATATTTTTTGGCTGCAAAGAGTAAATAAGAACATGAAGCACAAAGATAATTTCTATTAACATACTCAATTACAAAATATCTTATATACAATTATTATTTTTGAATTTTTAATGTGATGATTCATGCTAAAAATTGAGACTGCATCCTAGCACAGTTAAATAAACATACTATAAGGATCCAAATCTGCTTCTTATTTTTTTGAGAAAAGAAACACCTTCTTTTTCTTTATGTGCTTATATAGATCAACTGATCAACAGGTGTTTATACAGAAGACTTAGACTGCTGCTTTTCAATGACTCCAGTGAATCCCACTTTTTATGATAACGGACTCTGTTCTCTGCGGTTTTTGAAGAGAGAAATAGAGAGAAAATAATAAGAGGAGGATCCTCTTGTTTGAAAAATAGGAGATTATGGATCCCATATTCTAACTCCCAAGCATAAACGTGGAAAAAAATTAAAATAAGAAAATTAGAAGAAAAAAAAATTCCACTTGCACATATCTTAAGGTTCTAACGCAATAATGTATTGATGTCTTTGGTTGACCCATGAATGTTTGAAATTCGTTTAAAATTTAAAAATAAGCTCAGAAATAGGAAATCACCCGGTCCAAAATTAAGCATAAAGTTCATATTTGGTTGTGGAGTAAAGTTAATGAGGATTAGATTGCTTATTCCACCTTACTTCTCATATTTTACATCTTGTTTGGTGGTTTTATATCATGGATTAAATTAATCTATATGAAAGAGTAAGATATTGGAAAATGAGCTCAAGTCTATGATAGTGGGCCCTGCAGGTGGATTAAGTGTAGAGTAAGTTAATCTACTTAGAGAGGTGGAGTAACTTAATCCGAATTAGTTCACTTCTTACTCCACCTTACTCTTCTTATTTTACTTCTCGTTTGACTCCTTAAACGTGAAATAAGAAATTTACTCCACTTCTTACTCCACAACCAAACATAACCAAAAAAGGCAACCTAAAATTAGACCAAATCAGCATCCTGTCAAGTCGTACACTTTCCGTACCAGCAATTAGCGCACCCATGTGACTGCACCGAACATGTAAAAGATTCCTTTAATTCTACGGTTTATGATTTACTCTCATTCGCTTTGAGATTCGTGTAAAGTTCATAAGAACGGTTTAGATCAACTAATTCTAAAAATTCTCTTTTACGGTACCACAGAGGAGTGAATTCGACTGTAGCGGCATGTTCAAACGCGAGCTTTTTTTATAAATCATAATTAAAAAAAAAGTTATGATTTCAGCATAATTACCCAAGTTTTTACAAAAACCATAAGAAATGGTTTGGCAACCCGTTCTCTATATCCCTCAGAACGGGCTGCCAAACCATTTTTGACTTTTTTCAGTTTTAACTTCAAAAACGGGCTGCCAAATCGTTCTGTACAGTTTTTTTTTTTTTTAGAGTTTGTTTATAAAATAAATCAGATATTTTGTTTGATTTTGTATATTAACAATAAGATTAATGGAACAATTTGAATATATTTTTTTTGTGTATTTTGACCATTTTATTATTTTTATCATTTTATCAAATCAATTGATTGGTTTTTTATATAAAAAAAATCAATAAATATATAAAAATCAATGGATTGGTTTTCATATTTTTACAAAAAAATAAGTACTTTTTAAATTAAAATGAGTTTTAATAAAAATAACAATTAAATGATTAAATTTGTTTGTTTTTAAAATATAAAAAATTAAATTTTAAAAAAATAATATGTACATTTGAAAACCAATTCATTGATTTTTATATATTTATTGATTTTTTTATATAAAAAACCAATCAATTGATTTGATAAAATGATAAAATGGTCAAAATACACAAAAAAATATTCAAATAAGTACATTAATCTTATTGTTAATATACAAAATCAAACAAAATATCTGATTTATTTTATAAACAAACTCTAAAAAAAAAAAAAAACTGTACAGAACGGTTTGGCAGCCCGTTTTTGAAGTTAAAACTGAAAAAAGTCAAAAACGGTTTGGCAGCCCGTTCTGGGGGATATAGGAAACGGGTTGCCAAACCGTTTCTTATTGTTTTTGTAAAAACTCAGCTAATCATGCTGAAATCGTAACTTTTTTTATTTTAATTATGATTTATAAAAAAAACTCTTCAAACGCCGTCCAATAACACCAAGTTTTTCTTTTTATTTTTTAAAAAAGAAAAAGAAAATTAAATGGGCTCCACAATATTTTTCAATTTTCACAATCTCTAGTACCCAATAACTTATTGATGGAAAAATAGAGTAACAATTAAATAACAGCTAATCTAAATTTATATTTTTTTAATTATGTAAATGAGAAAAACAAAATCTACAAGATAATATTTTCAATAGTTCATATCTCGTACTACAGATTATAATATAAGAAGATCAATTAATTTTACAAGTAAAATGAAGTCGGTTCCTATTTAATTATTTTATATATTGCAATAAAAGCCCATGTAGTATAGCGGTCAGCAATAGCGCATAGTACATAGCGATAAACAATAAGTTATTACAGCTATAACGGTCGTAGCTGAATTAGCGAGTATCAAATCACTTAAATCACTAAGGGTGCGTTTGGATGGTGCAAGAATAGAGCTATTCTTGGATTAGCTTCACTATTCTTATTCTTGAGTCATCCAAACACAAATTGAAAAATTGGATTAGCTCAAGAATAGCTCTATTCTACTAATCCAAAGAAATGGTGGAATAGCAAGAATAGAGCTAGTAGGATTAGTGATATTAATAAAAAAATAATTTTCATTCCTCTCAATTAGAATTAGTTTAAATATTAAATAAAATATTTGATTAGTATTAAATAAATATAATATTATATTATATTAGTATTAAATAAATATTGGTTTAAATATTAAATGTAATATAATATTAATTTAAATAATAGATTAGTATTGAATAAATATAATATCAAATATTAATATTAAATAAAATTATAGATTAAATATAATATTAAATTAAATATTAAATGTAATATAATATTAATTTAAATATTAAATTAGTATCAAATAAATAAAATATGTTATTAGATTAGTATTAAATAAAATATTATATTAAATACAATATAATATTAGTTTAAATATTAAATATTGATTAGTATTATATCGAATATTAGATTAGATTAGTATTAAATAAAATATTAGTTTAAAATATTAAACGTAATATAATATTAATTTATATATTAGTTTAGTATTAAATAAATATAATATTAATTTACAATTTTAATGTAATATAATATTAGTTTAAATATTATATTAGTATTAAATAAATATAATATCAGATTAGATTAGTATTAAATATAATATACTATTAGTTTAAATATTAAATGTAATATAATATTAGTTTAAATGTTAAATGTAATATAATATTAGATTAGATTAGTATTAAATAAAATATTATATTAGTTTAAAAAAATTGAGCTTTAATGTAATATAATGTTAATTAAAATATTAAATGCAATATAATATTAGTTTAATTATTATTTTATTCATTCCCTTCATCGCTATTCCAAATATACAATCCAAACGACATTTTTACTAATCCGAATAGTTCAAAGTTAGCACTATTCTCAAACCACTCGGATTAGCACTATTCTCAACTACTAATCCAAAAATTGCTATTCTTACACTAATCCTTGCACCATCCAAACGCACCCTAAGAATTGTATTATTCTAAATAAAATTAACTTTAGTATCAACATATTGGTAACCTTATAATAAAATTTGAACAAAAATGCAAATTTCAATTAAATAATATATTTACATATAGAAGTTGTTCAAGTCTCTCCACCAAATCACTCGATGGTATGTTTGGATAGTGTAAGAATAGCTAGAATAGCTGCTATTCATAATAACAATGTGCATCCAAACGACATTTTTGCTATTTGAAATAGTGAGAATAGCTGCTATTCTCTATTCCTTGGAAATATTAGAATAACTACTATTCGAAAGTGTGAATAGAGAAAAAAATATTTATTACCGTCAACACAGTTCCGAAATGATAAAATTGACACCACTTATTTTATCTCTACGTCGTAACAATTCATTTGAGACCCCACTTGTCTATCTTTTCTCTTAATAAGTACCTTGTTAACACTATTATTTATCAGTTACAGCTATTCACTATTCCAAATGTACAATCCAAACAACATTTTTAATATTCCGAATAGCACCATTTTCACACTATTCTGAAAATCACTATTTTTTCACTATTCTTTTCTACTATTCTAAATAGTAGCTATTCTAGCTATTCTAGAGTGCATCCAAACATGATTGACTTTGAGGTTAATCTGAAACGAGTCGGCTAGAACTAGTATCTAATTAAACAAAAAATTAGCAAGCCACTAAACTTTAATTGTTAATCTATGAATGATAATAAATTAAGCACGTCGTACAATTGTACAAAGTGGGCGGTGGGGATTCGCGATCATGTGATTTACTAAAAGAGGAAATAAATTTGCTCCCTGCTTTTTCATATCTAACCATTTATTTTTCTAAATGCACGAATCTCAAAGTCAGTTGATTTTTATGCACAAATCTCGAAATAAATGAATAGTTAGATATGAAAAAGTAGAGATCCTGCGATTCCAAAGAATCGCAGTAGATTTATTTCCATAAAAAAAGCACCGACTTGATTGTTTTAGAGAATTCGCTTCTGCATTAACTCACAGGAAATAATCTTTTGAGTTAATGCACGTGGACCGTCCAATCCACTATAAAATATGTGCGTACTAGATCCACACTAATATCATGGAGCCCCTGAATTATAGGCTATAGCCGGATTAGTTCCATTTAAAATCAGAATACTGATATGCGTTAACTCAAAAGATGTTCTTTTGAGTTAGTGCAGATGATGCAAACTCTATTTTAAGAGGTCTCACTAGCTGATATGATACATAATTTTTTTTATAAAATAAAAAATCAAATTATCGAAAAAGAGATTGATTGTATTTTTTTTTAATAAGTGTAACCGTGCTATTGTGATATTGATGTAATTCTACTAATAGCAGTCGTGGGACCACATTAATAGTGTCGTTCTAGTAATTTTCAAGAGTTATAATGTGTTATGGTCACTAAAAATTCGGAAATTACTCGGACCAAACTGTTTGCGTGGTCCCAGTAGATTTTTATCACGAACTTTTATTTGTAGCATTTTAAAATAATAAAAGTCAGAAAGTAGCAGGCAATTAGCAGAAACGTAGATACGATCTACATTTCCCTCTGATTTTTTTACTTGTTTTTTTTTCAATTCAAAAATTAACATATTATTTGTTGTTGTAACTAAAAAAAAGTTGCATATTAATATTTTTCGTCGTTAGTTGTTCAAAATGATCTATAATATTATTTAAAAAGTAAGCTAAGCTGTCAAGATTAAGAAATTTTAACTCAATTTTTGAGACTTCAAACAAACTTATTTTGCTTTAGGAATGGGAGTTTTCAGGTTACCTCCTATAAATGCACAAATTCTTTGCGAGCATTCTGTATTGGAGTTTGACTCTACTGCTCTCCTATTCTCTCCAAATAGGAGATCAGGACCTTGCTATTCTAATTTCAACTGTTAAATTTTTTCATGCATGAATCTCAACATAGATAAACGGATGACATTAGAATAGCTAGATTCTGCTCTCCTATTTGAAGAGTAGCGGAGTCGGTTCCTCTGTGTTGTGGTCACAATAAGAAAACCTTATCGAATGTTGCTTTTATTTGAAGTTTCAATTCTCATTTGCACTTTTTAGGAAAAAAAATGGCCTGCAATTTTTTTTTATCAGAACAAATTATCTATCAACAAATTAATATGTGATCTAAAAAATATAATTTACTTCTATTTATATTTTTATGTTGATGAGTTGATCGATCATATATTTTTTAAGGGAAATTTTGTTTTTTGCCACTCTAAAACTTCATATTTGTCAAAATGCCACTCAAAAAACAATATTTGTCAAAATGCCATCAAAACTCAATGCCTATTTTAATTTTGCCATTATCCCTCTCTAATTTTTCAAAATGCCCAAACTGCCCCTGTCAGATTTTTTTTTTGTTTTCGAATTTCAAATTTTTCAAATTTCAAATTTTTTTGGAAAATCAAATTTTTCGAATTTCAAATTTTTTTTTAATTTAAAATTTTTCCAAATTTCAAAATTTTCAAATTTTTCCAAATTTCAAAATTTTCAAATTTTTTCGTGGCAGCCTCCGGCTCGGACTCCCCAAAAAAAATTTGATTAAATTTGATTTTTCCAAAAAAATTTGAAATTCGAAAATTTTGAAATTCGAAAAAATTTGAAATTTATAAAAATTTGAAATTTGAAAAAATTTGAAATTTGAAAAAATTTGAAATTTGAAAAAATTTGAAAAAATTTGAAATTTGAAAAAATTTGAAATTTGAAAAAATTTGAAATTTGAAATTTGAAAAAAATTTGAAATTTGAAAAAATTTGAAATTTGAAAAAAATTTGAAATTTGAAAAAATTTGAAATTTGAAAAAAATTTGAAATTTGAAAAAATTTGAAATTTGAAAAAAATTTGAAATTTCAAAAAATTTGAAATTTGAAAAATATTTGAAATTTCAAAAAATTTGAAATTTCAAAAAATTTGAAATTTCAAAAAAATTTGAAATTTCAAAAAATTTGAAATTTCAAAAAAATTTGAAATTTCAAACAATTTGAAATTTCAAAAAAATTTGAAATTTCAAAAAAATTTGAAATTTCAAAAAAATTGGAAATTTCAAAAAATTTGAAATTTCAAAAAATTTGAAATTTCAAATAAATTTCAAAAAATTTCAAAAAAAATTGAAATTTCAAAAAAAATTGAAATTTCAAAAAAATTTGAAATTTCAAAAAAATTTGAAATTTTAAAATTTTTGAAATTTCAAAAAAATTTGAAATTCGAAAACAAAAAAAAAATCTAACAGGGACAGTTTGGGCATTTTGAAAAATTAGAGAGGGATAATGGCAAAATTAAAATAGGCATTGCATTTTGATGGCATTTTGACAAATATTGTTTTTTGAGTGGCATTTTGACAAATATTAAGTTTTAGAGTGGCAAAAAACAAAATTTCCCATTTTTTAAATATGTATAGCTATAAGCCTATAACAGTAAGATAAGTAATATTTAAATTATTAATAGTTCAAGTAAAAACTTAAACACAAAAATAGTAATTATATAATAATACATTACTTTAATCTTATTGCTCTATGTGGTTTTCTATCAGCTGCAGATTGCATGCTGATTTCATTCTGCAACAGTTAGCAATATAATGCACGCTTTGATAAAATCTGTAAGCTTTAGATATAAATATGCTATTAGTAAAGTAAATCAGTTTTAACTTTTAACAGTTTGAATCTATAATTTGAAATTAATTTAATAAATTTTGAAGTTAAGTTGTTTAAAAAAATATATATGAGCTTAAAAATCTTAGTTATGTTTTTTTAAAGAGGTTGATTCCTATTGTATTAATTAAAAATGTATCATTACAATTAGAGATACTAGCATAACCAACAAACCAAAAGTACTGACATCTGCATAAACTAACACCACCAAACAAACCAAAAGTACTGATATCTGCATAAACCAACACCACCAAAAGTATACTAAAAGATCATATATCAACCATAGCATAGAGCTAGCTAAAAATCTTAGTTATACTCGTTCATTACACTATATTTGAATTCGTTAGGTCCATGCAGAGGCGAAGGGAATAATAAGGAATGGGGATCAATGACTTTTATGTTTTTTTTTCAAAAATTTTATACTTATATACAGTGTTCTACATAATTTTGAGTAAAATGTTACAGATACTGTAAAATTGGTCACAATCGCAGCATAAAAAATTTATATGATTGACTTCTATTCACAATTGACCTCTATAGTCTGACTCCGCTCCTTGGTCCATGGTGGTGGCTCAGTTGGCCGATTTTTTTTGAAATACCCTCAAAAAATGAAAAAAATAACAAATTTACTCTCGTACTAAAAAATATTTTAAAAAATGATCAAATCACCCCTCACTGGAGCGGCTTATTATTGAGAGCTAGCCGCCCCACTATGGAACGGTTTGGTTATTTTTGAAAAATATTTTGAATAGGAGAGTAGATTTTTTTTTTTTTTAGGATATTAATAAAAAAAATCGGCTCAGTTGGGCCAGAGTGCAAACGAACCGGATCGATCCACCTACACGTTTTAATATATATTTTTTTAATATTTCGTCAAGTCAAGCGAACAGAGCTAACTGAAGCGAACGCACAGAATAATTTGATACACCACAATTTGTGCTGAACTGACACGCTCCTCAATTCTCAAACCCAAGTACCCAACCGCCTGTATAAAGTGTTTCCCCACCTTTAATCCAGCCAGAACCAGCCCAGAAAACCTCAATCCTCGCTTTCTATTCATTCATTCACACGCGGCCTAAAAGGCTACCCAATCACGGCTGAATTCGCATCCTCTGAGATATCTCAAACTTTGCGTGACTTTTTGGAATATCTCAATCGTTCAAATACATTCTGCGCGAATCTCAAAGCTCAAATAATACTGGCCCCTACGGTTCCCCGAATAGGCACCGGACTCGTCGGTCACGCAAAAATTGAGATATCTCAGAGGATAGCACCCATCACGGCTAATCTAATCTTTTTATTTTTATTTTTATTTTTTTTGTTAAAAAGAAATTCTAATTATAAATTTGTAAATTTTTCCTCAGATCCCTCCCTACTTGATTATTTTTTATTTACATCACGAGCTCTTTCAGTTTCATACTTTCATCTCTCTCTCTCTCTCTCTCTCATTTCGCCGTGTGCCTCTTTTTTTCTCTTAGAGCACGCGCTGTTAGGTCCCAAGTTCCCTTTCTCGTGCCTCCACAGGAAACATCTAATAATCTAATCTAATCTACAGTATACTCTACTCTACACCTCCTACCTCAGATCCCTCTTTTCTCTAAACCCTACCTATTCAATCCATCGTATGCTGCAATTTCCCGCTTGAACAACTTCCCTCCTGTCTACTAACATCAAATTAATCCATTAATTAATTAAATCATTCACCAAATCAGAAGAATCAGAAGAAAATTTGGATATGTGGTCAGAAGAAGAAAGAGCCATGGCGGTGCATGTCCTGGGTCGTCAAGCATTCGATTACCTGGCAACGAACCGCGTGTCGTCAGACGGGCTAGTGGCCGTGGGCCACGACCCAGGCCTAAGTGACCGGCTCCGCGACCTGGTCGAAGGGCCCGGGTCTACCTGGACCTACGCCATCTTCTGGCAGCTAACCTCCTCCTCATCGGGAGAGGCAGTGCTTGGCTGGGGGGATGGCTACTGCCCTGACGATGGGCCCCACTGCGTGTCTGACGATGAGTCCGACCGGCGCATGCGTATGAAGGTGCTTAAAAAGCTGCACGTGCTTTACGGCGGCTCTCCAGATGATGAGAACTCCGGCCTTGAAGGCCTTGACCGTATCAGTGGTGCAGAGATGTACTATCTCGTCTCTATGTACTTTTATTTTCCCCGTGGAGCCGGTGGGCCCGGCCGCGCGCTCGCCTCTGGCAAGCATTTGTGGGTACCTCAATCAGCTCTCCACTGGCCGAGCAATGCGCCTGAGTTTTGTGTGCGTGCATTCATGGCGAAATCGGCTGGTTTCAGAACGGTTGTGTTGGTGCCGCTTAAGAATGGTGTGCTGGAGTTGGGGTCAATGGAGTCTGTTCCGGAGGGGTTTGAGGCTGTGCAGAGAATCAAGACTGTTTTCTCTCATGGTGCCGAGATGGGAGCGGCTCAGGTCGGCATGGGAAGGAGGGATGAATTGGGTGGCTCAGGGGGACCCCAGCAGATAGAATTTATCTCGAGTCGGGTTGAGGACTACTCGCCTAGGATATTCGGAAAGAATTTCAGTGTCATGTCCGCTCGGTCTCAGGTCATGCCAAGTTCTAACCCGGCTGCATCATTAGGTTCGAACCGGCCAATTGGTTTCCAGACCAGTGCAAGTGTGGTGAACAATTGGGGTCCAGTTGCCAGGACAGAGGTGAAATTTGGTAATGGAGTTGTGGGGGTTGCTGCCCATGATTGGGATCAACAACCAAAAATACCATTTACAATCTCCTCGAGTGTTGTAAGGGAAGAACCGGGTAGGATTAACCATTTCACCTCCCCAAAAATACCGCATCCACAGCCCCAGCAACAACCTCAACCCAAACTACAATTGAAAGCACTGCCGAAACCTGTGCATTCCCCAAAACCTGTACCACAAAACATTAATTTCAGCAGTGGGGCAACATCTGGTACCGATCATGTTGTCTCACGAATTCCTACCTTAGATCAAGATGTCTCTGACATAGAGGCACTCTGCACGGAAGACAGGCCAAGCGGCACATCTATGAATGAGGAGAGGAAACCACGGAAGAGGGGTCGCAAACCAGCCAATGGCAGAGAGGAGCCACTAAACCACGTAGAAGCTGAAAGAATGCGGCGAGAAAAACTGAACCAGCGGTTCTATGCTCTTAGAGCGGTGGTACCAAATATATCCAAAATGGACAAGGCATCTCTGTTAGGCGATGCCATTGCGCACATTCAAGAATTACAAAAACGGGTTAAGGAGATGGAGTCAGAAAGGGAGAAATGGCCTGAGCATGACCATGCAAGGAGGAAGGCATTGACTCCGCCTGAGATAGAGGTCGTAACAGCTCAGGATAAGGTGATAGTCAAGGTGAGTACTCCTTTCGACACACACCCGCTTTCTAGAATTATCAATGCTTTCAAGGAATCAAATGTCAATGTGGTCAACTCGAATGTGTCAACTGGTAGCGGGTCGGTGACCCATACTTTTGTGGTGAAACCTCTTGGGCAAGAACAGCTGACGAGAGATATGCTGATGGCCGCAATTTCTGGTGAAATGAGTGTTTCCCAGTAGGGTATTGAGGAGAAATATAGATGATCAATGATTTTTTATTTTGTTGGACGTAGTAGTAGAATTAGGTGATATTTAGCGGAAATCCTTTTTCCTTTTTCCTTTTTCTTTTTAAATTTTTTATGTTCATAGTTCTAGGATATCTTTAGATGGATAGGTTTTGCTGTTGACGAAAGAAATCTAGGTTCAAGTGCTCAGTTTTAGAGCATTCTCACTATGTACCCGTAATCCCGCCCTTAACAAGGAAGGAAATCAATTCAATTTATGGTTATTTCTTCATTAACTGATCAGTTGCATCAACTCTCCCTTTTTAATTATGATTGCTATTATTTACTATTTTATTATATATTCTTTTGTTCTTCACATCTTGGAAACTTCCTTTGATGTCCAGAGGTAAAAGAGCAATTAGAGCAGGTAATCTTCAGTTTCTTTTCATTCTTGACAATGATATTAAAAGCAAATAAAGCATTTTATTCTTGTCAAAAGTTGCATCCTAATGTATTTCAACACATTGAACCATAATTACGTGGCAGCTTGTCGGCTTGTGTGCTTTTCCTGGTAGATTCATTCATTATAAAATGCTTTCAGATACTGATAAACTTAGTAAAAGCAACAAAACAGATACATCAAATTCTCGGGCATCTAATTCAAGGTAAGAAAACCAACAATGCCGGTACTCAGACTATTACCAGTAAGAATTTACTTGATTTAGGTTAAAGGAATCTAAACTTAGCTTAGCCTAAATTAGTATTCATTTAACTCAACAAGGCACCCTCCCAAATTAACACTAGAAAAAGAAAAGTAAACCATTGCTGAAATTAGTACATCATTTCAGTTTTACAATAAATTCTGTTAAATTGCACTTCCAAATTTATAAAAGATAAAATAACAAATGGTTACAGTTGGGTCCTATTGAATATTAGATATAATTCAAGCCATCAATTCTGAAAATAAGCAGTGCAGTAATCCTCTTTTCTTTCTTTTCTCATTTATATGTTGGGTTTCTTGCACAATAAGTCTTTTTGTTTTTTTTACCAAATAAAATGTTTCCACAAGAACAACAGAGTGTGACATCCATGTAACTTCCCAGTCAATGTAGACTTTGAAGAAGGGTCACACACTTATAATGCAACTTGTGGTGACGTGTTGATGCAAAAAACTACATTCAATTTGACAACTAGGGGTTAGGTACAGCAATTCCAGTTCTAGTTCCTTTTTTAAAATATCCAGTTGTAAATTGTAAACTATTTCTTTTTGGAATTAGACCAACTGTAAAGGTGAGATCTTATACCAGACCAGAGTAAAGGTGATATCTTATACCAGAAAGATTTGGAATAATGGCTGGAGTAAAGTTAACCAGTACATGTGTATTTGACTATTGATTCTTACCTATCCTTTTGGAGCAGGAATAATCAAAGAACTTTGGAATAAATTAATACTGAGCAAGAGCTGATGAATGATGGTTATATAGAATATGTATATGGTATAGAAGTGAGGCAGCATCAGATACCTAGTAAGCTTTGTTGTACTTGTACCATGTAAATGCTTGTTTTCATTTCAGTTCATAATTTAGCTTTTAGGAAAAGCTGATTAAAATCATTCGCTCTCTTTGCACTTTAATAGTGACATAAAAGGAACTATATTCATTACTCGATGATCTTTTTGTTTTGATGCATCTTCATCTAATACTTTATATAGAACCTGATGCGACCCCTCTCAAATGAGATTAAGTCGGAGCGATCTAAAGTACGTCCTAACTCTGAGGAGATTAGTTTGTGTCTGTGGATGTATATTTATTGCATGTTCGGATTAAACTGATTGCGGATTCGGTATGTACATAACTCTATCATCTTTTGTACCCTATCGTGTTGGGTGTGTGGATTTCGGAGTATTTATAGGCCAATATGTTGGTTCAAGTCTCGTTCGAGGACTTGATTGGGCCTTCTCGCACGCTGATAGGTCGGTTCATTTCCCGTTCGAACAACTCGAACAGGCTTTTCTTACAGCTCTGTTGGTTATACGGTAAGAGGCATGGACATCCAACCGGACCTGTTTCTTGAACTTGTTATATGAGCCTTAGTATTCAACTTAAGGTAGATTTTATGAGGCCTTTGATACATGGTCCTATGATCCTATCAGAACCGCTCCTGTGTCTTTTTATAATACTGTATAATCATGTAGGACTTGGCTTTCAATGAGACATAAAAAGAGATGGAGGTTGGAGCCTTGGTACAATAAAAAAAGTGCTTTTAACAATTGAAAATTGGGTTGAGGAGAGATGATAGAATGCAAATTTGCACAGTTACAAAATTTAATAGACCACGATGTTATTTATTTAATGAGTAGAACTAGGGTGTTTCCAAGTTAATGTAAGTGTCTTTCTGAACTCAATTCTAAAATTTATCGTATTGATTTTAAATGACGAATGTGAACTGTTGAAATTCATCTACCTTATGAATGATGCATCTACATGTGAAAAATTTTAAAATTTTGAATTAATTTTGTATATAGTTAATGTTAAAAAATTGATGCATTAAAATTAATTTATAGACCTTTTAATTTTAACCGCTTGAATTTATACTAAATTAATTTGAAAGTTTAAAATTTTCGTATTTAGACACATCACTCATAAGGAAAATGAGTTTTAACGGAAGATAATCCGGTAGGTTTTAGAATTGAGTTTACAAAGGAGCTTGATGAACTTAAGAACACCTTAGTTCTACTTTTTTTTTTTCTTTTATAATGAACTAGTTGATACCTGATATTATATTATTTGCCATAGCAACAAGTTCTTGCATTTGATATCCTTAACAATATTGTCCAATCTGACAAATCTAAAACTATAAAATATTCTTCGTCATTAAAATAGAACGTTTATTATCTGACAGTCATCCATCCAACATTTTAAAATTTATTAATTGTTGAATTTTAATATTTTTTTGGATGACTAAACAATTTAATGGCATATAAATATATAATACTAGCTAAAAAAAAAAAAATTCCTTTTTGTTGATATTGTTTTTTCGATTGCTTTACAATTTGCATCATTTTATATTAAAATTTAAAATTAATCCGTTTGCAATTAACGGCTGAGATTATTTAAAATGTTCGAAATTTAGATGGGTAAGTGGCATGTATATCTAACCAACCTTTTAGATTCGATTTAATGGCCCATATAATTATATAATTTGTTGGCTTGTATTTTTCATTCCCAATCACATGCATCTAGGTAGGCTCCATCATTATATACAAATATAATATCAATAAGATAGTGCTTAGTATCATGTTCAGTATACTTGAAATAATAAATAAATGAGAGACAAGTACTTGAAGTCTTCATCTGAAAGTCTTTTATTTGACTCTACAAAGAATTTTCTTTTGTGGAATCTAAATCTTTATCTTTCCAGCTCAATTGCATTAAAAAATTTGAGAAATAGACATGTGGTTTTGTACTTTTCTATGAAATTAAATAAAAAGCAAAGTAATAAATCAATTATTAATGAGTTCAGCTAGTATGACATCGGTGTCATATGACACAAACTCTAAAATTAATTGGATATAGTTCAAACGACTAATCCAAACTGTTCAAACTGATTTACTTTATGAGTGATGTATTTACATGTATTTTTTTTTTATATTTTTGAATTATTTTAGTATCAAATCAAGCGGTAAAAATATTGAAAAATGAATGCATTAAAATGAACTTAAAAACTCACACATTTGACAGCCTGACTTGATACTAAATAAATTCGAAAAATTATAAAATTTGCATGTAACGCACAACTAATGAAGTAGATTGGTTTGAACGATTTGGATTCACTGTTAGAAGTCAATTCGGTGGATTTTGGAGTTGGTGTTATATAGGCTGAAACGACACTAATGTTATACTAGCCGGACTCATTATTAATTGTGATCATTGTGGAAAGAGTACAAAATCAGTTGTTTTTAAAAGATGTAGTATGGATAAAATGATGCTAGTCTACTGCTATCAACAATTAATTGCGAATTAAACTACTGCATCTAGGTTATATATATATAGGATATATATGGGCTATGGTGAGTTGCGAAGTTGTTTTACTGCACGTTCGTATTTTAATTTAAAAATTCAAATAACCGATCCGAACCGCTCAACATTTTTTCCATATTGAAATGTGCTTGGAGACTAAATTTTACATTTTTTAGAAAAAATTTCCTATTTATTAAGCCACTTTGAAAATTGCAGATCCGGGTGAACAGTAAAAAACAATAAAAATTTTTGGACCATTGGATCAGTGATTTTCAAAGTGGCTTAATAAATAGTAAAAAAAATTCCAAAAAATATAAAATTTGGTCTCCAAGCACATTTCAATATGGAGAACATGTTGAGCGGTTCGGATCGGTTGTTTGAATTTTCAAAATAAAAATATGAGCATGAAGTAAAAATGATATCTTACTTCTCAACTCACCATAGCCCATCCCTATATATATATATATATATAGAGAGATTGGCTAAGCTCAAAACGTTTGTTCCTAGCCTCAGGAACAAACGGTTCGGTTCTCCGATTTTCAAAGTCCAAACGGTCGATCCAAACCGACAGATGTTTAATTTATATTAAAATGTGCTTGGAGACCAAATTTTATATTTTTTGGAATTTTTTTACTATTTATTAAGATGGTTTGAAAATCGTTGTTTTTATTAAAATTCTGCACCATTGAAAAACAACGATTTTCAAACCATCTTAATAAATAGTAAAAAACTTGCAAAAAATGTAAAATTTGGTCTCCAAGCATATTTTAATATAGATTAAACATCTGTCGGTTTGGATTGACCGTTTGAACTTTGAAAATCAGAGAACCGAATCATTTGTTCCTGAGACTAGGAACAAACGTTTTGAGCTTAGCCAACCTCTATATATATGAGGAGGGATCCACTTACATCCTTTTTAGTGACACCGGATTACACTCTATATTTTCAAAGTCCAAACAATCGATCCAAACCGTTCAACATAATAGATATATTAAAATATGCTTACAAATCAAATTTTATATTTTTTGAATTTTTTACTATTTATTAAGATGGGTACAAAAATCCAATGGTATGAAAATAGCGATTTTGTAAAATCCTTAATAAATAGTTAAAAAAACTCAAAAACATGTAAAATTTGATCTGCATACACATTTTAATATATTCATCATGTTGAACGGTTTGGATCGACTGTTTAGACTTTAAGAACTTTGAAAATATAAGGTGTAATCCGGTGTCATTAAAAAAAAAGGTGTAAGTGGTTCCGTCCTCTATATATATTTATTATTAACAATCAATTGCTGGATATATTTCTACACAACTACCCTATTTGTTATTCTAGACCTCTTTAGGTGTCAAGACCAAATATATATAGTTACATTATATTTATTTATTACAAATAATCACAAAAACAGACTCTATATTTCAAATAGGTACCAAATTGATTTTGATTCGCCAAAATTTGCATGTATAGAAGAAATCACCTATTTGTGTGATACTTGTCATAATAATAAAAAAAAAATTGAGTGCTATAACTTAAATTAAGCACCTAGCCAGCCACAAATAAGCATGCATTTCATATGATGGTTTCTAAGTTTGTCATATATTATATATACTAATAATTATAGTACTTTAGTATATACCAAATGGAGATTATAAGAACGTGAAACTTATGGTAAATATATATTTCAAACACATCAGAAACTAAATAATTGTTTCATGTCCCTATCATTGAAACTTGTGACATGTATATTTTTGGTAGCTCTTAGAGATTCTTTTGTGCATTACAAATCATGTCTATTGTTGCTCTGTGAAAGATAGTGACATGCAGCCTAATATTTTGGAATTTTTTTATCAATAGAAATTATAAAATTTAAATATACGAAAACAGAAAGAGTACCTTGATTGCAACAAATATAGTAAGATTGGAGACAGAGACGACGATCCATCTATTTATGGATCGGAGTCAATAACTAAGATCCATATATATATATATATATTTTAAAGACCACTGATGGGAAACATAAAGAGTATCTTTTTTATGTTTTTATTTTATTTTTATAAAAACCATGGATCTTAGTCATTGGCTCCGATTCATAAATAAATGGATCGTCGTCCCTGCTTCTAATCTTACTATATTTGTTACAGTCAAGATACTCTTTCTGTTTCCATACATTTTAATTTTATAATTTCTAATCATAAAAAAATTCCTAATATTTTTAACCAAGCATGCTGTCAACTGCCAATTTGATAAGTACACATCTCCTTCCATTATTTCCAGTAATACCAAAAACAAGGGATGTCTTGTCCAAATCCAAAGTCTCTTGCTACAGTAACCTTGCATGTGATATATATCATGTCAATTCAATTAAAGCATATAAGAGATCTAGATATTTAATTTTTACATTGTAATGGGGCCGTTGGTTGTACTAGATACATGCATATAACATATGCGACAGACAATGTTGAATTCTTGTTTTTTTATTTGTAATCATATGAAAAATTCTAATGCTTTCAAGTGTCAAGTGTCGACATCTATTATACTAACTACTTTTTTCAACTCAATTTGAATATTGGCACTTAATTAAGAGAAGACAAATTGAGTTTTATTATAATTCTATTTAATGAGTAGAACTAGGGTGGTCCTAAGTTCACCGGATGCGAATCTGCTGAAATTCGAGACCAATGAACAGTAATCCTGAAATCTCTCTAATTCAAATCTAGTCGTCGAACTATTTTGAGATACGTGCAAGGAAAAACCAGTTGTTTTGAGATACGTTCTCGAAAAATATCGACGGGTGGATTCGGATTGCAGGGATTTCGAGATTACTGTTCACTGATGTCGGAATTGCAGCAGATTTATTTCCAAGTTCACCAAGTCTTTTTGTGAACTCAACTCTAAAATTTATTGAATTGACTTCAAACGACAAATCCAAATCATTGAAATTCTTCTACCTTATGAGTGATGCGTCTACATGTGAAAATCTTAAAGTTTCAAATTAATTAAGTATAAAGTCAAGTGGTCACAATTAGAAGGTTTATAAATTAATTTTAATGCATTCATTTTTTGGACCACTTTTGACCACTTTACTCTATACAAAATTAATTTTAAATTTTAAATTTTTTGCATATAGACGCATCACTCGCAAGGTAGAGGGATTTTAATTTTATTTTTTTTTGCATGTAGACGCATCACTCGTAAGGTAAAAAGATTTTAACGGTTTAAATTCGTCGTTCGAAGTCAATCTGAATTATTTTAGAGTTGACTTCACAAAGAGACTTGGTGAACTTAAGAAGAACACCCTTAGTTCTACTCCTATTTAATAATCATTAGAGGGGAAATTGAATTTGTTGGCTGGAATAAGAATATAAAGGTGTATGACCCATTAATTTAGAACTTAATTAGTGCATGTGACCTAAAAGCATATGCAGTACACAGTACTGGTGTTTTTAATTTGTTAACAGATCACCCATAAATTATTAAATTAAATTAAGCATTGCTTTGTTGTTGTACTCGCTTAGAAACGTGAATCTCGTGGAAAGTGGAAACACATCTCTAGCTTTAATAATTAGTTTTTCAACCTGGTATTAATTTTTTATCTATTTAATTAGGGTTTTGAAAAATAGAAAAGTAATAAAGCTGAAAGGAACAAAGACATCAGGGTGTTTGGTTCGTTCTTTTAGAAGGTGATCTTTTTTTTTTTTTTTTGGAAACTTGGCAGTAGTTGCGAAGTATAATTTTTTATTAAATAAAAAATAAAATTACATCCATCACGGCAACATCACAACATCATTACAATATCATCCAAACAACATAGCAAATATAGAACACACATCAGTATCTAAATAACACAACATAATCACTAAAAATATAACATCTAACGAATTAGCTTCAAGCGATCGTCAATCTCTTCTCTCACATTCTTGCTCTCCGCTGCACCAGCCGACTAACAACATCAAGGTGGAGTCATCTAGATTTTTTTTTTCTAAGGGGGTGGTGGCAGGTGGAGGAGGCTGGCACTGGCCGCGACCTCCCCCATCCCTACCTAGAGTTCAGGTATAGAGGTTTTAGAGATAGAGAACAAGGTTAGGGTGACAGCTAAAAAATGTGATTGTTGGAGGAAGCGGAGGGAAGAGGCAAAGGGACTACGCCTCTTCTCACTCGGTTTTGTCTTTCGGATCTAGGCTTTAATGGTAGAAGAGTAGAAAGGAAGGCTGGTGGCGGTCGAAGAAAATACCGACGGAGCAAGAAGGTCGAAATCAACGATTCTCACACCGGAGAGAAAGAATAAATCAAGAGAGGCGGATGGCTGACTGATGGGGTCGAAAAAGAGGACTGAGACAGATTGATTGGGAAAAGCAGCGGAGGGTGAGGAGAAGATGATTTCTTGTCATTACAATTTTATTTCTGTGTTTGTCGAAAATAATATGGAAATTGACATGGTAACATGTGGTTATCTTACAATTACAATTTTATACTTTATGGCTATTGTGCTGATCACAAAAAAATATTTTTTTTCTAATTCCCGCTTAACAAAAACCACTCTTATAGCACGGTTTATTGAAAATCTTACACTTTTTTCTGCATCGATCGACCTCCTCTCCGTGTCTGACTTCTCTCTTCTCCGATTTTCTCTCTCTTGCTTAACTATTCTGTTTAAGGGGCAAGGAAAAGAGAATCCTTGCCATCCTTTATTAGATAAAAATACATGATTTGTATGAAAAATGAGGAGAGCTTGTGAAGCAAGTAAAAGACCGGAGTCCTTCCATATAAATTATTTATTTTGATAATTTGATGATTGTTTTCAAAATAAAATTTACATTTTGAATCCAACACTATAGACATAATTTGTGTGCATGTGTGTATAGATTATAGAGGAGGGATTCACTTACAATATTTGTAAGTTACAATATGTTATAACATTTGGTTTTGCGATTTTAAAAATCTAAACAGCTGACCCAAACCGTTCAACATGGTATCTATATTAAAATGTGTTTAGAGATCAAATTTTATATTTTTTATGATTTTTTTTACTATTTACTAAGTATTTTACAAAACTATTGTTTTTTAACAATTATGGACCACTGAAAAACAACAATTTTGTAAAATACTTAATAAATAGTAAAATTTGATCTCCAAGCACATTTTAATATAGATATCATTTTGAACTGTTTGGATAGACTGTTTGGACTATCAAAATCACAAAACTAAATTTATCATATTTACAAGCATTTGTCCTTAAGATGAAAGCACAATGTAATTCATCTTAAGATGAAAGCACAAGTTAATTCATCTTAAGATGAAAGCACAATTTAATTTATTTCAAGTACATAACTTGGCTGTGGGCTGTGGGGTATTTCATATCAGCCTATCAGGTGCCATTAACATGACATATAGTTCATCTGTTCATGATTAAATATACACCAAGTCTGAACTTTTACATTTTTAAATTTTCAAATTATTATTTTTTTTATCTCGCAGCAGGTACTGTGACGTGATCATTGCATTGTAATCATGCATTAGGCATTGTACCTACAATTTCATTATTGCTGGGCACGCACAAAACGTGACTCCCGTGGATGCGCTGTCCTTACAAATTTTCTAAAATTCAATCCGTTTAAATTTTGCAAATTGGGATAATTCTATATTTCTTCTTTGTTTAGAGACAACGAAGGTGAAAACAACAGAGAGCACTGTCACAACTCACAACTCACAAGAGCAAAAGGGGAATCAAATTGCTTTCTGTTTCTTTGCATTATAATAATATGGTTCAACAAATGAACAGCGAATAATTGGATGCGTGTCTCTCTAAACAAGTTCTGGCTAACTAAAAGCGTGAAGGTTTCATCATTTAATTATTCAAAAGATATAATCAATCATCAGATCCGAAATTTTTTATTAATACCATTTCAGGACCTCCAATCCAAAAAAAAAAAAAAAAAAAAAAAACCACTAAAATTAGAGAATTTGAAAAATATCAGGACCTTTAATTCAATTTGCAGCCTCCAAAAAACCTAAATATCAATATATTACGTTGCATTTTTGGGTTATTTGGGGACCTCCAATTCAATCTGCAGTCTCCCCAAGAATGGGGCCGTATATTGAATTGGAGATTCTGGTATTTTTTGAATTCTCCATAATTTGTGGGTTTTTTTAACAATGGTATTAATAAAAATTTCGGTCATCAGACTTTGCACCAATTCTGAATTTTGATATGAGATCATAATCCGCAATGTGAATCGGACGAATATAAATACGTTGAGATCCGTGCTACTTATATACGGAACTTGTAAAGCGTCCTCTTATAAAACAGACGGCTAAATGTTACTCATTAGAAGTCCTCCCAAAAATTGAATGGCCATGAATGGAGGCAAAATTTAGATCGCTGAAGAGGATAAGTATATATATATACCTTGGCCAGTATTGAATTCTTTGATGCTCTTTTAAGCAGATTTTTTATATTTTTGTTTCAAATGCAGATTTTAGATTTCATTTATCAATAGTGTTGTTTAAATTGCTAGTTAGCCAGTTAGGTAATTAACAATAGGTTTTACGCATATGTAAGCTATCAACCTCTGCCTAACATATCAAATGGTAGTATATATAAAAAGAAATTTGTTTGTCTTTGCTATCTACACGTTTAAATAAAAATTTCAGTTGGTGCACAAACAGATGTATAAATACGGCCCAGGTATCAAAGCCCACCCCAAAGCAAATAATAACAGATCATAAATAATTTGAAAAATTGAAACTCAATGTCCTAAATCTGACAGTAGCAGTGTAGCTCAGTCACCTAAGAGCAGATGAAACCACAACTCAATTTACCAGAATTCAAATCCCGACCAAACCCAGAAAAACTAAACCCTCATAAACAAAAGCTAGAACGTAACTTATGACAATAAGAAATAACTTTAACATCAACTGAATTCAACTGATCCAAACCCAAAAGAGTCCAATTCAAGGCCATTTTAACACAATGACCTCAACTCTTTTGACTTGATATAAAACCAGAGTTAGAGCAACACAAATACAGCCCAACTCAAGGTTAGCATATGTAATTTCATAGTTAGTTTAACTACATAGCAGGTTACATTGAAAAATGGTCATATAATCACAAGCATTCCAGAGCAAGCAATAGATTCAGCCAGACTGAAACCAATTAGATATAAAAACAGCAAACCCTAAACCCCAAACCCCAAACTGCATAAAGCCAGCCTCTTACATAATAAAGCCAATCCAGATTTGTACTCAAAGCAAAATTGTTTATTTCAAAGACGATCACAGAGGAAACGATTATAAACCATGGATCATCAGAGCAAATAACACGATCAAGTAATGAGTAATGAGCTGCTCTGACATAAAATTTGTTTAGATTACAAGTGAGTACCCATAAGTGTAAAGCAAACTACACCAAAGATGATTCATGATCATGACTACGAGCTACAAACTAAGTCCTTGAACAGACCAAGGTGCAATTTACATTAACTGATTACAAAATGTTAGGAAGGGCTTGATGTATGAAGAGGTTTTGTGGTGGTGGATGTTCGAATCAATCAATTGAGCCTCCAAGTTGTTTAATGGCATCTTCAATGCGCGGCACTGCATTTCGAAACGCCTCCCATTGTTCCACTGTCAGGCTTACCCCTGTTTGTTTCACAAGACAAGAGGCAGAGCCCATTAGTTTAAACTTTAAACTGTGAAGTATATTGATGGAATTGGCAAGTCCTGTATCTACACCATGAACATGATTCAGTGCAACTTGGTAGTGCAGTAATTTGTTTCTTTAGTTATCCCCTTATTGCTGTTCCTTTTGCTTTTTCATTAAAATCTGATCCCAACCATCCTTTGTGCCAAATATTGCCTACTTTAAAACCAGCCTTTAAGTGACAAATAAAAACCATTATATGTACTCTTTATGACCTTAATTAAGTGCATGGAATTATCTACCGATTTAAGCCTCTTTTTGTAGGACCTCAACTAATTAGAAGATTTGATTTTGACATATTTTGGTCCATTGATTCTCTTGGTCCATTGATTCTCTTAGTGCAAGTTTAAAAACTGGACCAAATTGGACATCAAAATCCAAAGCAAATGTTCCCTTCTTATTTTTATAATTTAACCGAATAATTCCATCATACATTATCTTAGAATTAAATAATTCCAACACCAAGAATGTCCAATTATAGGAAGGCAAACTTATCTAAAGAGCCAGGAACACACACTTAAACACTAAATATGCACATTTATCGCTATTCGAGCAATAAAGGAAGAGGCAACTTTTCAAGAATGCTTATTTGATGCACCAGTTCACAACCGCATTACCTCTGGATTAAAAATAACATGCTCAACCCCTTGATGCAGATTTTACGACTGAATATATTATAAATTCAATTAAGAAATACCTTTAGAGGAAGGAAGCTGCTTGCCATCCTTTTCATAGAACTCACGAATAGAAACAAGTGTCTTCCCTCTAAACTCCTGTATTGTAACCCTCCTTTTACTAGATAGCTGCATCCATAAAAAAAAAAAACCAAATCAAATGAATAAATCATCATGTTGTAATTTATTTTCTTCCTTTCCAAAGCTAAAACTATAGTTCAAAAATAGAAATCTGACAAGAGTATGAAGTGCAACATACATCACAAATGATTGGATCACCATTGTCATCACGCTCATACTCTCTCTTCCCTGAACCCCGCTTGTCATCCTCTTCTTCTTCCTCTTCCTCTTCCACTTTCACCTCCTCTCCCTCTCCATCCCCTTGGTGCGCTTGGTTCGGCTTCTCCTCTTCCTCCACTTCCTCCTCCGCCTCCTCATCTCCGGCGTCGGTCGGCTGGGATGCAAGAAACGACTCGACCACTCTTCGTACGAACTTCTTGCGGTGCGATACGGACAGATCAAGCCCAAGCCGCTTGGATGCCTCAGCGCGCACTTTGGACTCCGTCATAGACTCCATGTCGGATTCCTTGAGAATATCCAGCACCGTGTCCTCTATTCTCTTCTCCGTCTCGGCGCCATCGCTTGCCATTTTTCTCCTCTCTCTACTCTCCACTCTCTTTTCTCGCACTTTCTACAATTCAATAGCCGAATTAGGTATGTTTTCCTCCTCGTCGATCTGTCTAGCCATTAGATTAAGCCCAGTTTAGGCCCAATCTGAGATGCGGATTTGGAGCAAATTCACCGGGTCGAATCAGTTAATGGCCCATTAGCTAATGCCTAATGGGTTGTCAAGCTAATAAATGTAATTTATTGGATTTTTTTTCCCTTAAATCCTTTTTAGATTACGTCACTAATCGTGTAATAAAACACCGAGTTTGTAGTAATTCTTTAATTTGGAAAATGGGCCTAAATGGGCTCCTGATTTTGAATAATCCTAAGCAGCTTTGAATCCTTCATTTCATTATCAGATGAGACGGTAAATATAAATAACCGGGTAGATCATACAAATTGCTAAATATGTAAAATTTAGTTATCATAAACACGGATTGCTCGCATCATGTAAAATTCACTAAATTTTTTTATTAATCATTTGCTTATGACTTATGAGCATTTGGATTGCAGATGAATTATATTATGGTACAAGTGATCCAGTGAAAATGTGAAAATATCTTTTGCGTGATTCTAAAATTTACAAAAATAAAAAGGTTACAGATCAGTGGAGATCTAACTCTAGTTATGTAATAAAATTGGAAAGGATCCATTTTAAAATTAACTCTAGTTTAATACAATTAAAACACACTACAACACAATAATCCAGCTTACATGGCTGTTCTTTTCAGGAAGAGAAAGTTTAATTATTGGTTCCCTGAACTTTCCAAAGAACAAAATTGGGGTCTGTGTGAGAAATGGATGAAAGATGCCGAAATTTTTTAGTTAACACTCCATTAAATTATAATTAAACAAATACCACCATAATCAACTTATTTAACAAAATACCATCCACGTGCTCTCAGTTTGCGCACCAAATTGAGCAGGTGCTCGTACTGGAGGTGCGCCCCTCCAGTATGTTGGGAGTGCGCACTCAGTACACTAGGGGGTGCATACCTCCAGGATGTCCACCAAATGAAAAGGAACAGTGTACGCACCTCCAGTATGCGCATCCTGGGTGTGCACACCAAGTGGCTTGAAATGAAAAGAGGAAGAATTAAATCTGATCAGTCTGGCATACGAGAACAAGTAATGCATGGTATTGTTTTTTTGTTTTTGAGAAGAAATGTGGGAGTCAAGCTTGTAGATTCCATTAATAACGACACCACAGGTGTCGAAAGTTATAAAAGTTCAAAATGCCAAATAACAAATGAAAAGAAAAATGAAAAAAAAAAAAGGAAAAGAAAGAGGAAAAAAGGGGGTTGTCATAAGGCAAAACCAACAATCTAGTAACAAAAATAACCAGTACTCAGTACTGCTATTTAGATGATCCTCTCTCTAAGTAATGCATGGTATTAGTCGAGTAAATTAGCCAAAGACTTATGAGGTCAATTTTTGAAAGATCAAGGGTCAACAAGAAATTTTAGGTAGTGGTGGCTGGGAAATAAAATGTAAAATTATATGAAATGGGAGGTGTACAAGTAAACATATGTTAATTTATGAGGGGAGCTAAGCTATGTAAAACTTGAAAAAAAAAAATTCAATTAAATTTTAATATACATAATTAAAAAATTAGAATCATGGGGGTGACTTAGCCACCTTTTAAGTGCACTAAGATCCGTCCTGAGAGTCAATAAGCCTATATTTTGATAAAGAGGCCTCATAAGTCAATTTTTTATTTCTTTATACTAATCTAATGAAGTTTGGATCCTTTTGTTTAAACAACATGAGTGTATAAAGGCCAATTGACTACATGGACAAGCAGCTCGAGTGCTGAACATAAACCCGAAAAGGAGATCTATTCTGGTAGATTGGATATTACCAGTGCACCACTAATTCTAACTGATGCCAGAGACTCTTTATCTGATGATCGACCTATATACATAATTGACTGAAAAGGAGATTCTAAACAAGCTCGAGTGATACCTAACTGTACCAACTACCTATATATATATATATATATATATATATATATATATATATATGTTCTTGGTCAGATTTGTGAAGGTAGAAAAGGCTGATAAGGAGGTAATTAAAAAACATCTGATTAATCTAGCAAATTAGCTTTAACATTTAGAACAACATTTGTATGAGAAATTGTTTGATAATATGTAAGCTTTAGAAATTGTTTAACATTTTCTTAGCAATACCATATTTCATTAGTCAGAAAAAACCTACATGTCTTGATAAATATATAAAAGATCAAACTGCATTGCTTATACGTTGAAAGATGTCATGCCCAGTATTTGAGGTGTGACAAATTAATTGTCGCTCAGAAATGAGCAATTTTTTGACACAGAGAACGAAGCTAACGTTTCTCATTTTATTTTCTGATCATGATAGCATTTGTGATCATTCTTCTTTTAGCCCAAGAAAATTTAAATTTATTTTTATTACTGGCCAGATTTATAAGACAGAATTCTAATATATATAATTATAGTGTAAATATCAAAATTTTGTATGGTCATTTCCCATTGGACTAGTACATATATATATCAAGTGATGTACTTCAATGAATCACCAATCCAATGCCTTTTTAATTCTTGAATATTCTTAGCCACTAATCATTATAACAAAAACTCAGGCTAAGACTACCACTGAAAGAGAAATATATACAAAGACTCACTATTGAACTGTAAGTCTGTAGAGATCTTCAGAAAGAATTTTTAGAATTAGTAGTCTATTATTCCTTTAGAGTAGAAGACACGCATTACTTGTGATTTGATAACATTTCTTGATAAAAAAAAAAATTATCCTTAGTCCATACATTTTAAGCTTGTTTCAGTTGTCTGGTTGGTTTTTCTTATATAGAGTTTGATTTTATCACTTATACCCAACTTCAGATATACATGTATATGTTACAAACTAAGAATGCTGATTCAGAAAATTCTTTCTATTTAAATTGATATGTCAATCCAAAGTGGACCCACCATGTACGCGTATCTCCTACGTGCAAAAAAGGTTAAGGACGAGGTTTAATTGACAAAGATAAAATCTCAGCCTCTACAAACAACATATCTCCAACATTCTCTCAGTCTTAACGACTTGACTCTTCTCTGATAGAGAAATGCGAAGACTTGCTTGGTTTTTAGCTTCCTGCACCATCAATTCTTAATATCCTTTCTCTATCAAAATTTTCTGTTCTCATTTTCAGAAAGAATTTTAAAATCAACAGTCTATGTTATCTTTAATTGTGATGTAATAACGACATCTCTTGCTATATGAAATTTGGCCTTAATTGGTCATTAGCCTTTTGTTTAGTATAGCTTTATAGATTTACTAAATAAGACCACCTAGTGATTTCAGTTAATCTGTAACCCTCGTGTAGGTTATTGTGTCATATTCATAAAATAAATTATAAATATCTAATTTTTCCATCAAAATTTGAAAATTGCTTATTTCCCACTAGAAACAAATAACTTTTTTCATTTCCCCTTTTGTTAATCAAATTATAAACTTTTATTTGATTGATTGGGATAACCCAGTTTTTAAATTTGTTAACTTTTGAACAAATAACTTAGTTTTTCTATCAATACATTAGCAAAACCTTGCACATTAACAGTCAACATCGATCTGATTGAGTACGTAGAATGCAAAATAATATTGATTGTAGTTGGACAATAAGAATGTGTTCGTTTGAAGAGAAGAGTAGATTAGTCCTTTAATGATCTAATAACCCTTGACTTGCAGTTTCGAAATTTTGATGGAAAAATTAGATAATTGGGAATCTTGATAGTACATACTACATAATATAGCTTTATAGATTCTTTAATCTTGACTCTCAAGTCTCTAATTAATGTCAGTAACTAGATATGTATTACCATAAATATATATGTAAACAACAACTATAATTCTCTGATGCTCAATCGCTCTAATAGACCTAATATAATATAATAATTTGTCAGGTGAAAGAGTTACAGTGGTTAGTCATGGTGGTTTCATCAGAGAATTGCACAGAAAAGCCGCTCCAAATAAAAAATTGGAAGGCAAGATACAGAATACTTCAGTTAATTAACGTGGTTCTCATTTCTGCTTAAAATAATTATTACATGCTTTAAATTAATACGGAAATGACATCATCCAGGAAAGGATATGATCGAGGGATACATTATTTTTTTGATGCTCCTACGGTTCATTATCCCACTTGAAGACCTTTCAACTCCCTCGTCAACTGTGATAGGTAATTAATTGGTCAATAACCCCATTGAAGGACCATTAGTTTATTTTATAAAAATTAATCAAAATCATGATCATCCTTTCCTATAAGTTGGGCAACATATGTCGTCTATTCAAGCCATGAATTACCACAACAGAAGCAATGAAGTTATTATTAGCAGCACGGCTTCTGGTTCTGGGTCTGGGTCTAGTACAGTGGGAGAATGTATGTGTGAGCGAGTCAGAGTCAGACTACTGGGGGATATCAATGTTATGCAGGGAAGAGGAGAGATCCGCTCTTCTACAGATATATGCTACCTTACTTTCTTTGTCTAACAATGGCATTTGGTACTGGTACGGCAAGGGGTGCTGCCAATGGGAAGGAGTCACCTGCGATCCAATCACTGGCCACGTTACTCAACTTGACCTCAGTATATCCGATAGAGATTATCATGGGGTTATTTTGCTAAATGCTACTATGTTCTTGCCTCTCCATCACCTAAGATTTCTGTCATTATCTGGAAACGGCATATACAATTGTACGGATGATACTGGTATGTATCTTCAGTTCCTTTCTTGTTTAAGCATTATGTACTAACGTTTACTTCTCATTTTGCTTGATTTATGATGACTACAAAACTACTGAACTGTAATTAATTACTGTTAATTACTTGTACTTTCCAATTGTATTCATAGATGCAAATTTTCTAGTAGAACAAGTGAAATACAAAAAAAATAAAATCTAAAACAACCTCAATAATATATATTTACCTTAGATTATAAAAGAAGGAAAAAAAAAAGAGAAATTCCTAATGCAATCATTCCTGACAAGCTTATATTAAGAGAAAAATGAGTTATTTATGTTTGCTGATACACGAACCATTTCATCAGGATTTGAATCTTGGTCCAGTTTGACTAAGCTAGAGTTGCTAGACCTTTCATACAACCACCTCTCTAAAAGCATCATTTCCTCCATAGCCAGAGTATCATCACTTCGAGCACTTTATCTGGATTATAATTATATGGGAGGCAATATCCCTGTCGAAGGTAAGTTTGAATCATTTTATATTTATGAGAACAATAACAGAAAATTTTACAAATTGCCCTACCTTTTAAAATTTTCAAACAAAATACCTCTTCTCTAGAATAATTTACAAAATGTTCTTATGGAGCTCTCATTCTCCTCTCTCTCCCCCTCTCTATTCCTACCTACTATTTACTCTCAACAAATTTTGAAACCTCTTTATCTCTCATTAGACTTTAATTAGTGCATAAAAGATTTTAAAAAATATATAATTCAAACAACAAGATTTTTGTAGACTTGCAACAACATTTTCAGTTAGATAATATATATATCGAGTACATTTTTTTTCTTAAAGTATTTATACTAATCTGCATCATAATGAAATAATTTATACTATTATACAGTACGTTATTAGAAAGATAACCTCTTAAATTTATATTTTACTTGTTTGAGGAATAGGATCATATGTTTGTTAGTTTTTTAAAAAGGCAAATTATAATAATCATATTTTGAGGAATTTTTAAATTATTTGATTACTGATGAGCATATATGCATTAATTTGATGTATTGCGATTCAAATTTACAAAAACGAACATATCCTGAATACCAGAATCAAATACTAATACATATTTTTATTTCCATCTACTAATTGGACATCATCAGTACCAAAGATAATTGTCATTTTCATCCAAGTAATGTCTTATATTGTAACCAAACAAAGAAGAAAATATCTTGACCGTATATAATTTTTGTGTTAAAATATGGAGATAAATTATTTTTTATCTCATTTTGTATTTCTTATTTGCATCTCAAAAATATGTATATTTTTTATGTGAAGTTTTCATTCTTTTCTTTTTTAATGATGATAAGAAAGTTTAATTAAATAAAACACTGTCAAATAAGCAAAATACAAATCTAAAAGTTTATCTTTCTAATAACATATTGTATAATCGTGTAAATAATTTTATCATGATGCAGATTAGAATAAATACTTTAAAAAAATATGTATTCGATATATATCTAGCTGAAAAATTCGTTGCATGTATACACAAAATTTGTTATTTGAATTACATATTCTTTAAAATATTTTATGTACTCATTAAAATCAAATGAGAGATAAGGATGTGTCAAACTTAATGAGAGTAAACATGAGGTAGGGATATAGAGAGGGAGAGGCGGATGTGAGGGCCCCACAAGGACATTTTGTTAATTATTTTAGAAGAAGGATATTTTATTTGAAAATTTTAGAAAGTAGGATAATTTGTAAAATTTCTCAACAGTAACACTTCTTTTATATTCCTAAATTAAACTGATATTTTAATGGATAAATCTTACAGAGCTTAGTGCACTAAATTTGGAAGTGGTTAGTCTAAGTGGTTGTATGTTTAATGGGAGTTTTCCCTATTTGGGACATTGGCCTTCTCTGAGAGCCCTTTCTTTGGCATCCAATGCTCTAACCGGTACCTTAACATCAAAAGGTAATTTACAATGTAATCCAAAATTAAAATAATTTTAGTTCTTATAGTAGGAAACAAGGTATAATTTCTACTGTATCTCTACACTGGTAGATCAAAGATCGATGTTTGACATCATTAAATTTGCTCAAAATATTTATTTTATTTAACGACCTTTCTTGTTAATATCATAGGACTATGCCGACTACAAAATCTCGAAGAACTAGATCTTTCATTCAACTATATTGCTGGAAATCTTCCTATTTGTATGGTAAATCTTTCTTCTCTTAAGCTAATCGACTTGCAACAGAATAATTTTCAAGTCAAATTTCCCTCCTCCACTTTTGAAAGACTTGTGTCTCTACAGTACCTATCCCTATCCTATAACCAGTTTGAGGGGACTTTGTTCTTAAAGCTATTTTTGAATCATTCTAATCTTGAAGTTCTGAGGCTATCAACATGGTCATTCATGAGCTTCCGAGTTGAAGTTGTGGATTTGTCTTTTCAGCTTCAGGTACTTGAACTTGCTAATTGCATTCTTAATGTTGAGCCCACTTTCTTGTATTCTCAGCATAAATTAGCAGTGTTGGACCTCTCTAACACTAGGTCCGAGGGTCATGTCATGACATTGTTAGAAAATAATGCAAATTTGATCAAATTAAATATGTCTTCCAACAAACTAGTAGGCAATATTTCGGAAGATATTGGTCAAATGATGTTTTTGAGAACACTGGATTTGTCGAACAACCATTTAAGTGGCGCAATACCGAATTCCATATCTAATTTGTCGCAATTAGAAAGTTTGGACCTCTCTCACAATTCTTTCACAGGAGAAATACCGAGAGGGCTGACAAATCTACCACTAGGATCCTTCTCTGTGGCTTATAATGATTTATCGGGTCCAACGTTGGGTGTTGAACAACAATTTAGAAAATTTGATAATAGCAGCTATGAAGGCAACCCGAATCTTTGCGGGCCTCCCCTATCAAAAACTTGCTTTCCTAATCTTTCCGGGCCTCCCTTATTCACAACACAACCTTTTCCGAATAACAACACCGATTTTCTCATATTGTTCGGTTCTTTCTCCATTTCTTTTGTGGTCAGTTTTTGGTGCTTCATGGCCATTCTTTATTTCAAGAGAAGTTGGCGTTGTGCTTTGTTTACTTTGGTAGACCGGTATGGTAATATGATATATGTGAAGGTTGTCCTTTCCACTAGAAAGATTGGAGCTGCTCAAACTCGAAGGGGGTAGTTGAAAGACCATTGGTTTTAGTTTTAATTTGGAAGGATATTTTTTATTATATGTTTCCTGAACAAGTACTTAATATTTCTGTATGATGTTTTGTGAATCATTATGAACTTTTGGCTTGAAAAAAATATGTGAGACAACTTTAGTATATTTATGTTGATGCATTTATTACGAATTTCTCAAGTGCCTTATAATTTTCACAACTTGTAAACTTGGACGATTATGTGACATTATGTAAAGTAGGAAATATTATATGAATTTATACACAATCCTCGGTTGAACAATAATCCCAACACTAAGACCAAAACTAAAACGAAGGAAGAGCCTGATTTGAACTGGAAGTCCTATGGATAGTCATAGTCCATTACAATAATCACAATTAAAGTAAAATGGCAGTGCCTTTACAAGTGTCAAAGGAGGCGCACTTTAATTAATATTTACAATAACCACAATTAAAGTAAAATGGCAGTGCCTGTGGTTCCTATCTCATTTCAATAGTATCTCTCCCGCTGTTGCCCTTCTCACACTGTGTCCCTTACATGGATGCTTACAGACTTCGACTTTTGATTGAAGATTCTGTTGTTCCTTCCTTTCATTATGCTGCGTCTAGGATTCGAGAGCAGTTTGGGTCCGATGCCCATCAGACTCAAATTTGAGTCTAATGGGCTCCATAACCGTCTTATCTGCTTTAAGATCCGTGCGCATGGATATGAAAGCAAACACACATGTATATTAAAGCGACACACACAAATCTTAAAGCGGATCGGACGGTTATGGAGTCCATCGTACTCAGTTTGAGTCCGATGGGCATCGGTCCCAAACTGCTCTCTTAGGATTCTGGAATAACATTTCCATTAGTCTATATGTGAGAAGGAACATGGTTTGGGGAGCTGAGGCGGGGATCCGAATCTGCTGCGATTCTTCACTGTGAACATTGTTCCTAAAATTCCTGCTTTTTCAAATCCAACTGTTGAATTGTTTTGAGATTCATACATAGAAAATAAGCTGTTTCGAGATACGTGCAAATAAAACATTGGACAGCTAGATTTAGAAAAGCAGAGATTTTAGAAGCACTGTTCATCAGCTTTGGATCATAGTAGATGTGAATCCCTGAGGCAGGGATGAGGGTTCGGTGGATAAAAACATTATTTTGAAAAGAAAAAAAAAAGTTATACATATTACCCATGAGCAATTTTTTTTATTATATATTTGTGCGATAATTATGATTTAAAAACAATGTATAGTTTTAGTTTTGAGGATTTTGCAATTATATCACAATATTTTCACTCTAATCTTAAATTAAAAGTTAAATTTAATTACATTGATAGAAAATTCAACTATATAACACCATTTTATAAATTCAACTATATACAGTAGTTTGCCGAACAGGGTCTAAAGAAGTCCCTTCTCTGGACTGACACACTGAAGTGGCATATATACCTCTTACTCTGAGCCCCAGCTGTTGTAACTAAGTAACTTGTAAATTTAATTTCTTCATCTTAATTTAGCAAATTAGCTTTAACATTCAGAACAACATTTGTATGAGAAATTGTTTGATAACATGTAAGATTTAGAAATTGTTTAACATTTTCTTAGCAATACCATATTTGTTCCTTTTCACATTAGAAATTACATGAACTATATTTTGGCTAATATTTTTCTCTTTTTTCTTGTAGTTTGATTTTCTTCTTTTTTGTGTAGGAAATGTGAACAAGTACTGGTGGATGCTCATATCACTGCTGAACTTATATTAAATTGACAGTTGTTTACAAGAAATACTTGCTTGAGCAATTTGGGCAGTGAGTCTGATTGAGGGGTTTGGAAGAAATATATAGATATTAAATGATGATTTGTTAATTTTGGCTCTGGTTTGAATTCAATATTAGTAAAAAAAAAAATAGTTGGATTTTAGAGTTAGGGTGGGCTCAAATTGAGTTGAGCTTGCACTGTGCATTTCAATCTTACAATGAGTTAATTTTACTGACTTATTTTTAGATATTTCATATATACATAAATGAATAGCAGGTTATATTTAAATGATTTGGATTGAAGATAGGAGCCAAGCCCTACTTTTCATTAGTCACAAAAAATCTACATGTTTTCAGTTTAAAAGAAGTAAAACAAATCTAATCTAATAAGTTTCAATTTTAGCTAGATGGTTCACAAGTTATTTTATGAAATTTATGAATTGTTTTTTTTTATTTATTTTATGAAATTTATGAATTGTAGCTACATGTTATAGCTTATTATAACCTAAGTTTAGCACTAAAGTTTAAATGGGCCGGGCCATGAATCGGAAACAGTGTTTTCTAAGAATAGAGCCTGGCCCATTGTAGAGGTAGTGTATATCAGTGAAGATTTTTTTTTAATTTTTTTTTTTTTTTTTTGCGAAATACGGTAATAATGAACTTTCAACGAATGCTGTAATTATATTTATTTATAAATAATATTCCCATAATTTTAATTTTAATGAATAAATTGACCCACAAATTAGCTATTCACAAATTCTTCTTTTTGTACCGAAATTATTTTTCCGCTTTAATGAACTTGGATAATCGTTATATTAACTTTAGGGAATAAAACATTTATTTATTTTCTTAAATTAATTTACTTAATGTTTGAGATAGTTATAGAAATAAAAATATGTATTGGACTGTTTTATGATTTTATTAGACACAATATTACAATTGATATTAACAATTATTATTTTTGTGAATATTACTTGCATATTATAAAATGATGAAATTAACAATTATTATTTTTGTGAATATTACTTGCATATTATAAAATTAAATATTTTCTTTTTTTTTTTTTTTTTTTTTTTTTTTTTTGAAAACCAGGTAGAAGCTACCAGGTGTGCATAATAAAATGTGTTTAATACATCCAAACTAAATCATCACAGAAATAAACTACGCCCTCCCAATTACATGATACACTTCCCTAACCCGAGTTTGTGTACAACACTTAAGCCACAGCTCCATCTCTTCCTTGATATCTCTAACAAGCACTACAGAAGGTTTGAACTTTCCAGCAAACACACAAGCATTCCTCTGTTTCCACAAACCCCATAGCACTGCCATCACTCGGGTCATCCAAATCCGCTTAGATTCAGCAGCTGTAGTTTTGTACCTGGTCCAAGAAACCTCCCATATCCCGTGCTCCTCCTCCGTTATGTGTACCAGGCTTCCAAAACAAGCCCAGACCTCCTTCGCGTATGCACAGGTAAAAAACAGATGATGAGCAGTCTCGAAAGGGCAAGTTGAGCACATAATGCATCTAGCCTCACAAGTGATTCCTCTATTGAGCAAAACATCATGGGTGAGTATTCTACCGTGCAGTAGCATGCAAATGAAGAACTTCACCTTTGATGGAGCATAGGCACGCCACAAGTGAGCATGTTCCCATTGCGTTCGACCCCCTGTTATAGTGATATTGTAGAGGGAGGCTGCAGTGTACACACCATTAGAACTCCATCTCCACACTAGCTCATCAGCATCTCCAGTTAAATCCGGAATTTCATCGATAGCATGTGACAGCAGAACCGGCCATTTAGTCAGCATTTCCTTAACCGAAATACACTGCCTAGATGGCCTGGGCTTACCATCCTTAATTAATCTGATTGGCTGCCGCTGCCCCCAAGATTTTCAATCTTATCTAATAATTATTTTCAATCTTATCTAATAATTTCGAATATCAAACTGTTATACCCAACATTTCAAAATAATCTTATCTAATAATTTCGTATTTTTTTTTCTTTTTATGGTAATATTACAATTTTGATAGCTAAATCCACAACTAAAATAACTTTTATATTTATATCAAATTTAATAATCGTCATATGCACCATTCTGAAGGTTTACTTTTCATATTAAATTAGAAAAATAATTTACAAATTGAAAATATCTCTCTTAATGTCAAAAAAGAATACTTTATTTCATAATCCATATTTTACTTTTTTTAACAATACACTCATGATATCAATAATAGTACTTTTGGTAGAAGATATCAACAAAATTAATTATGTGATGCTAGACATTGACACATAAATTTCACACATAGAATCACATTTTTTTTCACACAGGTAACTTTTTTTTTACCATCTATAACAAAATTCGTAATTTAATTATTCCTTCTTTAAAATTGCTTGTCAATTTTTGTTTAATTTATTTAATTTATGTAATGACCTGGCTTATTTAATTTCAATTCTCAAAATGACAATGTCACTGTAAGAGCATCTATATTCCAGCAACTCAAATGAATTTGAGTTTCTAAATAACTGTAAATTCTCACATCCCTGAAATTAATTTTAGAATTTCTATTAAACCACGTCAGCAATAAACAAAAATATAAATAATTTGAGCCAATCATTTAACCAGTGTGGAGTTTATAAATAGTTTCTTAATAAGAAACTTTCTTATATATTTTCTAAATAAAAAAACACTCCCACATCTCTGAAATTGAATTAAAAACTGCTACTTCAAATTTAAAACTCTAATAATACTAGGGACCCACATAGTCGGAGGGCAGTTGCTCCTCCCTGGATTTTGAGTTTTAGTGTAGATTTGAACGTTTCGATCGATCTTGGCCCTATTGAAATTTTTTTTGCCCCCACTCTGAATGTTTGATTTGTAATTTGAGTTAAATTTAGGATTAAAATTAAAATATATTTTTTAAATTATGATTGGTAATTAAAATTATAGATTAAAATATCAGAAATTACAAATCAGAATATTGAAAAGTATAAATTAAAGCATTATTTTTTATTAGTATCTAATTAATTAATTAATTTAATTTTAATTAGCTATTTAAATCCGCTTCAATGTCTATTTTCCCTGATGCCCTATATTAAGGAATATAATCTGCTCCTTTTCTAAAGAAAAGGAGCACCCTCCTATTCTCAATCTGGATCGTTCAAAATTCATCGTACGGTTTCAATTAAATCTGAATCATTTTAATAGATTAAATTAATTTAAAAATAAAAAATAATTGAGACTGTATGATGAATTTTAGATGATTCAGATTTCAGAATAGGAGGGGCTCCTTTTCTAAAGAAAAGCAGCCGATTCTGATCCCTCAAAATAACACTGCTGATTTTATAAACAGATGAATATTCATTCTGAGAATTTCTTGTTATCTAAGGAAGATGGATGCTTTTGCTTTCTGCGGTAGTGACGTCTCCTCTTTCTCATTGTGGGGACCACACGGACACGCGTTTCTGCTTTCCCGCGCCATCATCAAACAGAATTCGCATCTCTGAGATACCTCAAAATTTGCGTGACTTTTCGGAACATCTAAATCGTTTAAATATGTTGTACACGAATCTCAAAGCTCCAATAATACTGGCCCCAGAGCTATCCCGAATAGGCACTGGACACGTCGGTCACGCAAAAATTGAGATATCTCAGAGGATACGCACTTCATAAAACATCTCTCTCTTTTCCCATAATAAATATCATTAATATAAATAGAGACTTCCTTAAATAATAACATTATTAATAATAATAGCATATCTTTTTTTATTTATTCTGTACGTTATCTCTGAATTTATCCTGCGTATCGTTATTAGCAGTTGCCTTTAATTGTTGGAGAGGCAAATATATAAATGAAATTATCTCTTCTTTCTCTGTCGCTCTTCTCTATCACCTTCTAATAATTTCATAGTTTCCTTTGGAAGCTGAAACTGTGCGAATCGAACGAAATCGAGATGCATCACACCAAGTCGAAAATTTCTGGGATGATTCAGAAGGGCTTCAAGGCCGAAAAATGGTAAGAAATTTCTTAATCCAAGTTTAGATTGCTTGAGCTCTCTAATTGAGACATGAGAGGCTCAAATTGGGGCTTTTTTTTGTTTTGTTTTGGTGTTGGCAGCAAAGTTTCGCTAAAGATGGCGATGTCGCGAATGAAATTGGCGAGAAATAAAAGGGAGGTTCAGGTTAGGCAGATGAGGGGTGACGTTGCTCGACTTCTTCAGGCTGGCCAGGATCAAACTGCTCGCATCAGGGTAATCTTCTTTGTATATTATAAAACCTAATTTTGAATTGAATTGTCAGAGTTTGATTTTGGTCAGTTTCAACCATGTGCTAAGACATTCTACTACCAGAATATACTATACCCTGGCTCATAAACCATTATAGTTTATTGGATGTAATCAGACTACAAGCGATTTTTGTGCAATGATACAAGGTGGTTGAGTAATGGTCCAATTTAACCCTGTATATTGCTAGGTGGAACATGTGATCAGGGAAGAGAAAACAATGGCTTCCTATGAACTGCTTGAGCTTTACTGCGAATTAATTGTAGCTCGCCTTCCTATTATCGATTCTCAAAAGTACGTTATTATTTTTTTCCCTTAAAGATTACTGTTATTTCATTTTTGTAAAATCTAAATCTTAACATAGCACATTTGTTCTAGCCGTACGTCTAGCAATTGGCTATATACTCTTTATGAGAAATTATAAAACTGTTTGACAGTGGTTGGCAGAATGTAATTTTTTAGTCTGGTACAGGGCCTGTCCAGTTGATCTACAAGAAGCAATATCAAGTGTGATATTTGCATCGCCAAGATGTGCAGATGTCCAGGAGTTAATGGATGTGCGCCAACAATTTCTAGCAAAGTACGGTAAAGAATTCACCACTGCGGCTCTTGAATTAAGGCCAGATTGCGGTGTTAGCCATATGGTAATATTCCTTTCCATATACATTTATTTTTCTCTCTAATTAATAATCACATTGTTTTTTGGTTTTACCAATTTCATGACTGATATTCTTGTGTTGTGCAGATAATTGAGAAACTGTCAGCAAAAACACCTGATATAGAGACCAAAATAAAAACCCTGAAATCTATTGCTGAAGAGCATGGCATCGAATGGGACTCCAAAGTGCTTTTGGATGAACTAAAGCCTAAAAATGACCTCCTGGTGAGTATTTATGATTTTACCTCATATTTGGCATCTTTTCCCAGTAATATATTATTGTCATCAACAAAGTAAAACCTTGTTTTGTTTGTGGTGATTGAATAGACCGGGTCTACACAATTTCCCTATGCAAGCCAAGTGACAATGGACCATTCACCTACCAGCAGTGTGAACATCTCCACTCAGCCAAAACCAACACAGTTTCTTAGTGCGAGCCATGTGGCAATGGATCATTTCGCTAACAACTCAAGTGCCGGTACTGTTCAGACTTCCTCCCATCCAAAACCAGTGCAATTTCTCAGTGCAAGTGAAGTGATGGCGGGCCACTCTAGTGCCAGTACTGGTCAGACTCCATTTGCTCAACCGAAAAATGGAGACGCTACTGAGAGTGGTGTTGCAAAATCTCCTGATGATCAAGTACATCCCCATGGAGGCATCATTTCTAGTACTGGCTCTATTATCTATCCACCACCTCCTCCCCCGTTTATGAGATTTGAAGAATCAGCACCTTCAAGCACCCAAGCAGATTTTACTTCTTCTCCTGGTAATCATTTAAATTTTGGGAGTAATGAATGAGTTGCCTGAGAACTAAAGAGTGAGATACCCATTTCTGCTTAATTTGTCTGCATCAGTAAAGTGTGAATTTTGAAGGTTTTCTTTGAAATAGTGTTGATTTTTCTTTTTTGTGAAAAAATGTTATATGTTTCTTATTTTCCACTTTTTTTATTTTGAAGTTAGTTACTGGGACTGAGTTTACTAAAAGTTTGGTACCAATTACTTTGTTGATGAGAACTGAGAACTAAAAGCTTGGTACCAATTACTAAATGTTATATGTTTCTTATTTTCCTTACTCTAAAAGTTTGGTACCAATTACTTAAAGTTAGTTACTGGGACTGAGAACTAAAAGTTTGTCGTGACATGGTAACTTGGTAGGCAGTTGAAGTCTCTTATTAAGAATTGCTGAACATTGAAAGTCCTTACTCTAGTTATTAAAAATTACCTGTTGTCACAAAAGTTGACTATTTGAGACATATATTAAGGTTTAGTTAAAAGACTTTCACTTGGTGGATATCAACAATTTTAAGACTTCAAAATTAATTTTGCTTATGTTTTTGATGAACAGATGGTACATCAAGACAAGAGAAAACCAAGCAAAAGTACAAGGACGCTAAGGAAGCTGCCTGGGCAGCAGCAGAGTCAGCAGAAAGGGCTCAGATGGCAGCCAGAGCTGCTGCTGAGATGGCAAGACATGAAAACAAAGCCCGTAGAAAGGCACAAGTTGATGCTGATGTAGGTCCAGTAAAAGACGCTCAAAGACAATCTGAGACAGAGAATCTGAACATGCCCAATGATCAAGTCAGGCAAGATCCTCAAAGTGATGAGGAAGAAGAGAGAGAAAATGAGTATGAACCGTCTTCCTATGCCGTCTTTGATCAGGGTGATTCTGACATTGAAGACCATTCAACAAACTTGTTAGATAACTTTTCACAACCGAAGAAGGAAGAGTATATCTCTAATAATCTTTATTGGAACGAAAAAACTGATAGTAAAAAACAGGATAGAAGTGAAAATGTGTTTTTTGAGGATAGCAGAAAGGACTCCTCTCCGCCACGGTTTGTGAGTAGTTCTGCACCTACTTTTGATTCTGACAGTGAAGATGAGGATGATGTTAAAATAAAGAAAGAACATCCTAAATATAACTATAGTAAGAGGAGAAAGGAAAATGAAGATGTATTTGCTTCTGACATGAAAAGCACGAGAGTTTCATATGATGATGATGATGATGAACCTGGGCTTGGCCTACCCTTTGGAAAATTAACAGGTGGGTTGAAAAACAAAGGTTACCGCCGGCCTCCATATGTAAATAAACCAATTATTGATGCCACCCCATCAGTGGAAACCCTAGATGATCATGATGCAGTGTCAATAAAAACAGAGAAAACCCAAAGAGGGAGCAAGGACTTGGCCTCTAGGTTTGACACAAGTTATTTTGATTCAGAAGATGAGGTGGAGGAGCCAGACAATCAACCGGTACAAGACATCGGAAGACGTGCAAATAAAAATATCGTCAAGTCCTCAAGAAGAACACGAGATACTATGTCCTCGAAGATTAGAAAGGAAGATAATATTCATTTTGGAGAGAATCAACATCCCGAAGCATCAGATGAAGAAACTACAAATGAAAGTGTGGTTGCTGAGAAATCAGAATTAGAAGACCAAACAAAGAGTAGTGTGCCAGCATTCTCTACAAGTGTTCGTTCTAGACGACCACCAGATTACGAAACCTTAGCTGCCCATTTTCGCTCCCTCAGAACAGATAGGCCTTAATATCAGAGTGGAATTGTTAGTTGTTACAAAAATAAATCATATGGTGTAATTGACAAATAGTAGATTATTTTATGTTGTTCCTATACATCTGTTTTCTTGAGGCAGAGCTTGGAGGTTAATAGAAAATTTCTACCTTTTTGGAGTTGTTATTCTCCTAAATCCATGTTCTTTGTAATGTTTTTTTTATGTGATGTATAAGAAATTCACTAATCATATTGATATGGATCATTATTTAGTCTTGGGTTTTCTTCTCAAATATGATGAACAAATAAGCTCCGCCCTCAAAAACCTAAACTAAACCTTGTTCGTTTGTCAAGACTTCTATCTCCAACAGGCTTCACTGATGTAATCAAAATCGTTCTAATCATCTATAAGTTATGGTTTATGAACTGACTAAAACATCACTTGTCGGTAGTTGTAAGAAATTGTATAATATCATTACCTGAGTAGAACTAGGGTGTTCCCGAGTTCACCAAAGCTCTTTGTGACCTCAAATTTAAAATTTATTATATTGGCTTCAAACGACTAATTCAAACTGTTGAAGCCTATCTACCTTACGCGATGCGTCTATATGCAAAAATTTAGAACTTAATCAAGTGGTAAAAATTACATCTATAAATTAATTTTAACGCATTTATTTTTTAAATATTTTTTTACCACTCAACTCTATACAAAATTAATTCGAAAATTATTTTTTCATATAGTCACATCACTTGTAAAGTAGATGGATTTCAACTCTTTGAATTCGTCGTTTGAAGCCGATCTAATAAATTTTAAAATTGAATTTACAAATAAACTTGGTGGACTTAGAAACACCCTAGTTCTACTTTCATTACCTCAATACTAAAATTAGCCCCTCGCAATTACAGAGACTGCTCATCTCTGAACTTTTACCCCTTCACTACCACTCGACCACGACGCTACAAACACAATTTGACCTTTTCTTCTGTCTACTCATTCAGGAGGAGATCCGCCTAATGGAGTTGGTGATCGTTCACCTTGAGATCTCTCTCTGGAGTGTTTCCTCGTGTGTTGATCTTCAGACAGGAACAAGATAAACATGTTTGGATTGGAGATGCCTAACCAAAAGAAAAAAAGAAAAAAGAAAAAGCTTCTTTGAAAGCAAGAAATCCGCTGGAAAATGAAGCTGGTGGCATATCAGCAGCGAGGCCAGACGCTATCCCCCATGCAAATAAGGATCCCCGATATAATAACAAAATAGACTAAATTGCTAAAATAGAGCAACCGCATGATAGTTTCCACTGTCCATTTTGTTTCAGCAATAGATAGGTACATGGTACCAGCCGATTTATATGCAAAATTCGTATATTAGTGAATAGACAAATCAGAGATTAGGGTTCTTGATCAAAACCCTACAAAAAAACCACCACAAGACGTTCCTGGCCATCAGAAAGCCTCCTAAAAAGGATTGTAAAATACATAGTGAACCATCGTATATTATGCATCACCTGAAGCGGGCAGACCAGGAACCATATAAACAATAAACGACCAAATCCATGCAAAGTAAAAATGGTCAAGCTATTACTACGAATAATAAACGCCCCAAAAGAGGAGATAAGTTACACTACCAACATAACAAAAAGTGCATATTCAAACCTAACAGTGTAGATCGCTAAAAATATATCAAGCCAAATCACATGTACCACTTTATGCATTAAACACAGAGCACACCCACATCGGGTACAAAAACTAGAGTACACTGTTACTCGACATGGTATTAAAATATAGAACTATCCCTAAGGATCAAAAGCCTCCTTGCCTTGTATTCTTTAAGATGGCACTGCAAAGTAAATCAAAACAAATTGGTTATATCATTACAAGTCGAACAAGATCAGCACAACACAACAGCACATATATGTAATGCTAGTTCATTAACAAAAAAAATGAAAAAAAATAATGCATCCTTCATAGAAAAATCACTTACTGTATGTAGAGGTGTCGATTTGTTCTGGCAGTTCTTTAATATCAACCTCAAACCTCTCTTGAACCTTTAAAATAAAAAGAATCCTCAGATACAGCTAACAAAATTCGAAAGCCTTGTAATTGACAATAATAATTGGAACTAAACAAACCTGGTTAAGAATATCAGAATCCGAAGCAGAAGCAACAAATGTAATTGCAAGACCCTTGGTTCCAAAACGGCCAGCCCTGCCAACCTGCACCCCAACACAAAAACAATTAATATTGTGATCTTCAATTTCAGAAAACAAAATAAACTGGAGGTTTGGTGTTAAAGAAAATAAATAAATAAATACCCTGTGGAGATAGGTGTCAGCAGAGTCAGGCATGTCATAATTAATTACAATGTTGACGCGCTCAATGTCAATGCCCCTGCCCACCAAGTCGGTTGCAACCAGTATCCTCTTGTGCCCTTCCTTGAAGCTCTTGTACTTTGTTAATCTGCAAAAGATCAGTCAAGTGTTATATTCTGACAATAAACAAGAAGTCAACTTCAGAGAAGAAAAGATGCAAAGAAGAGATTCCAACCTTTCCTCCTGTGGCATCCCAGAGTGAATGCAAATGGAGGGGAAGTTGCACTCGCAAAGCAGCTTGTTGAGCTCAGCAGCCCGAGTGACGCTCTTTACAAATATCACCACCTGGTTGAAGTCCAATGCATCCAAGAGATCATTCAACTTCCTGTTCTTCTCCTGTTCTGAAAGTTTTATGTAGTGCTGCATGCGAATTTTAACAAGTCAAAACAAAAAATAGCCAACATAGCATGAATAAGTTAGATTCCGAAGTAGCAAGAGGTTCACCTGAACAAGACCATGCAAGGTGAGCTTGGCTTCATCATCAACATAGATTTCCATCGGCTGAAAGGGAACAAACGTGAGATAAAAGAGTTGTTAGGTGGACTAGTTGCCTTCAAGCCAAGAACAATATACATCTCATCCACTTCGCCGAATGGTTGCAGAGATTATCAGACTCAAGCTCCAAATGCATCATTTGAACAAAGATCCCTTCATGTATCCTATGTTCTTTCAAGGAGGTGGAAAGGGACCCAGAACAAAAAAAATAAAATAAAATTGGCCCTCAACAAACTTCATCCTAAAAAGACAATGTAACAAGTAGCCAACAATCTTGGCATGCATCCAGATATACATCAAAACCCCCCGCATACACGGCCAATTTAAACAACTCACGGCATACTCCATCCAAGGAATTTGCTGGGAAGATTGACGAGCTCCATCTCGTCCCAGAAAATAGTACAAAAGGAAGGATAATGGGGAACCCAAGGCATTTGTTATATCTACTTCTTAAGGTATGGATTTAACGAGGAAGAGGCGAAGTGAATCTAGAGATGAATCAGGTTTAGTGTGAGGAATGGCAAGGGTTGAGGGTACATTACATCTTGCATAAAACGTTTGCAAACAGGGCGGATCTCCTTGCTGAGTGTGGCTGAAAACATCATGACTTGCTTATCATGAGGAGTCATCTTGAATATCTCCTGTACATCTCTCCTCATGTCTACACCATTACCATACAAGCACACAAAGGTTAAAGAACACTTAAAAAGAGTACAAGTAGTACAAAATAATGCAGAGCCTTCAAAATGGATTCCATGAACAATCTCCCCTCAGATCTCAGAGTCAAGAGACTGTTTAGAAACTTCTCGGGAGAGAATTCATGAAATTCGACTTTGAATACAGCAAAGCAAATTAGAAGCCAGGTTGCTAAAGAGTGAAAAACAACAAAAGGTACCAAGAGAATCGAGCATCTTATCACACTCATCAAGAATGAAATGGCGCACATTCTTTAGGGAGAGATCCTTGTCACGGGAGAGAGCAAGGATTCTTCCAGGAGTGCCCACCACAATATGAGGGCACTCATTCTTCAGTATATCCTTATGCTTGGATATGTGCACTCCACCGTAGAACACTGCCACCTTAATGTCAGGCAGGTATGTTGTGAATCTCTCAAACTCGTGGCAGATCTACATCATACAAACAAGAAATATTAGCATCTGCACTCATATCACAATCTTTTGACACACCATACTGCTGCTAACATAAACACAAGTACAAAAAAGGGGGAAACAGACCTGATAAGCCAACTCGCGAGTGTGGCAGAGAACAAGGGCAGCGACTTGGCCAGCAACAGGCTCGATTTGTTGAAGGGTCGAGAGGACAAAGACAGCAGTCTTTCCCATACCAGACTTGGCTTGGCAGATTACGTCCATCCCCAGGATAGCTTGAGGTATGCACTCGTGTTGTACTGGTGGTAGAGAGGAAGAACCAAAGAAAAGGTGGAGCAGTGCAACACCCTCATGTGAGTTTAATATGTTTAACCATCCGGGACGTTATTTTAATTGGAAATTATTTTACCGTACTCCTCCAAAATCAGGACTTGTTCAAGTTATGATTACCTGCACATTGTTCACATAACCATCGCATTATTTTAATGTGAAGATCTAAATTAAATCTGAATAATAAAAATGTATACAAAAGAAGAGAAAGAAGAAGAGAGAGAGAGAGAGTTGCCTTCAGAAGGGTGCTCAAACCCAGAATCAACAATGGCACGAAGTAGTTCTGGTTTCAACAGGAAGTCTCTGAACCCTGAGCTGTGTATTCCGACATATCCCCTGCAATAACCAATTTTGTTTTTTGTTATTCATGTCATCATACAGTAGTATATGCTAGTAATTCCCACAAAATTATACTTGCAAAGTTTCAAAAGTTAAAAAATTCTTTAAAATTACACAAATTCCAGCTATAGATTACAAATCCATTAACAGATGAGAAAAAAATTATTATAAATTTCAGTCAACTTTGCTACTACATATGATATATCAGATAAACTATTTCAAACAGTTGATTTACATAACTGGAAAACTTTCTTTAAATTTACAAACTGTCAATAGAATTGGAGAAATTATAAATCCGAAAATCCCACTAAATATTTCAGTTCCCCTGATTTTTGGACAGTAGAATTAAATTACAACTCCTTGTATTATATTGTCTGCCAATAACCAAAGTCTGGCAACACCTTAAGACCGAGAAAACAAAAGCCCAGAGAAATTGAAATATACTTTCCTTCAAATTTATAGGCAGGATATTAATTTTTTCAATTTTGCCAGTCTACTCATGACCTTTTAATTTCAGATATTTTTTTCCAAATAGAATATCATTGCAATCAGCTTGAGTAAAAAACAGACCTATTAAAAGATCTGGAATTACAGATAAGTGTGGCTACTTATTGACACATGATTAGTTTTAAACTTGAAATAACTAAAACTATTAACAGCAAATTACATGATAAAAAACATATAACTTTCGAAATCATAGACAGTTAAATCCATATCATGAGATCTGTCATCATGTATTGACGGAAACCCTAGATCCATTTTAATTACAAGTAAATAAACTAGTACAATACAAAACTATGCATAAATAGACACGTCTTAACGCTTAACATCTACAGAGGGTGGATTTATACAAACTAAAATAAAACCCTAATTTGCGCCAGAAAAGGCAATTTCTTACTTCTTGGGGCCGTCACCGGTGGCTTTGACCGCAACTTCGTCGGTCGCCTTGACCTCCTCCTCTTCGTAGTCGATAAGCTCCTCTTCGTATGCATCGTGGTCTTTTACTTCTCCCATCCTAAATCCAGATCCATAAACAAAATAAAAAACCGATCTTCACGAAATCATTTCTTCTCATTAGAGAAGAAAATTCAGAGGTTTAACGCGAACTCACATTCAGATCACACAAAAAGAGATGTAAAACTAGGGATTTGAGATGTGCTTCTTCGGCGCAGAGAGAAGCTCGAGAGGGAAGATGAGATAAATGCGGCTGGGACGTGAAGTCAATAAAAAAGCCCTAGGTTGTTATTTAAAGGGTTGAAGTAAGACGGTTCTGAGGATATGATGAATCCACCGTTGATTTCGATAATCTTAAATCCCTGCCGTCCAGTGTTACACGGATTGCTTAAAAATATCAACGTTTTTGGGACAGCAACAGCACCAGATCTTTTTCGGGTGCGTATCCTCTGAGATATCTCAATTTTTGCGTGACCGACGTGTCCGGTAACTATTCGGGGAACCGTAGGGGGCCAGTATTATTTGAGATTGAGATTCGTGCAGAATGTATTTGAACGATTAAGATATTCAAAAAAGTCATGCAAAGTTTGAGATATCTCAGAGGATGCGAATTCATCTTTTTCGCGTTTACTTATTAGGTTTGAGATTGTCTGCGGCAACTCTTTTTGCGTGCATCCCTGTTATCTTGACACCTAGGCTACCTATAACGGAATCATTGACAGATAAGAATAGAGTAGGATAATGTCAATTATTAATTAGTAAGAATAGATTATGAATAAGTTCAATTAAATTAGATATGAGTACGAACATGTTTCCAGTATTGTACCGGTGACACCCCTGGATCGCGTATCCCTGAGATATCTCAACTTTTTTGTGACCGACGTGTCCGGTGTCTATTCGGGAATAGCGCGGGGGCTAGTATTATTTGTGCTTTAAGATTCGTGCAGAACTATTTTAATGGTTATGGTTTTTCATAAAAATATGCAAAAGTTAAGAGATCTCAGAGGATGCGAATTCCCTCTGTTTTCCCCTTTGAATCTCATTTTGTCTTATTTCTTTTTGGCATAAATTCTGCTGTACGATTTCTTTTTTAATAATATATATTGCCAAAAAAATGTACTTACCCAAAATGAAATTTTAAATTATACGCAGTTTTCCGGGTTTTGTATGTGTAGAACTTTTTTCTGTTAGCTATCTTCATATATTCTTTATTTAGCTTGTTAAGTACTCCAATAAAATGTTAGATTTTTTTGTTTCCCCTGTTGACTACTGTACTGTCGCATGCATTCGTTATTCAGCTATTTTGAAATTTCCCAAAGATGAATTTCCGAGAACTTCTTTATACCAAACACAGTTACCAGTTCTAAACATAGAAAAATATGGATTTCTTTTAGATTTTTTTATTGACCACTGTTCTTGGAAGCGAAGTTTCAAGGATTTTAATGTAATACGTGTGGAGAACCGCCTCTCTGTTGTATACCTTATTTGCACTTCATAATTTATCTCTTCCAATCAATCAAATGCTTCATTCCTCAGCAACAAAACCCTCCTGTTGTATATATGTGCATATCATCAGAAGAGACATTCAATTCAGACAGGAAATGGAAAAGGAAGGAGGGAGTTCAAGTGGTACCAGTATATTTCCTGGAACAGAGTTCAACCTAGAGCCTGGTCCATTGAAAGAGCTCTCACCAGAGAAGATAAAGGAGGAAATCAAGAGATGGGCCAAGGCCGTTGTCGCCTATGCTCGCCAACTAAGCTTTGGTTCTCTTGATAAGGCCTGAGTCGCCGGGGAGCAGCTTGGGTCCGATGCCCATCGGACTCAAACTGGGTCCAATGGGTTCCTTAACCGTCCGATCCGATTTAAGATCCGTGCGTGTTCGTTTTAATATCTGTGCGTACGGATCTTAAAGCGGATCGGACGGTTTTGGAGCCCATCAGACCCAGTTTGTCCAATGGGTATCGGACCCAAGCTGCTCCCGAGTCGCCGAGTTATGTAGTTAAATTGATTTCAAACAAGGATAGCATATTTAAGGTTTGATTTTTTCTTTCTTTCTCTGTTCCTTGTTTTAAAACAACAAACCAAAAGAACATAGAAAATTAACAGCTGCAACTGAAATAATATGGTTTTTGGCATGCAGAAAAACACTGCAGATTATAGAAAGATCTGATCGCAACACGAGCACTCCTAGTCCAAAATGCAATACTTGTGGAGGAAGTACTTGAGAGAATTTTAGTAAATTGTTTGAAGTATAGAGATTGATAGAGCTGACAATTCAAATGTCACACCTGATGAACTTATGTTACCTTCATCACTACTTGGCATTTGCCCATTAGCAATTCAAAGCCAATGATTCTTCACCAATGTAAATAAATAAAAGATAGGAGATATATCATATAGTAAACATAAATTGAAAAAGCTTCACCGAGTTTTTTTGTTTTCCTTTTCAAGAAATAGCATGATCTTTCTTTTCCATTTTTTTTTTCCTTATTTCAACATGGTTGATTTGGGAGGTGAAGGATGCAGGTTGAATGAATACAAAGAAAAATGCATTTAACAGATACAGATAAGGTGTTAATATTTTTTATACAATTCGTGCATTTGCACCATAAAAAACATGTTCTGCTGACAACAGATACCGTGCTATAATTTTTTTTTATACAATTGGTGCATTTGCACAATAGAACATATAATGCACAAAGCCCTAGCATGACAGGAAAATATTTCCTTAGTACGCACCCCATATATTTATACGACCAAAAAATGACTAAGCTACCAAAACTTTAGTTGGAGAAGTTAGAAAGTATAGTTAATTCCTAATTAATCCCCCTTGTGTTCTAATTTGGTAATACTCCTCAGCAGTTGCTTAGAATAGAGATCACGTGCCTGAGCTCCATTTCTTAGCCGATTCACTCTCACCCATGCCGGTTCCTACAAAAGAAAATCATTAGAAAAAAAAAAGAAAACAGGAAATAAGATCCATTTACATTAAGGGTATGTTTGGTTGGATTAAGTATGGGCTCTTCAGAATAGCCTATTCGGTGTTTGGTTTGGAGATTTGATTATTCTAATAAGACAAACAATAGCTATTCTTGATTTGGCGATTCTAACTATTCTTGATTTGGCGATTCTAGCTATTCTTGTTTTGCAACCAAACATACCCTATTGGACAAGTAGATAAGGTGGATAATACAGGTTTCTGCTAAACCACTACTCTGTCAATTTTTGCAAATGCATCCCTCATATATGGAATTTGCCATAAAGATACAACTAGCATAATCATAAGCATAAGCTAAATTTTAGGATTTAGTAAATACGAGGACCACCCACTTCTCACACTAATCAAGGAATCTAAAATTAAGCATTGAGAGATACCTCATATTCTGGCAAATAATAAATATCAATATATGCCCTAAATTGAATCCATCTCTTCCTACTTTTTCCTATTATTGTCTAATTTCTTTGAACCCGACCAAACAAGAAAGCAACAGAGATAGCTATCCCATCAGCATGTTTATTTCGCATTTCAAAGGGTTACAAATACTACAATATTGTGGCACTTTTTTCTCCACAAGAAATGAAAAATGCTTTCTTTGCAAAAAAGAAGAAAGAAGTCGAAATAAGAATAAAACTACTAACCTCGGGAACAAATTTAGAGAAGCCAAATTTGACAAACAGAAGAATATGTTCAATTAACAGAATAGCAGCAAGGCCAGGTTCAATTCTCCATTTACCCTCTTGATCATAAAGGCATATTAATAGTAGAGAGTTCGTGCAAATCGCCATCACTATCAGAAACTAAAATCAAGAACGCAATATCCAAATAAGCACTGGATTTAGGAAATTTTGTGCATATATCTTGACTTTTTAGGTTTTATATCCTGATTTTGTAAGAACACAAGTACTTTTCAATTATGAATAGGTAAACCAAACCTGAAATATATTCAACCAAGCACCAATAGTAGCAGAGGCACGAGGTACTGGCCGCCTCAGCATTGCAAGCAACTTAAGAGCATCTGCTCTTATCTCAGTTAAGTTATTCTGAAATTAAAAAAAAAAAATTGAGGCGTGGTCCATAAAAGCAACTAAAATCTTTCAGTTTTAAAAAGCAAAAGTTAACAATTCATTGAGTAAATAAATTACCAGTGTGGCAAAGCAAAATATAGGAGGAAACGCACATGCAAACATCATCATCATCCCGAATTGAAGAGCCAGCTCCAGGTAATCTGTCCAAAACAGTACGTCAGAAAGATGTTACTTTTTTTTTAGAACAAAGACACACTAACTGGTAAAGGAGACCAATGCAGTTATGTTGGGGTGTTACCGTCAAATAAACCATCTTCAAGGTCAGCTCCTATGCTTGCACTGTAAGAAGGTTTCAAGTACTCCTTCTCCACTCTAGTAGAGAGGCGGACATTTTTTGCCATTGGGGATCCCACATCGTACTTTTTCTTACTGCAAGTTCATTGGCAAAGATAAGTTAAAAAAATAAATTAAATAAAGGATATTTCCACGTGTGTTCCTGCAAACACTCAAGATGATTATACACCATGTAAAACAGGAAATATCTTATTTGCGTCTGGAAAACATTGCAATAAGCTCCTTATAACTCTCCTTCCAATATGCCTTCCAAAAAAAACAGGGCTATATTTGGTATTTTGAAGACATTGGAGCTGTACGGAGTATAACAGAAAATCAAAATAAAATCTTCTTAAATGTTCTTGGACATCTTTTTGTCATGCTGGGCATGCATGTATTTCTCACTTTGCAGGGCTATATTTGATATTTTAAGGCCTTTTGTTGTTGTTGGCACGTGGGGGGGGTCATTGAATTGCCACAGTAAGACATAAACAGTTAAACACTGTATAAATGGAGAACTTACTGAAGAGCCATGTATTTCTTGTAGTTGTATGTAACATACGGAATGGAGTTCTCTATCAGATTTTCCAGCACCTAAATGTTCCAAAATTACTCAGTAAAGATTACAATATAAGAAGAAACATTCTCAGGTAGGCCTGTTCCATGCGCTGTAAACAAAAGATTGGCATATTGTTGACATATGGGAAGTAGATTTGTAAAAGAAAAGAAACGGGTGCTCAGCTTAATCTAAGGCCCGTCAATACAAGCTTTATTAATTTTAATGGTGGCGGTTTAATGATCCTTAGGCTTCAGGTAGGTGGAAGGACTTTTATCATTCATACATGGTAATAGGGAACACAACCAATAAAAAATATTTATCTCCATTTTAAGGAATTTATTTTTTATCGGTTGTGTTGCAGGAAGAAATCTGATAGATGTTGGCAGCACAAAAGTAGTTGGTAAAGGTGAACTGACTAAACCTTGACAAAAATCCTTTATTTGAGTGAGCCTCACTTGCCCCATTAATCTTTCCATTCTCTCCCGCATCTAACCCTAACTACTCAGTAGTTCAACCAACAATTCATCATGTAGGTTACACAGTACTAATTAAGATTTTCGGTCCACAATTTTCCTCTGTTAGGTGAGCAATTAGAATTGGAGTCATTTGAATTGATGAAAGATTATTGTTGCTCTGGCAATTCTCAAATTTATAGCAGATGAAAATATAGTTAATATTGATGGATCATTGCTAGACGAGACTTAGGTTTGAAAAACCACCTATAAATCCTTAAAAACAAGGTTATTTGAATAGCCAAATGTGCCTAAAGTAGATAATTTATAGAGAGAGAAAAATAGGTTATGGTTTCCAAGGGGGTATGTAATGGCAAATTTTGTAGAGATATTGAGAACAGACTAAAACTAATTCTAGATAAATCAAAGGAATAGATTATTTATTAAAGGGGGTTATTTTTCTTCATTTGAACACAATTAAAAGATAAGCAGGCTATGGTTACTTTTGTCATAGTTCAACCCTCCGTACGTAGAAAACATCAACCGATAATTGGAGGGACACAGACTGGCAACAGGCCTGGTATTAGGTCTGCTCAAGAGATGGAGATAATCATTACAACAGTGCCGATGAATTCAGGTGAAGTCGCGCTACTTCATTATGATTACTGTTTTTTAACACGATCAGTGTTTATTACTCTTTTTAAGGCCTTTTATAGAGCAATGCCTGGAGTTGTATATGAGTACTGTGAATCAGTATTAATGATATTATGGACTGAGGTTTAAAGAGTTTTGAAGGGCTAGTGATGTCTGAATCCAGTTCACCTCCTTTTTAGTTTGCACATTCCGAGGTTCACAATTCATCTAGGTTTTGGACAGTCCATATTAATTTAATGGGAAAAAAAAATGTTCAAGTACCTGAGAAACAATAAGCCGCTGAATCAACAGCTTGCGAAGAGTAGCCAAGTTACGGTAAACCACTGCATGATAGAACAGCCCTATGTACGATTGCATGAAGTAAAGGCCAAAGACCTGGTAAAAGAAAAGAACAGAAAAGACAGTGAAGGGCTTAAAATAAGAGAAAGAATGAAAGATTATTAAAGGCTTGCCAAATATTCAGGGAACAGCTACATAACATGCATCAGTGGTACAGAGAGACTCTCTCCGCAATTGCTCTAAATTTCAACTAATACAAGGACTATTCCCCTACAGATTATCGCAATAAAGCATATTAATTGCCACGTACATGCGTTCTTTCCTAAAATGCACAAACCATCCTCCATTTGCTTGTTTGTGTTGAGGTTGTTTTGTTGTTTAATAGAGCAAATAACAAAGGCAAGGAGATTTGGGGCTTTGAAGTAAATTGAGGAAGGAAGGGCATTTAAAATACTTTGTACTTTGCAGGATATAAGGGGTATATAAACCAAGCTATATATGTTTTTTTTCTCTTCCGCATAGAAATAGGATGCTCTGACATTTTGTGGACATATTTGTAAACTGGATAGTATGTTAGTGACAAAAACATGTATAGAAACCTTATAAACCAAGCTAGCAGCACTGGAATCTTCGCCTTGATTATTCTCGCATTTGATAAGAGAAACAGCCACTTTCCCTCCTATTCTTGTGTAGTATTGAATTGCAATTAGATATGCTGCTGTCAGGAGATACCTATAACACACAAAAAGAAAGTAAGAGAAGCCAAAAGGATGCAACCTTGGCCAATTATTTTGGAATTTGTTTTGAAGAAACATTAACTGTTTTCACATGGAAAATGAATATTTCAAGTTCATAACAAAAATTCCAAATTTCTCTAAATTTATGTTGGATAGATTTGTCTAAATATTAACAAACTGTTTATTCCATTTTGTTCAAACTAGCAAAGTAATTAGGACAAAAGAAATGAGGTAAATAAAAGAGCCAATATGAAATTACATGGAAAGGGGTCAACTTAAATGAGAGAACCATTTCTTCTTTGAAAGTCAGTGCTCCTGGTTATTTATGATTTTGCAAACACACAAAAAACATAGATAAATTCGAAAGAATTCCCAATAAGTCAGTACCTCAGAACTTCGATTTGAGTAATATTGTATAAATGAGCATAGGCGAGTTCAAAAGGTAACTGTAGGCAAATGATACCAAAAACAACAATTGCGTTATTTTTTACTTTGCGAAGAATGCCACCCCACTCATCGGCTTGTATGCTTGTCTTCTCTATAGGTCTACTAGAGTAAAATTTATTTTTTACGGGGTCAACATAGTTAAATTCATTCGCAAATTCATTCGCATCACTCGCCATCTCTTTGCAGTCATTTATAGAATAGTTAATCCCCCATCTGCTCAAACAAAACCAATTTATAAGATTAGAATCATTTCCAGCTTCATGTGCACCTCCGGAAACAAGACTATAAAAAAAAATGTCTGCATCGACCGATACCAAAAATAACCCTTCACTGTCAGATATTACCTCCTTATAAGTAGGGATAGAATGGGCTTAATTGTTGTACCAAAATAGGGAGACCAAGGAAAAAGGGGACGCACTTTCTTGTTTAGAGAAAAACATGGAAATATATTATGAGTTATATGCTTTTCTTAATAATATCTGAATAAATGGTAAAGAGTCCATATATTACTACCTGGCCAGAAGTGCTGAATTTTTCCGCTTCCAGAATTGGAAAAAGAATACTGCCCAAGAAATGACAAAGACAAAGAAGGAAGGAAGCACCAAGAATTGCATTCGTCTGGGATAGAAGAAAAAAGTGAATAAATTTCCAGCATTCAGTATTACATAGTTGCTTTTTGTATTTATTTTTCTTCTTTTTTTGCCAACTATATTACCCGAAATCAATAAGCTGAGTGGCAAGCCCGAAAGCAGCTGGAAAGAACATCCATCGTGTGTACATTCCCAGAAATGAAAAGTATGAAGCTATCTGATAATCCAATTAAAGAAGGATATTAAAACAGAGATCAATTTACTGCTCAATTACGTCAGCTTTCAAATAAAGTACTGGTGTATCCAACCTTTGAACCGAAGTAGGAATATATTTCATCGATGGGTTGCCATGTGAAATCCAACCAGTTAAGAGCCCACTTTCGCAATAGCTGCTTTCTCTTAGCCTCATCTGCATAGTGGTATGAATTTCAATTTTTAACTAATCTGACCCAGCCAGAAGCTGCTGTCGCTGGATGGTTCAAGTAAATATATTCTATACACCTATATTATTATACACTTGATTGTAAATTACGTTGTCAATATTTTTATCTCGGATTAAAGTATGTATCATGAAGCCTGCTGGTTCTTTCTTCTAACTGTTTTTGAAGTCATTAGAACACAGAGATCATTCTTAAACTCTGGTAAAAGGGAATATCTATAGGTTTAGGTATGTGGAAAATAATAACAAAAAAAATGAGCCGTACCATGCAAAGGGAACACTTGTTTGACAACTCCCTCAATTTCCAACATTTTCAACAGAGACTTGTTCTTCTCATAGTTGACCTCTTTATCATCATATTTTAATGCTATATTAGAATCTGTCTTGTTGACCTGCATATGTGCAAGCACAACCACAGTCTCAGTTCTAAACAAAATGCATGAAAGCTATGTTTTAGTAAAAAAAAAATTCATGGTTTGACTTACTATGCCGTATAACAAATGGCGAAAGCAGGAATAGCGCTCATACCAGCTAAAGAGGGACCCATCTGGCTGCCTCACAAATGCTTCCACCATGTCCCACTCAAACTGCAGCTCCATGCCTGAATAGGATATACAATTCAAAATCATAAAGTGAAATATAAAATGTGAAATGAGCGATTTTATTTTTAAATGGAAATTACCGATATAGGTCAGCTTCTTGAGTTGTAACTCAGCCGCAGCATGTCCCAAAATTATCATCGGTGCGGCAACCTGAAAATGGTAGTATTCATGACTAATTAAAATTTTCACGTTGAAGAAGAAAACAAATGCACTATTGCACTTATTTTTATTAGCTGGTATATGCATGCAACCATGGTGTCTCACTTAATTGTCTGAGATATAGGACAATATTATTCCTATTTAGGAAATAAAATAGTGATGGTTAGGCTTCAGCACATGGGGACATGCACAGAAGGAGGAAAATAGAAGATCTAATTTGTCAGAGTATTGTTCTGGTTCTTGCCTAACTACATGTGACCCTGCCTAAATCTAGACATTAAAATTGAGGAGATTGTGGAATTGACTGTTGCAAACAGCAGCAAATGAAATTGCTCGTCTCGGCAGCTTCTGCCAAGGATTTTAAAAATAAATTGCTCGTTTATCAGAGAAATAGAAAAGAAAAATCGAAAGAGCAAAACCTTGAGAAACTCAGCAGGTACCCCGCGAAATCTATCCACAATTAATCCCGCCTTCTTCAATTCACGAATCAAGAACTCCACGCAATCGTTTTTCTCCATCTCATCTCCTTCTTCCTTCCTCCTCCTCTTGGGCACAACAATCACCACCTCAAATCCCGTCTCTTCTCCCATACCATTCATCTCCTTACCAAAATATTTGTTCCAAACACTAACAGAGATGCCAATCTGATCAAAGTTTTTCAATTTTGAAGGGAGAAATGGGGAAAGGGTTGCACTTCTATCCTTTTGTGGAAGCAAAGAGGATCGGAATAGAGAGGTAACGGTACAAAAATGAAATAAAGGCAATTAAGCGATTCGAATCGATTAGTTCACAAAATGCCAATGCATCAAAACAGGAATAACTATTCCAGAAAATGATAAGCAAGATTCGGGAACAAGTGGACAGAATAAATGGAAGAGAGTGAATTCGATAGTTTCGAGAGTCATAGGAGAAATAATTTGACCAGAATAAAACGAGAGAAACAGGAATTGGAGTACCGGACAGGGCACGGTGGTGGGGAATTCGAATCCTCTGAGATATCTCAAACTTTGCGTGACTTTTTGGAATATATCAATTGTTCAAATACATTCTGCACAACTCTCAAAGCTCAAATAATACTGGCCCCCTACGGTTCCCCGAATAGGCACCGGACACGTCGGTCACGCAAAAATTGAGATATCTCAGAGGATACGGACCCCGGTGGTGGGCCACTTGTCAGGTTCAGTTTCTCTTTCCCAGACTGACTGTCAGAATACTTTTAGATTCCCTGTGGCACTGAATCTAAGTAAAAATATGTTTCAATCCACTAAACAGAGGCGTTATATAAAATAAAATCTTCCAAAGTGCGGGTCCCATTTTTCATAGATCCGCTATGAGGTCGCCATAGATATTGAAGGGCAAAGGGTATAGTATACGTTATGATAACATTTGATTTTGATTGGAGAAAGAACAAATACGATTATTATAAATAGACCCGGTTTTGACCTAAAGTACCTGTCTTCGATTGTCCCACTAAGTCGTGCCATCAAATCACTAAAGTAATCTTAGTATATTAATTTCTATTGTAATTTGAAACCTTGTAAAGTTGTAAGCACGATGGCAATCGCCAGTCTGCTCAGATACAACTCATGATTATGGGACGCTTCCTCTCCTCGTGATAAATTAAGCTCAGCTTATGACAGATTGACAGGTAACAATATCTCATACAAATATCATTATTTTATAATTGTGGATGGTGTTACATTAGCAACCCGAATGTAACAACAGCTTTAGGATTCAATTATTCAATTTCTGTGGGTTTCAACTTTCAAGCCGCTGATTAATTTTAGAAGGCCGATATTTTTCTGGGTGGTTAAGCTACCAAGGCCCGTTTGGCGTAATAAAATTTCCAGTAGGCCCGTTTCAGGAAACATGATATATCGATCCCAATGTGGATATTGGCCGAAATTTTTTTTTTTTTTTTTTGACATCCGGAAAAATCTCATTAAAATAACTAAGATCTCAATTTCTTTAAAAATGACACTCTTGTACAAAAATTTGACGCACCAACCAATCCAAACTTGCACAAGAGTTTGGCGTACCACTTGATACGCGAGTTCATGTGGCACACCGAGTTTGCACAATCCTTTGGCGTACCAAGCTGGTTCACACAACCCTTATGCGCACCAATATTAATTTCAAATTTGGGTCACATATCTCAGGCGCACTCTTTCACTTTACGCATTCAATGAAGATATATATATGCTCACAATTCAGCACTTGTAAGGACCATTCGATTACATCAAGATTCGTGCTAAGTACATTAAAATATGTGCAAGTATGCCAATTTCCGTGCGCACCTATTGGTGCGCCAAAGGGTTGTGCGAACCTGGTACGCCACATGAACTCGCGCACCAAGTGGTGCGCCAAACCCTTGTGCGAGCCTGGATTGGTTGGTGCGCCAAACACAGGGAGTGTCATTTTTTGAGATTTCTGAGCCCGGGTGTCATTTATTTAATTCGAATTTATTCAGGGGTCAGAAAAAAAAAATCGGGGATATTGGCATCATTATTTATTCTGGATCCAACATTTTGATGACTATTCAATATTTTTAATAACTCATTTTTCATATTCAATCGTTCTGGCAATTTATTGTTGTTGTTGTTTTCTAAAATTAAAATAGGCCTGACATTTAAAGTCATTTATTTCTGATCCAAATTTAACCGAGAGGATTTACCTTATGAAATTTGACAGATAATGTAGTTTAAAATAATAAACAAAATCTCTTTAATATAACAAGCTGTTTGGTTGTTTGGTAATGTTTTTTGTGTAGAGATTAACCACTCGGAATATGAAACAAATCTGTTGCAATTCTTTGGAATCACGGGACTCTTAATTCTAAATCCATCGTTTAATCTATTTTGAGATTCGTGCATAAAAAACAATTGTTATTTTAGATTCATGCATTCCAAAAATGAAGGGGTGGATTTGAAATTATACGTCCATGTGATTTCAAAGAATTGCATCAGATTCTGGGGCGGACCCAAGTGCAACTAGGGAGGGCAGCTGCCCCCCCTGAATTTTGCGTTTTAGTACAAGTCGGAACATTTCGATCGACTCTGCTCTTTCCTGAATTTTTTTTTGCCCTCCATTAGATGTTTAATTTGTTGTTCAGGTTAAATTTAGGATTAAAATTAAAATAAATTTCTTCAATTATGATTAATAATTAGAATTTTAGATTAAAATATCAAAAATTACAAGTCAGAGCATTGAAAAGTATAGATTAATACATTATTTTTTATTAAGTACTTAATTAATTAATGGATTTGAACCCGATTTGATATTTTTTTACCCCATGACGAAAATTCTGGATCCCCTGATTAGATTTACTTTCCTCATAATAGTGCTAAGAAAGAGCATTGCTTATTGATATTGGTTGTTGATTAGGATTAATATTATGGTAAAAAAAGATAGTTTCATAGAAGAAGGTTGAAAAGGATATAAAATTTGAAATGAAATCCTCTCTTTTTCTTGAATAAAATGAGGACTCTCCTCTCTTTATCTCTCGTACTCTCTCATTTCTTTCTCCTTCTCTTTTTTTCTCTCTATTTCTCTCTAAAATGAGAACCCTCTTATTCTCAAGAATAGAGGCAGATTCTTACCCATAAATTTGAGCATATTACACGACAAAGAGAAATCAATTATTTCGGATGTCGTCTTCTCAGTATAAGGGCCGCGTCGATATTGATACTAGGCAAGACTGCAATCTGGTATAATCCCAACTAAATCAGATACGGGCGTATTTCTCATGGTGCTCGCAATATATCCGAAAATGCTTGAAGTTTAATACATCATAATTCTGCATTAGGAAAAAAAATAAAGTAAAATATGATTTTATTTCTAATTAATTTGTTTTAAAAAAAATCAGTAAATACTAATCTCTTTTAAAGCCAAAGGTACTCTATGATGACTGTGGGGTATCCACAACTTCTTGCTGAACCTACCTTGCATTACCTTAGTCTCCCTCTCTACTTGATTGGTCATTTCGTCGCCCATTCTGAATTTAAAAAATCGTACCAAATTGTTTTCTAAATTATTTATTCTGGTCTGTTCTAGTATTTTCTAACTAATTCTATACTATTTTGGAATTTCCTAAAATATTCTAAACAATTTTAGAATTTTCTAGATTTTCCTAAATAATTATACAATTTTGATAATATTATGAACCATTCTAGAATATTGTAATCAATTCTCAACTATTTTGGAACTTTCTAAAATTTTCTAAACAATTTTGGTTTAATTCTCAACCATTTTAGAATTTTCTAAAATTTTGTAAATAATTTTTATATTGTTCTAAAACTATTCTGGATTTTTCTAAATTTTTCTAAAATTATTTTGGTATTTTCTAATATACCTAAAATTATTTTAGTATTTTCTAATTTACCTAAAATTATTTTAGTATTTTCTAATTTACCTAAAATTAAAATAAAATAATAAATAAAATATTCATTAAAAAAAATTACCTTAAAGAGGCCGAAACTACAGTAGGAGAGGGGAGGGGGGGGGGGAGGAGATCCGGGGGTTGTGGGGGAAGAAGAGGGAAGGGGGGGTCTTATAGCATCGGGTATGGGACAGTCGGCTTTGTCATCGGTTTTAGATAGAGAAACCGATGACAATGTTGTCGGTTCTGGAACCGATGGTTTTGTTATTGGTTCTGGAGTGGGTGAAACCGATGACTTTGCTATCGGTTTTAGCCTCTGAAACCGATGACATTGTCATCGGGAAGAGTAGATCTCGAAATCTCGAGTAAAACTGGATAGATTGTTAATTTTTTTTTTTTGTATATTAATAAAAATTTCGGCTTAATATATACTCCAATTGGTATGAATAAACTTATACACTTGAAACATGACCTATGTTAGAAACTTTCTGTTAGCTGTAGTGATTATATTATAGGATCATTAACTTGATTTTCAAAAAAGAAAAGGAGCTATTAACATTTATATTCCTACAATCACAAAAGTTAAGTCTCTTTAGTCATATAAATAAACTTTAAAGGTATTTCTTAAACATTGTTAAATTATATTTACTCCTATAATTTATTTCAATTTCAATATGTAACCATTTAATATTTTAATTCATAATACAAAGGAGGAATCATAATTCTAATTAAACATTTCTTTTCCTTTCAAATTTTCAGTGTGCTTGTTTGTTGTATGATTATGACAGTTGCATGCCAGTGTGTTTGCTGTTGTTAATTATTGATTTAGAGATTATTGATTTAAATTGAGGCCCACAAAATTATTGATTTTGTTAATAATTTTGAAAGAAAAATATTTTATTTGATGGTTAAAAAAAAGCATTTTGTAAAATTTTCCTAAATAATACTTTATTTCTTCCATGGAAATTTTGAATGGTTGGTTGTACTTTGTAAAGATGAAAATTTGAATTCTTGGTTGGCTCTTGATTATTAGCTCACTGTCAGTTAGACTGGATTTAATATGTATATATCCTTGAGCTGTTATTTAATCAATGAAAATATGACAAACTCACTATACTCAACATTCAACAAAGTAAAAATAAAGTGCATGGCTGGTTTGAATCCAACCTTGCCTTTACAAAATTCATCAAATACATGATAATTTCAAAAATTCTCAAATTGGGATGTAAAGAGAACTTTGGGAGAAGGAATTGAATTAATGTGTATCTCTTTAGGACCAATACATGCAAACCAATATATACAAAACTTGTAGGGGTTCGGGTAAGTTATATGTGCAACAATTTAATTCAATTTAAGATTTGTCCACTACTTGAAAATCAGAATTCATGTATAAAATTAATTCCAAGATAGATAGAGTTTACCATTAGACGCGTAACGGATATCTTCATCTAGTCGTATGAGCAGTTAGCTTCTTATCTTCATTATTCGTGTCAGATATACGCACCAACGACAGCAGTTGTGTCTCTATTAGTATCCATACGAATAGGTTGATAAGCTACTACAAGTCGATATGCTAGTACCGAACTGACAACCCCTTTTTTACTCTTTTTTTCTCTCTCATTTTTTTCTAAAATAAAGTGAACAAAATAGCTAACCGAAAACTAAACTGTTGTTGCATATTTATAACAGTATGCACCAATTCTTTCGAGCATGTTCATTGGCACCAATTCGTTTGAGTCTTTTCAGAATATCTTATTCTAATGGAACTGATCAGATCAGAGCCTGTTCATTGGCAGAAATTCAGAACCAACTCAACAAGACTTAATTCATATTATAACTTTATAATTAACTATTAATATGACCAAACAAATATTTTAATTCAGTACATTTCTAACAAAACTAACTACTTTTGTTATTCTATTAATTAAGGCAAAGAAAATGGTGATTGAGAGAAAGGATGACTTGCTCCACTGCAGTTGAGGGGTCATCCAGCTAAGTTACAGCAAACCAACAAAATTAAAATTTTCTTTTTAAATTGAGATAATCAAACAAACAGACAAAACAGTTTCTTCTCAAATTAGTCCCCCCATGTGCATGGTTTTCTATCCACTTCATTCTAACCCCACCTCTTCTGATACCTTCCACATGTTACAGCAGAGGCCTTTTTCACCTTTTCTCCTCATCTCACAACCAACAGTAAATAATAATACTAGTGACAGTAACAATATATGATGATGAATTTCTCGAATTATATTATAAACTATAAATTAAAAAAAATATAATTTTAGAGAACCAACTTAATTGGTTGTTTTAAAAAAAAACATAAATACCGAATAGGCTATTCAACACCAATTTATTCGGTACCAAAATATTATTCACGTTTTGTGTTATAGTTTATGATGACAATTTATGAAATTTTTCGGTGCCAGCACCGAAAAGAAGTATTTATAGTTTATAAAAAAAATCTGGTAAATAGTCTATTCGGTACTTATGATTTTTATAAAAAAAACTAACCAATCAAGTTAGTTATCTAAAATATGTTTTTCTATTTATAGTTTATAAAAAAAAAATTCGAATTTCTCACCTCAATCTCAAATCTAATTAAAAAAAATCTCTGTTAATTTTTTAGAAAGAACTATAACATCTGAACCGATGGCAAGAGGGAGTCCATGTTCTCTGAGGTAACATAATATTTGAATTTCAATCTGGACCGTTTGAGTAGAATCTAGACAAATCCGGTCTGAGGTGAATGAACATTGCTCCTTTAATATTCGTGTAAAAGAAGATGAGACGGTCCGGATCTAAACTCAAATATTATGTTATCTTAGACTGTGCTCCAAAAACTAGTACGAAGAGGAAGGGGAAAGAAGAGAAAGGAAGGAGCAGCGCGTGAGTTCCTCTCGCTATAGTGAAACCTACACATCAAATCGGAGGATACAAATTTCAAAACATTGTAGAGCGTGTTCTCCCGCATTCCCCTCGCTACAGTGCCTGCATTCCTTTCTTTCCCTCTCTGATTACCTTCTTTTGGAGCATATGAACAACGTGGACAGACCGTCGTTGTGCGGAGTTCCCCTTCATTCCCTGTAATGAAAAAGTTCTCCCCCTCTCTCGAGCATGCCCTTGTGATATGCCAGGCTAAAATAATAAATTAATTTATACCATTAATAATTAGTTGTGTGAATTGCCAATTTAGACTAAAATGTTTGTTAAACCACAAATCATTACTTAAAAAAGTATGTTGGTCCCTCCTCATCTCTGTAAGGTTCCATAGTTGTTGGATTTCCTTCTCTCACTTTAACTTTCCAGCTCTTACTTTCCCCACTTCATTTTAATCATTAGCGTTTCTATCATGACATCAAATAATAATTAAACCAGACGATTAATTAAGTCAATTTGCATTTTATAATACTATAGTTTATTTTCTTTACAATTTTAATAAACTAATCAAGCATTTTTTTTTTTGCCACCATATTGCTTAACAAACAGTACCAATTTTTTTTTATTTTTTGCTGTGGGCAATTATTATTTAATCAACCTCTTTTATGAGAGAAAGAAAGAGATGACATAATAAAGTAAAAATAAATTTATTGTACCGGCCCATACCTCCAAGCTGTAATCCGGGCCCAGGCATTTCCACTTGAACCTAACCAATCTTTTACCAAATAAACCTGGCTCATACACTCCAACCTAAACCATAACAAACCATGGTCCACATGTCAGAATTAAACCCTAATACACCTCAAAATACGGAGTACACCAAATAGGTTTTGTTCCTTCAATAATTAATCAAACTTATTACAGCCTGTATAGCCAACTGATGAACTGAACCTCTCTCTCTCTCTCTCTTCTATATAATTCCTCAAACAATTTCTACTACTCACTAGCTAGCTATTCTTTCTCTTTACATCTTCTCTTATCAAATCTCAATTTATATTTTCTGCTAATTAAATTTGTGCAATGGCAGCTCTAAAGAGTATCTCTCTTCTCTTTCTAGTCGTCGTAGCCACGACATTATGCGGTTTTGCAACGGCTCAAGTTGCACCTGCACCCGAGCCGACTTCCGCATCGAGTTCAATCTCTGCTCCTCTTGCGGCCACGGTAGTCGCCTTTTTAAGCGCGGTTCTTCTTGCATCGCAACATCATTAAATGAAGGATCGATACGCATTGCGCGCAATCGATGTTTAATTTACAGTCATTTTTTTTTTTCTTCTTCTTTTACTTTCTCCAATTCATTTTTATTTTCAATGTTCCTGTTATATTTTCTGGGCATTCATTCTCTTGTGCACTGTTGGGTTTGATTTGTGACTTGTTTTGGGTAGATAAATAATGAAATATTAATTCCAGTGTTCTTGTATTATTTGTAGTGCATTAATTAATTGTTTGCATCTGGTGCGTGTATTCTCTGTATGTATATAATTAAGTTTGTTTGATTATATTGAGATTCATTAATTAATTAGATACTGTGCAATAATTATAATTAAGCCCTTTGAAAGTAAGTAATTCTATTTAAAACATCATTAAAAAGTTGGTTCATTGCATGAACTTTTCATGCCATCAACTATAAACTTCTCTCTGTTTTTTATTATTATTTTTGTTTCAATTTTCTTTTTAACTGAAGAGGGATGCTAATTACCCAAATAGCAGTATATATTGGACTAAATTAAAATTAAAAAATAATTTTGAAACTTGAAGTTAATAGTAAAATAGAAGTTTATTGTTGGAATGTTGCATAGTAGACAATTTTTTATCAAATTGGAACCTTAATTACTAACAAATAAACAAGCCGTTAATTGTTGGGATTTATTACTTTAATTATTAGACAACAAAAAAAAAAGAATAAGACAGTATTTGTGAGGAATAATGTTAGTATATCCTCGCAGATACTCTCGTCGCTAATAAAAAAACACATTTTTATCGGTATATCTTCACAGATACTGTTCCTTTCTTGTAGTAAGTAAAAATAATTAAGTAATCCTCAAATCAAATAAACAAAACGACACAATTTAAGCAAAATTGTATTACTTGCAAATGTTGTATACAAATTAAGCAAAAAAGGGTGCTCTAATTTTTGTGTAGTTTTCTAGGATTTTGGTTTTTTTCTTTTTAAAATATGCTTGTACAGATGTACTTGTATTTTTTTTTTTTTTTGCTAATAAAATCACCAGTAGGCAACATGCCTGTCTTCAAAATAAAATAAATAAATAAATAAGAAAAGAGGAAATACATTATACAAGCATATTTGTTTGGTAGCATGGAAAAAAAAATGTAGACTTGTAGTTTGTAGTATGTATAAATTATAAGTTCACAGTACAAATCATGCCTTTGACCAGAAATATTCTGTATAATATTTCTTGAACAATACAAGGCTACCAGGGAATTTTTTTATCCGTATAAATTATTAAAATCAGACGTACGAAAATAAAAAGAGTACCTCATTTTTAATAAATATAAAAAAAAAATTGATTTATTGAGTCTGATTCAAATATTATAGATCGGACTCAATTATTCATATCCATATTTTTTTCCTTTTTTTTATAGTTTGGATCCGGACCGTCTATTTAGAAAACAAAAAAATCAAACTTTGATCCACAGATGATCTCATAAAAACATAATTTTTTTTTTCGGCTACCAGCTTGCTGTTTATAAAAAATAAAAATAAAAAAAATAAAAAGCAAGCTTACAGTTTCAAATTTGAAACAAAAAGATGGTAGGCTAGCAGAATCAAAATTTGAACAAGAATATATCAAAATCTTTTGACTACTGTCACAAACTTTTGACCATGTCATATACTCATATTATGGGGACCATACTGAGGTTACCAGACGTACCAAACACGGTCCCCGGGCACAGCACTTGATGCCCGGTTGGTACAGAAATTACAGCCATTTCCTTTTTATCTCAAAAAGATACAATCATTTTGTACCATTAATTTTAATTTCTCTCTCTGTTTTCTTTTTAACAAGACTGAGCTCTGATAAATTGATCAGAAAGATTCTCACCCTTACGACCATACTGACAAATAAATTATCCGAATTCGATTCAGCGGAGTCAAAAGTTTGTGATTCGGAAATAATCAGAGTATAAATCGGAAATAATTCGGAATTATCTAGACTGGATATCTTAGCCCACAAGAGAGCAAAACAAACAAACAAAAATCACGAAAAATACAGAAAAAAATTGTAAATTTCACAAATAATTTGGCGTCCAGTTTGTCATTATTAGAAAAATATTTAATTCGCAAATCTTGTACCTATGCTTATGACTACCGTCTCATTAAGGTTTTTGAAAGAAATTATTGTATTTTCTTTACATTGCTTATTCTTTGTTCAGTTATGGCTGTTGGAATTTAAATATAAATCTAAACTACCCATTTTTTTTTTAATTATCAGAATGAGTCATTACAATGACAAATTTTCTCTATTACTATTTTTGTGCAGCTTGCAAAGCACATATAATAAAACAGAAATTCAAAAATAAGAAATGATACAGAGCGTCTAAGGCTGTCAAATGATATATCAAAGAAACAACCAGCCTGTCATGTTCTTTTCATGATTGAGCTCTCCTTCTCTCCAGTCTTTGTCAAACAGCACATCTCCTGTTCCAAAAAAAAAAAAAAAACACAAAGGCTCCATGTTCTTTACAACTATGTTTTTATATAGAGTAGGAATACATTTACATCATATTTTGGTGACACAAAATTACACCATCAATTTTTAAAGTTCAAACAGTCGATCCAAATCGTTCAACATGTTGGATATAAAAAAATGTACTTGCAAATCAAATTTTATATTTTTTGAATTTTTTTACTATTTATTAAGATGATACAAAAATTTAATGGTCTGAAAATAACGATTTTGTAAAATACTTAATAAATAGTAAAAACATTCAAAAAAATTTAAAATTTAGTTTCTAAGCACATTTTAATATGGAGATCATGTTGAATAGTTTGGATCAATTGTTTGGACTTTGAAAACATTAAAAATAAATGGTATAATTTTGTGTCACAAAAAAATAGTGCAAGTGGATCCATCCTCTTTTATATGATTCTGGTATATTATGATTTATGCCATAATGTAATGGAGATGGTTAACCTCCTTTCCAAGGGAGCAAAATTAAAAGAAGAACAACTAATGTGTGAAAAGAAGTATTAGCTAACCAGTTACCAGTACCTACTAACATAATTTATTCTAAAATTTAATTGTCAACAACTAAATATATACTTGGTGAATTGAATTATGAAGTACAGGCTAATGCCTAATTGGCTCTGACCAACCTTGTCTATTTTTAAGCCTAATTTTCCTCTTCATTCAATTTCTCTTCAACAGTTCAACTATAAATACAACTCCTTTTCACAATCTCTCTACCACAAACAAAAAACAATCTAAAGAAGAGAGAAACTTCAAATTCCGACACACGTAAAGAAAGAACAAAAATGGCGGTTTCCGACAAGAGAGTCATGATCGCCGCCATTCCGATGTTTGTCATGTTCTTTCTTTTACTCGCCGGCAATGCCGTTGCCACTGACGCCCCGGCCCCAAGCCCGACTTCTGGCGCGGCATCTGTCTCCATGCCCGTAGCCGGAGCTGTTCTCTGCTCTGTCATGGCAATGCTCCTTGGGTCCCTCCGTCAGTGAATAATTTAATTATTCACATTAGGTTGTCTCTCAAAATATGTCTGTGCATTTCTGTATTTAATTATATTTTGAGTTTTTTTAAATTTGTATTTTTTATTTTATTGATTTGATCTTATGACGATGTAAGTATGGTGCACATGCACCTTGATTATAATTCATACAATTTTCAACAGTAAGATTTTTGTCAATGTGTGGTTATCATATGGAAGCAGCAATTTTAAGATAAAAGAAAGGATTTCTTTTAGAAAAGATAATATAGGTGATGAATTGCCTATATTATATTATACTAATTAAAAAAGAAGTTCATTTACACAAGGGAAAGAGAAGGGTTGCAACTACAAAAATATGCTACTATTCACGAGGGTATACTGACAGAAAAATATTATTTCTGAGCGTGTAGAGTATCCATGACGATATTGTCGGCAAAAAACATTTATATCCTCGTGGATAGTAACACATTTTTGTAGATGAAGTGCATATAATTGCATATCCCCATCTTTTTTAATTAACTTTTATATAATATTGTTCAAATTTTTCATGTCAGCACTAGATGCAGAAAAATTGGCATTTGAATAATGATTGAAATACTAATTCTTTTAATACTTCATTGAATTACGGAAAAGAGATGATCATTAGTACTTGAAACAAAACATCTTCAAAAAGACCAAGATATCCACAATGAAAATTTACAGAAAAATAAACCTAAAGATGAAAAATGGACAAGTACAAAAAAATGGGCAGAAAGAGAAAATAATAACTGAGAACTGGCTTTATTTATTTAGGCCCATTTTGGGGCCTAGCAATGGTTGTTCATTTTCAAAAAGGGCTCATTTGAATGATATAAATTAAGCCCATATATATGGTTAGAATTTGTATAAACCAGCTAATGGGGGGTGCAAACAGATCGGATACAGATCGGACAGTGGTAAAATCATATCTGTATTTGTTTTTATTTTTCGGATACAGACACATATTTAATATCGGATATCTGTAGATATATATAAATATTTTCATAATATAAATTAAAACTATATGATCTATATTAACTATTCGGATACGCATAATTAAAATTCAAAAACATATCCGTATCCGTATCCACACGAATATTTGGATATCAGATATCTGTATCTAATTTTCGGATACAGATCCGGATACGGTCGGATATTATCTCATCTGTTTGCACCCCTACCAGCTAATGTATAGGTTAGGTTACAGACTTACACTTGAAAAGTTATTTCAGCCCATGTGCTATTGGTTCAAAAGGGAAAAACTAAATTAATGCTTACTAAAATGGGGATTCTAGTGATGCATAAATAATTGAAAGAGACCAAGAAGAACAAAAAAATAGAAAAGGATTAGAATTTAGAGTAGAGTTCGGTTCTTGATTAAGCTACAGTTAGGGTTTGTTACATTAAGTTCCTGATTCAGCTAAAATTATAATAAAAAAGTTTTTTTTTTCTTTTTTGCACCTCAGCTAGGGATGTCAATTGATACGAAACTGTTTGAGTGAAAGCATTTTCATACAAATACTAATTAAGAATTGATATTATTATCCGTACCCTACTCTATACTTATTAAGAACTGACTTTACCCTACTCTACCTTACTCTATCCTACCTTATCTGTGAAGATTATTTAGTAACGAAATATTAATGGGCAAATAATGAATAGTAATAATATAGTTAGTTTTGTTATGAATTACAAATGCATCAAATTACTATCTATTTCTTGTCTAGGCCTTTTTGGTGCTACCAAGAGTTAATTAAAAAAGATGGAATGTGCAGAAATCACATATGGGCCAATCAAACATTTATCATGCTCCGTTTACTACACATGCAATGTTTTATATGATCCGTAATTATTTTTGCCCATACCCTTACTCATAGGTCCTGTTCAGATGCCTCTCCAGCGATGGAATGGGAATAGAAATTGAACTGATTTTCACTATGTGCGTGGAAAAAAAAAATTCAGTAGACCCACAAACACAGTAAGCTAACCGAATAGGGTTAGCGAAATTCTTACTCATAACCAATAAACTAATGAAAAAATAAATCTTACGCATATCCACCTTATCGAATACAATACAGATAAGATAAATAATTAAAATAGTACCATTGACACCCCTAATTACCTTAAACGATCCTTCCTTTGAATCAAAACCCTTGATACTGCTGAGAGAATTGGATACTTATTTAGTACCTTAGCCTAACTTAAGCAAGACAGCACTGAGAGAAGATACTGATTGATTAGCACGGATTGATACCTGTCAGGTCCGGTACAGCAAAATATTACCGGGCAGCAGAATTATGTAAAACGACAAGAATAATATAAATCAATAAAACGGGAGAGAATTATGTAAAGATGTTTAAATAATTGATTTTGTAATTGGCAAAAAAAAGACAATTTAGTCATAATAAAAGAGTCCAATTACACTACTTATATAATCATATCTAGTATATGCTTGTAAGTTATATATATTTTTTTAAAGTCCAAACAATCGATCCGAATTGTTCAACATAATCTCTATATTTAAATGTATTTGAACTTTGAAAACAAATATATAATTTACAAGTAGCATAGCCAAACTCTAAAAGTAGATGCAATGAACGAGTACTTTAATGTCTGAACATGGGCGAAACTAAAAAAAATTGATAGAAGTGAATGAAAATTAAAATGCAAAATTGTAATGAGTGAGATTTGAATCAAGACCTCTCAATCACAAAATAGAGCTTTAATCACTTGACTACAAATAAACATTTGTCATTTATTGAGGGTGGCTAAACTATATAAAAAATTTAGAAAAATAAAATTCAATTCAATTTCTATACATATAACTAAAATTTTCAAATCATAAGAATGGTTTAGCCATCTTTGACTAAGTCTTAGATTCGCCACCACTGTGTCTGAAACAATTAAGAAAATAAGGAAGCTAAAGAGCACACAAGCAGACCACCCCCGACAAGGCAGTTTTTTTAGCAACTTCTCTTTTGTTGATCCCGGAGTTGGCCGTTTGAAGGAAATTTCGACTTTGTCAAACAGACAAAGAAGAAGAGAAAAAGAGAAATGGGCTCAAGCAGGGTTTCAATTCTCTGTTAGGTGTAACTTGTGATCGGCGGGTCCCAAGTTGTCAGGTTTAAAGAGAGAAAAGAGGCAACTAACAGGTATGGCCCACACTATCAGTCTCGCCTCCTCCTGCAGTACAAGCGAAGTTAGTTGATCAGATAGGGACCAATGCCATTACCTCTGTTTCCTCTCCAGCCATTTGTGGGGAACATGAGAATCAAGAACTGAATGGAATTTAAGGAAAAAAAAGGTGCTTGTGCAGTTGGGAAGAACAGAGTTGGTTCCGCTACGGACAAATTCTCACCAATTCTCTCTCTCTCTCTCTCTCTCTGTATATATATATATATATATAGGTTAGACTTCTTATTAAAGTTAGAAGTTAACTGTATGAACAATCATATTCGCTTAATTGCAAAAATTCCAGTGTAAATTTCCTTTGACCAGTATGCTACATTTCTTCAAATTATTCTTATAATTAGCTGAACCAACTCTCTTCCTATCAACTGCACAAGTTCACTGATAAGAGGAACTCAGGATTAATGCCTCTACAAATCAAATACTGTCGAAGACCCAGTGCTATCTCGATCGCACCTTTCTTGAGCAGCCTATCTATAAAATAGTTGAAGGTCATAACATCACGCACATGCCCTTTAGAAATAATTTCATTAAGAAAACGCAATGCCTTTTCAATTTCAACGGTTCTGCACAAACCTTCTATAAGAACAGTGTAGGTCCCAACATCAGGCTTAAGCCCTTTAGAAATCATATCATCTAAAAAATCCGTTACCTTCTCGATTTTACCGTTCTTGAATAGTCCATCTATAAGAGTGTTATAGTTTATGACATTGGGTTCTTGCCCTTTAGAAACCATGTCACGTAGAAACTCCATTGCCTTCTCAACTTCACCATTCTTGCACAGCAAATCTATGAGAGAGTTATAGGTTACGAAATTGGGCTTTTGACCTCTAGAAATCATTTCACGTAGAAAATCAAATGCCTGCTCAGTCTCACCGTTCTTCCATAGCCCATCTATTAGAATGCTATAGCTTACGACATTTGGCTCCAGCCCTTTAGAAATCATGTCACGTAGAAAATCCATTGCCTTGTCGATTTCACCTTTCTTGAACAGCATATCTATAAGAGTGTTATAGGTTATGACATCAGGCTCTTGACCTTTAGAAATCATTACACGTAGAAAATGCAATGCCTCCTCAATTTCACCTTCCTTGTATAGCCCATCTATAAGAGTGTTATAGGTTATGACATCAGGTTCTCGACCTTTAAAAATCATTTGTTGAAGTAAATTCTTTGCCTTCTCAATTTCACCTTTCTTGCACAACCCATCAATAAGAGTGTTATAATTTATGACACTGGGCACTTGCCCTTTAGAAATCATGTTATGTAGAAACTCCATTGCCTTCTCAATTTCACCTCTCTTGCACAACCCATCTATAAGAGAGTTATAGGTTACCACATTGGGCTTTTGACCTTTAGAAATCATTTCATGTATAAAATCCACTGCCTCCTCGATTTCACCTTCCTTGCACAGCCCATTTATAAGAGTGCTATAGGTTATGACATTGGGCTCTAGACCTTTAGCAACCATTTCGTGAAGAAAACCCTTTGCCTTTGCAATTTCACCTTTCTTGCACAACCCATTGATAAGAATGGTGTATGAGAACACATCGGGTTCACATCCCAGCTTAGGCATTTTATCGAGCACCATATTTGTGGCTTCACCAATTCTATTCAACAAAATGAGGCCTCTGAGTATTGAACTGAAGATCACAGTGTTAGTTTTGTGACCCTCTTTGAGAAACCGCCCAAGAAAACCAAGCAATAGTCTACCCTGATTCATTCTGGCACAGCAGTGCATCAAAATCCCATATGTATATTCATTAGGACTGATTCCTTCAGCTTGGACCAAGTGGTTGAAGAGAAAAAAGACATGGTTTCTTGAGGTTTTGGTGTGAAACAAGGAGGACAAGAGATTATTGAAGTCACGGATTGGGGATGGAGGGTTCTGTGCAGCCAACAGCCGGTTAAATGGGTGAAGCACCTCTTTAGTAGAAATTTCATCTGGCTTCAAGTGCCGTCTTATCTCCTCCTGCTTCCCCTTCCTGAAAAAGATGCTAACATTGTCATTGCTGGTAAAATTAGTAGCAAGTGGTGGATTTGGTTTGTTTGGTTGGAGTAAGGTGTAGCAGACAAGGTGGGGAACTCGGCAAGAAGGCAATGGGGATGGGAATGGGAATTGGGATTGGGAAGGTGAAGTTGAATGTGAAGGGGAGGCAGGAGATAGTGCACGCACCATCTGGTTCCTACTATATTCTTGTTTGGTTTGACTCCATTCTCTCTCTCTCTCTAGCCTCTTTCTAAAATTTTATCTAACAAGGTTGAGCTTGCTTTGCGTCCAAGTGACAAATTGCTCTTCTATCTTCAAGTACTGCGTTCAAAAATAGCAAATAATTAACAAAGATTGTAAGCAATGATGCAATTTGGTTATGAAAATTGTCCAGCCTTGTCATATTCTGGAGGAATATGAACTAGATAACAGTACAAGCAGCTTTATACAGGTACTCATTAAATGTAATATGAGATTTCATATAATCTAAATGGTTGCTGTTCACTGTCAATTAAGCAGACAAGAAGTGGATTTCAATACTGGAGTGCTGGTTTAATAGTGGACTGATTCACTAATTCAATTAAGCAACAATTGAGTCTAATCTTATTGGTTTTATATACAGCACGAAACTGAGCCGAGAGCACAAAAACTGTGAGTCAATTGTCACTAGTTTACTAACTGACAATTCAATTAAGCAAACAATTGAATCAAATCTTAATTATTCCAAGTTGGTCGAATAACTGGTTCTGTGGTTCAATTATTATCACTGGTACCTTGCTTTACTATTATAGAAGTTTCTTAATTGAACAACATTTTTCTGGATATTAATTAGCAAGCCTTGATTTCAATGATCGGCACATGAAGACCAAAGTTTGGTCCAATCTTAAACTAATTGCTGATTTATAAACATCACATTCGCTCTTTCGGATCTCATTCGGATCTCAGAAGCAAAAGCAGGTTTGAATACGAAAGTGAAGTTATAAACAAGAGAGGAGCACAGAAACTGAGAGTACAGACAAATCAGATTACCTTGAGCGATTGTGTAAGACTTGAAGAGAGATCTGAGACTGAGACTGAGACTGAGAGGGAGATCAGGAGCAGGTATGCGGAAGGAGAAAAATATCAGTGGAGATCAATAGGTCTGGAGCTCGGCCGAGTTCGGCGGTGATCTCCGGTGCGATGATTTGGCTGTCGCCGGTGGCGCATGGGAGTGCGCTAGCGAAAGAGAATGAAGTCTTCTCCGTCGAGTTTGGGAGGGAAGGAAGATGTTCTACTTCTTGTATCCGCATTCTCTCAGGTACCGTCGAAATTTGCCTCACTTTACGGTTTAAGATTAACTCTCATCAACTTTGGGATTCGTGCAACGATAAAAGGTACGGTCTGTATTATCTAATTGTGAAAGATTCCCTTGGGAGGTACCTGGGAGGATGTGAATTCCTTTTTCTTTTGCCTCGGCCGTATCGAAACTGAATTCAGGATCCCCAGGTACCTGAGGTGCAATAATTGAATCTAAACCGTTCTTTTAATCTGGAACGACAATCTCAAAACGAACTCATTATAGTTTTCATAACTACTGGATCAGATTGAGTTTGATCCGATATAATTAATCTGACCCGTCCATTTATATATATACACGTCCCCTCATCAGATACCTGACTCATCAAAACTGGGATCACCATTATCCGAGTCTGAGGTAACAAAATATTTGAGTTTCAATCTGGCCCGTCTGATCAGAGCCTGTAATAATCGAGCTCCTTTAATATTCGTACTAATATATAACGAACGGATCGGATTTAAACTAAAAAATTATGTTACCTCCCTATATAAATTTACTGTCCTCTTGGATCGGTTTATTTGAATTTGAACCAAACTTATAAATAAATTATTTCGTTTTTGGTTTATCTAATTTAATTCGGTTGACACAAATATGAGTCATTCATTCGGTTATATAAATTTGATTCGGATTACAATATTTTTAACACTTAATTTCGATATTCATAAAATATATATATATTAAAAAAAGCATAATAGTGACGGTGAATCTATACGCCGGCCAATAATATCTCCTTTAATATATTTTAATTATTTATTTTGACTACTTAATCTTTTGGAATATGAATATGTTAGTGCGGATTAAAATCACGATTTTTAGCCTTTATATTAATGAAACTTTTAATCCTCGCTCAAACTTTAACGAGCAGTCGTTCCTTTTATAAACGTCAGAATTAAATTATACTATCTAAAAGGGGGGGGGGGAATGTTTTGTGACGTAAGAAATGAACAGTGTCACCTTTATTACCTCCCGTGCTCTTTTTTTTCTAGGGCTGAGATTAAAAATGGGTGACGATTTCTTCTGTCACGCCTCTCCAATTTCTCTCCATAACGAGTTTTGGCGTTCATCGGGCCGTCAGTTTTCTTCACCGAGTTCTCCCTCACTTCAACGCTCTTCCAGTCGTCCGATTAATTAACCGACTTCTCTCTCGCTTCTACGACGCGTGCCCCTTTGCTGCGACGACGCGTGTCTCGCAGTCGCTTATCTACTTCGGTCTTGCACCGCCAAGAGCAGTCCCAGTTTCCGTTCGCTGCTGATCGTTCGCCTCCTTTTGCGTTCCCTTTTGCTCCGCAGGGGACGTGACTCCAAGCTCAGGTACTAATCTCCTCTTCAATTTAACCGTGTAGTGACGACCTCAATTTCCATCTCCTCCAATTCCATCTCTCATTTATCGGACCTTGCAATTTCTCCCGTCTTCTACAACCTCCGATCTTAACATAATAATCTGCCCTTGGGGACCCTACAGATCTCAGAGAGAAGTGACAACGGAAAAAGGGTTTAGGGTAATCATTTCTTACACAAGTATCTCTGCAAGACTGTGGCTGCTCCTACTGCCGACAAGTTCCTATACACTATGGTAATAATTTCTTCCTAAAATCATTTTTTTTTTTAATTTTCCAGAAAATGATACTAATTATCAATTGTCGTAGGATATTGGTAGCAAATTGATAAATGGTGTTGAAATTGGAGGCAATCCAAATGAGACCTTGGCACTTAGTGTTGTTCATCGTAATTCATTGGTTTGTTTTCTCTAAATGTATTAACTGGTAATTCTTCGTGAATATTATTTTTTGTTTGGTACATAATGCAATGTCATTATTTAATATATCTAGGCAAAAGCTTCACCTAAGCCACTGTCGGTTAAGGCACAATCCTTGGTTGAAGCATTAGAAGGAAAGATTATCTATATAACACAATCTAAATATTTAATTAGTTCTGATCTCTATGTTTATTATGAATTGCAGGATTTTTTTTTAAGTTTATGATTACGAGCTTCAACAAAGGAGAGGTATTGCCCATAATTTTTCCCCGTTTATCTATCATATTAAAATTAAACTGATTTTTTGTGTTATTGTTTATTATAGTGGTTTGTTAGTGAAGAACCTTGACCATAATATGGAACTGTCAGAATTGCATGCATACCATAAGGTATGTCCTAATAAATTCAAAGTGATTTTTAATTTTTATGGCCCTTTTCCAATTTGTTTTCAAACAATAGCTAGTAAGATGTGCAAATTGTTACTGCAATGTAGGACTTCCCAGCTTGGGTGACTTTGGAGACTAAAATTTTCATTTTATAGAATTTTTGGCTACTTTTTTTTGCCTTGAATTGTCTATCTTTGTCCCCCTTTCTCTTACCCCTTTTTACTGGGGATGAAATCTAATTTCCTTCAGCTTTTCGGTCCTATGTTCATTGATGTGTATCACCTAATTTCCTCCTGCCATTGAGCTTTATGTTTCTTGATCTCTTTCAGGTTATGTAAATTTTCATATTGCAGAGTGTTGTCCTGCTTTCAATGTTATTCTTGGTTAAATATATGATTGTTGATGGTACTTGTACTTACCAGTAAATAGGATCTTAATTTTCTGGCGCTCCCCCCCCCCCCCCCCCCCTCTTTCCTCCTGTTTATTTATTTTTGTTTTTTGGGTTCAGTTGTTTGGTGGGTTTGCTAGTAAAAATAGGTGAAAGATTTAGCTATGCTGGATCTGGATCAGTAAAATGCAGAGTAACTATTCCACACCTACATTTTGACTTGTCCAGCTGTTCTGAAATTGTTATTGTTTTTTAGCACAGTTGCTTCCACAAGGTATTTCACCTTACCTAATAATTTTCACATCATGCAGTGAGCAGGAATCATGTTGGCAAGCGAAGAAAATATCACTTGAGAATCTAAGAGGAAAATTCCATGCAAGGTAAAAGAAAATTTTCCAACCTGCGTTTGTGCTATTTTGTTTGTCTTCCTTGTACATCAATTAACCTGGTACATTTCCAGTAAATTTATATTCAAAGAATGTACTAATAAGGTGCCCAGGTGCAATTTCTAATGCTTGGTATATTTCCCATTCATGTGACAAATTTTAGTACTGAACTTATTACCTTTTAGAATCACTCAATTTAATTGTTGATTTTTTTTTTCAGTGCACTCAGGTTTCAAGCAGGAGCAAATTAATTATTGATATTAGACAGAAGGAATAGTGTATCATAGCTTTTTCATGCTACCTAATTTTCCTGCCTTCATAATTATGGAGGTATTCCTTTCTGTCGGATATTTAACAATTACATTCTCAGTTGCTATATTTAATGCTAAACCTATTCTCAAAGTTGGATTATAAACCATGTTGATTCCTCAATGAAAATTGATCCCTCATCTAATTTAATTAGGCATCTAACCTGTTTCAAAATGCTATTTCAAAAATTGGCATATGTACAGTCACATTGAGCTGTTTAAATACAGGTTGGGATGGTTATATTTACTAAGCGTTATATTTCTGCTGTTTATTTATTTTTACATGGTGAAGAAAATGATGAATAAGGCAGGTGTGTGATCTATTCCATCTCGTCTGCGCAACCCTTCTCCTCGATTTTTTTATCTGAGATATAAGAACTCCGTATAAAACTAACATTGTAGATGTTTTCCTCATTGTAGATGTCTAACTTTGTACAATATTATTCAATTTTCTTTGCCACCATTGATAGTAGAACATAAATGGTAACATTGTTTGATTCACAGTTACCGTTCTAAGGAACTGGTAAGATTTCTCCAAAACCTCTACTTTGATCATGCTTTCCTTACCAGCAACCAGATTCATTTTCACACCAGTCGGCAGTTCTACCAGAATCTGTACTAGTCATATAGTTCCACTGTTTTTTTCCTGGTACACTGGTACCAGTGTCTTTCCTGTAGCAAATTTGTGATTTACAGCACTCCTACACATGGTCTGTGCTAGAAAAGTTTTTTTTTTCCAACGACCTAATTAACCCCCTCTGCCCTAAACCTAATCAGCCTAATGTCACGATTTCAAATAATAGCTTCAAATTATTATGCTGCTATAGATTGATACATGGGTATAACAGTAATTTTTTTAGATGCTGGTTCTTCAATTTTCTCAAGACCAAACTCAAATTTAATTAGCTTTGCATGTCCATTGTCTACAGTGGTAAAGTTTTATGCGATTCATATAATTTTGGGTTATTATGGTAAATATTTGTTAGAATTGACAGTATGACTTTGTTCAGGCTTTCTTCTAAGAGGTGTTGACAACTTGACCCAGGAATGCAATATCAGATTTTGGTTTAAACTGTGCCCCCAGTTTGCATTCCAGTTGTTGGTAATTTAACTTATCTTTTCTTGTAGTTTCAATTTTTTCTGAGAGTTAATTTGAAAATAAAATTGTCAGCCTTAGATTTGCACCAGATTGTAGCTGAAGATATTTTTTTTTGTACCTAAGGCCTTACTTAAGATGTGGTAAGAACTTATTAAAAATATCATAAATTCTCTTTAACCATACCTACTAAAGAACAGCTTCTCTAATAATTCTATTAGTAATATATCTTTAATGGGTATATATGCATCTATAATCCATAGATCCTCTGTAGTAGTGAGTAAAACTAAACCCACTAAAGTGTGCGATCCAATCTTAAATTAATTTCACATAAGAACAATGAGCAAAGAGGTGATTTGTGCATTAAAGGAGCCCACAAAACACACAGTTATATGATGCAATGACTTTATTTGCTGTATTCCTATGTATTATTTTGGAAATTTACTTCCAAAAGACAACCGGTAAGTGGCTAGACATGCAAATCATGTTGTCAAAAACAATACTCAAAATAATGCAATGGAGCATATGAAGTGATGAATTTCTGCAGGTTCAATCAAGTGCAAATTCCGATTTGATATGCAATGAGATATCTGCTACATCGTTCAATGCAATGGAGCATATGTGCCAGACGAATTCAGACACAATTGTTGCCTCCTCTTGAGACATCCGCGTACCTCCCATCCTGTTGCAATACCTTCCGAGTAGTTCTTACTCGAATGTTGAACTGCAAAATAACACTAAAGAAAACAGTACTTATGTAGATGATAAATTATGCTGTTCAGTGTTTATTTTTTACACTACCAATATCTCTCCTCAATGCTACTTTCTTTTTTAATCGACACTTCTATATACAAACAAACCAACAGAAACAAATTTCATTTAACTCAAATTTTTGACAAATTAAATAAATATAATTCAGATTAACAAACCTCAGCTAACCAAATAAAATTATGTTCTGGCACTCTCTGCTTGACGTGCTAGCATATTGGGCCCCTAAAGACCAGACATCTCCCGAAAAAAAAATGTCAGCCCAACAACAAAACACAACAAAATTAATAAATCAACTAAACAGTTGCGTCGTAGACGCAACCAAAGTAACTAGTTTTATTTTAAACTAAAATGGTGATGTTTGGTATGATTCTATATGAATCTGACTATATTTGTTATGCTTTAAAAAAAAAATATATCGGATGAATTTCAAACTTCGATCTAAGTAATTCAGTAAATTAATTATATATTGAAGTTGTAAAATATAAAAAGCAAAAAATGACAATATGTTGGTGCCATAGAAAATCCACTCAGAATAATTCGTGATTCGTGTTGATGTTTTTTTGTTTAGTCCACTCAGAATAATCCACTCAGAATGGTGATGTTTTTTTTTGTTGGTGCCACAGAAAATCCAAAAAAAAAGAGCTTCTCCTCTTATTTGGCCTTTTTTTAGCATTTTTATTGCGAATAATTCGTGATTCGCGTTTTATTCGCGAATTATTTGGTAAAAATTCAGTCAAACGTTTAATTCGTGGTTTGGTTCAAAACCCTTAAAAAACGTTTTATACGTGAATTATTCACGTTTTAAACCCGCATCTTGTTACTATGGTTCGAACCACATTGTGGTTCGCTTATTTGTTCTTCTCTTTTTCCTTATCCTACTTGCTCAAATGAAACAATCAATTGCTACAGCATTAATTGTGACACGTTCATAACTCAAATAAAATTAGTAAGTTCAAAATATAAACAATTTCAGTTGTCATGTATTAGTTAATTGTTTATCCAGTTTTAGACTGATTCAAAAAAGACATCAGTAGGCAAAAATTTCTTTATTTTTTCCTTCTACTTTAGGGAAAGACATAATAGTTGTTTTATTGTAATCAATAATTTATTAAATATTTAAATATTGATAGGAAAATAATAAAACTTTATAGTTTTATGGACAAATATACAGTACCAGAAGTAATGGACATATAGCTAAATTTTTTTTGTAATAAAAAGTTTGTTTGAGATGTCACTTCAATGCATAATCATTCTTTACCATGCTATGTCAGCAAATTTAATAGTATAAGAACAAATGTTTGCATCACTCTCCAATTACTGCCTCAAGACATTTAGTTTTTCTTGCTTTTAAAATAATTTGAACGTGTGTTTATCAACTTAAATGATAACAGCAAGTCTAAATTGGGGTCAGTTTTTCTTTGTTCATGTCAGGGCGTATCTATGTGATATGTTCCGTTCAGGGGAGCGGGCCGTACTGATGGACTTCACAATTATGAGCTCGTCCCGCTACGAGACAACAGGCTGAAATTAGTAGTGGTGTGATGTGCTAATTCAAGTGGGAAATTGGGAGAGGTATTCTGACTCTAACCTGTGATACCTCTGGATGCGTGAAAGACCAACCCGTAATAAATGAAGCTTAGCGTCTTAAATAGGCTCAGCCTTCTGTATGCGTGGTGACGACACCATATTTATTATCGGTGGAGACACAAAGTAAGCTGAGGCCGAACTGGGCCAGGGCTTGATTAGGCCTTGTTCGGATGTATCTACTTTCAGGCTTTATCGGGCCAGGTTAAACCGTGTCCCTGCTCATCCCGGGCTGTCCCGGCGCGGAGGCTAGGTTCGAGCTAGCTTCGGCCCAGCACTGTACATGGTATTTTAGGGATACTCTTCGACTTTGGACTTTCTCTTTGACTTCAGACTGGTCCGAATTAGAAATCCGAGGCTTAATTTATTCTTAGTCCAAGACTGGTTTTTATTATGAGCCTTCGGTACATGGTCCTACCACCATGCATCTAGAGTTAGTTTGAGGCTTTCTTCTTTTAATGTTTTAGGCTTTTATAAGGAATTTAGTAATCAAGGTTTTCATTTGATTTATGCCTTTATGGGCTGCTGTGCAACACCTTTGATTTCATTTTCAGTTGAAATTAATGATTTTATGTTTGTACTACTATTTATTTGTTTATTCTGATTGTCAGATTGCATTGCCAGTCAGTCATAGGCAGATAAAAGATTTTAGTGGTTATGTAAATATACCAGTGTTAATTATTAACTTAGATGAGTAGAACTAGGGTGTTCTTAAGTTCACCAATTTTTTTTTTGTGAACTCAACTTTAAAATTGATTGAATTGGTTTCAAACGATGAGTTCAAACTATTGAAATTCTTTCACCTTATGAGTGATGTGTCTACATGTGAAAATTTTAAAGTTTCGAATTAATTTAGAATAAATTCAAGTGGTCAAAATTAGAAAGTTTATAAATTAATTTTAATGCATTCATATTTTGGACGTCTTTTGATAACTTGATTCTATACAGAATTAATTTAAATTTTTAGTTTTCCCATGTTGACCCCCATCACTCATAAGGTAGAAGGATTTAAACAGTTTGGATTCATCGTTTGAAGCTAATCTGATATAGATTTTAGAGTTGAGTTCAACAAAGGAGCTTGGTGAAATAGGAACACCCTAGAACTTAGATGGTACCATTTTGGAGCTTATAGAATATAGAAGGGTGTTTTTGAATAATTGTATGAATGATGGTTAGACGAAGAAATTTTAAAATAAGTTGAAGAATTCAGTATCTTTCGGTGCAATTGAGAATCTTTGCAAGTTGCATGATGAGTTGGAATGTGGAACTTTTTACAAAAAAAAAAAAAAAAAAAAAGACAGTCTTTAGTTTTCAATTTGTAATGTACCTTTTTCTATTAATCAGAAACAACACAGTAGCAATTACTCTTTTTGTGTGTGTGTGTGTGTGGGGGGGGGGGGGGGGGGGGGGGATGGTATGGTTAATATCCAATTTATATTTAAAAAATTAGATGAAAATATCCGATATTTGAATATCCATATAAATAATAATACTTATATGATTTTACGTTTCAATTATCATAATAGTCGATATATATAATATATATTATGAAAAAAAAATATGTTATTCACCATTATAATTAATAAATATTATGAACTTTAGTAATTTTAATAACGTTTTATATTATTTTAATAAATATCTAATCCGATTCAGACTCATATACATATGATATCTGCTCCGTATCCATATTCGTATCCAAAAAATGAAAAAGAGATATGAAATTAGTTTTACTATTATCTGTTCCGTATCTGCTCCATTTTCACCCCTAGTACATTTGCAGTCAACGGTTCAATTTCATCGTTTGAAACCAATTCGATAAATTTTAAAATTAATTCACAAAGAAACTTGATGAACTTAAGAACATCTAAGTTCTCCTCAATGTATTGTCTTCTATAATTTTAAAAGGCCACTTCAATAAACTTTTTTTTTTTTGAGAAATAATAAAAATTAGCAATTATGATTGATCATGATCAAAATAGGACAATGCAGGGCCCAACATAGATTAATAATTCATTAGCAAAGAAACTTCAGCAAGTTTCTTATTCTCCTATAACAGACACTGTTATCATATCAAGAACCCTTTGCAAAAGGAAAAAAAAAACACATTCACACCGAAGACTGGCTGTCGCACATAAACGCATCCGAAAACAGCAGGAAATGCTCCAGTTAGAAATTTGGGAGATCAAATTTCGTTAAAATATAATACTAATGACAACCACACTGATCTCCCCACCCTTTCTTTCTTTTAAGTTTTAATTCCTTTTCAATCATTCGGCAGTCCAATGATTATTCGTAAACGCCTGATCTCCATCCAATGTGAATCGGATGGCTGAGAATAATTAATTATCAGACTGTCCAATAACTGAAAAGGAGCCAAACCATACAAAATTGATCGACCCAACATTTTGTTTGTTTCCTTTCTTACCAAGCTAAGCTACTCAGAGTCGCTATCCAAGTTTTGCATTGCTCTCAAGCCCCTCGGTCTCTGCAATTTTCAATTAAAATTCAATTTTCATCATGATCTAATAATAATAAATTGTTTGATACAATAATTTAAGTTAAGATACCTTCTTAGAGACTTTCTTTTCTCGAACTTCATATCTTTCCAGCGTCAGATCACAGAGCCATAATCCCGGGCTCACCAGCTGTATAGGATTTAAAAATAGCAAACGATTAACGGCTAATATTAATATTAACATACATATATTTTTAAGAGTAGATAGAAAATGTAAATCTGTCTTGAGTTTTATTGTAATATATTTTGACTTAAAAAAGTTTCCTAACCGTAAGTTTGGTGGAGGGTGGGCCCCAGATGCATTTATTAAAGAACAACATGAGTCAACTGTTTCTACTTTCTAGTGTTTTCCGGGTAAAGATTTTAACAGAGTAGCTTTGGCTTCATGCAGCGCACAGACTGTAGAATCGAAACTGTGATGCATATGATTTGTGCGCTGCATGAAGCCAAAACTACGCTCGCGTATATCCTATTCCTACCCCCACCTAAAAATAACACATTTTAAACCCATTCCTATTTCCTACCCCTACGTTTCCTGGTGCAAACATCTGAGTGTATCTAGCATAATTAATAAATTCTCCAAGCAATTTACTTGCTTTACTACCTTGTCTGTCGATCACGGATCCAAAAGCGGGCCCACCAATAACCAACAGTTTTTTTTTTGTAGAAAAGATTAAATTAATTAAAACTAATTAATTTACAACAAAATTATAAAAAAATAAACTTACGTTGATGGTTCTCTGAACAAGTTTTGCTCTTTTCTTTGGCCTTTGAGGCAGCTTTGATCCCTTGAAAACTAGAAAATCCTCTTCTTTCTCTTTGTTTGATAGAGAAATTTCGAATTTTGGCCAGATGTTGCCTTCACTTCCAGACGAAGACCCCTTCTGATCCTCCGTCAGGGCGGCGCTCGCCGGAGATCGGCCGTTTCCAGAGCCTTTGGCAGTCCAGTCCGGCGAGGCCATCCCTCGGACGCCATTACTCCCTTGGTGGTGGTGCTGAGATGTGGTGCCTCTCATGGTTCTGGTTTCTTCTGTATTTCTGGAGTAGAAACTGGGGGTTATTAGAATTAGAAAATGCCAGGGAGATAAACATGAAATACTCTGATGCTTAATTGTGGACCGGGTGTACGCCATAGTTTAAGACTTTTAGGAGGGAGACACCTGTGCTGTGCACTTTAGGTCAATGACATACATAACACAACAGTTACGTGGTGTATCATGTATGGGACAAATATGGATAATTGTTAATGCTGTGGTCTAGGCTCCTAGGAATAGAAATAGGCGGATGACATTGTTATATAAAAAAATTCATTTAATGTTATTTTTCAAGAAAATATAATTAGAAACGATTTAAAATATAATATAACTTACAGATAATTCTGACAATGGATGTTGCAATCCACTAAATTACAACCAAGACCAACCGGCACACTGATTTTCTCATGTCTATCTAAGATCTAACTATCTAAGCTTGTGCAATATTTAATTCAAATTTCCATAATGAAGGCAGTTATACTGAATTGGATTTTTATGAAAAATAATGGATCGGTGGAGACATAATTTTTTTTTGCTTTAGCTTGCATATTAAATCGGTGGAGCTGTTTTTCATAAAAGTTCAATCTATCGTACCCGTTTGGTTAAAATATTTAAATATAATTCTATATATATAAAAAAAAAAAAATCATGGAGGAGAGAACGGGCTGTTTAGTAAGAAATGGACAGGTGGAGGTACGTATCTTCTTATCCAAAATCAATTCCCCAATCTCTATGGTCCCCAATTTTTTCATTTCATATTACTTTTAAAAGAAGGTACACATAAACTTCGTCCAGAAAAAATTAAATTGAGTTACACATTTTTCTGAATTTGTCATCGTAAACTAATGTAAAAGAAATAGCTAGGTGGATCTAGATACTGTACCCAATGAAATCCAAAGACAATTTGACATTCTGTAACCAAATAGAAAAACAGTATATCTTTCTCAACACGCCAAGGAATGATCCTCAAAAAGTGAAGAGAAACAAATTCAATAGGATTATTGACAACCTTAACCTGACACAGACAAAAAGGGAGAATGGAAATGCCAATTGAGACTGAATGAGGACTGAGGAGAATTCAGACTTTCTTTCTTAGAAATATATAGAAGCAATCCTGTCTATAGAGATTGGAGATTCGTCAAGAGAAAACAGCGGATAAACCTAAATCAACTAATATAATACCAATCATCTAAGCAACAGACAATCACAATCACAATCACAATCAATATTTGTACAATCCAGCAATTAAAACACGACTGTTCGTATGTTATCATTCAGAGCAATAATCGGTTTGCACTTTATGAATTGATTTTTCGATTGCGAAAAACAATTCCTGCCAATCACAATCAATACTTTCTGCCGTCAAGGAATTAACGAACATAACGACCATTTTTAACAATTGATTGTTCGATTACGGAAACATTTGTTGAAGAAAATAATTCCTATTACAATCTCCAAAACAGAGAATGTCAAATTTCAATAGTATCATTGGCAAACCCTAGCCTGATACCGAGAAAAAGAATTTCAATTTAGTTCATATAAAAAAAGAGAGAGAAAGGAAATCAACAATTAAAACAGAATGAAAGGGAATCAAATACAATATCACTTCCTATCTAAAAAAGATCGAAGTGATTCTGTTCTATGGAAATTGGAGGCAGCCAAAGATTAGTCAAGATAAAACAGCAATACCTGTACAGAGAGTAGTAGATAAATGTGCTGTGCCCCCTCTTCTACCCAGGCAAGGAAAAACTTTAATCAATTAATACCAACCATCTAAGCAACTAACCATCTGATAGTTAAAACGCTATTTCATGAATGTAAATCCTCCTTCAGAACAATAATCAGATTTTATGAATTGATTGTTCTATTGCGAAAATATTGATTGCGAAAGATAATTCCTATAGACTGACCCGCTTGATCTATTTTGCGAAAACATTAATTGCGAAAACAATTCTTACTTTTTTTTTAAAGTAAATCCTAATGGGCAGGAATATATACATTTAATTTCCTTGAAAAACGGTCATAAATAAAATTTATTTAAAAATTAATATAATTTTTTTTAACAACTTGTAGATCTGGTTCATGTTTGAGTTTGACATTTCATCAACCAAGTTGAAATTGTTAATACTTAATAGTACCAATTTAACGATCATTGATCAGTTATCGAATAATAACAAAAAAAAAGAAAAAAAATGGTAGACAGATTAGCAGATCTTAACTTATTCGTGCGTTTTAAAAAAAAAATTGAAATGAGTTAGAAGATAATAGATATTACGAAGATTGTTAAATAATTAAAGGATCCACATTCCATCCGGATCCGTATCCTCTCTATTACTACAGAGGATGCGCATCACTTTATGGTTTGAGATTAAATCTCAGCTGGTTTGAGATTCGGGGAAATAGGGGCAGTACCGCAGTATTATTGGGCTTTGAGATTCGTGCCAAGTTAAAATGAATGGTCCAGATTCAATAATTGTAAAAGATTCCCTTGGGCAGTAAGAGAGAAGATGTGAATTCCATTCCACCCACCCCTAATTATACAATTACCCAACAAAAAAGAAGCCGAAAAAAGACCGCGAAGCAGCACACGCGCCCGAAGCCCCTCCAGTGCAGTCGCAGCCAAGCCATGTAAAGTGCGTTAAACCAGTCTCCATTCTTAACAACACTGGATATATCCCTAACACTGATCGACCGTTGGATTAAAATTTCATTATAATAATATTTACCTACCTGAGGGATCGAGTGGTGTTAGGCGACGCACGACGGAGCACGCGTCGATCTGTTTGATTAGGAGCCGGTGTCACTGGAGGCTTGGTGAAGGAGGTCGAATCTTCCCTCTGCTGGGTCTTGGTGCACCGCACCCTCTTCCGGTTACCCCATTGGAGTAGCAAATCGCGGTCCGTAGCGGAATTGTTGTGGCTACCGGTGTTTGAACCGGGTCCACCTGTGCCTCGGGTGGAACCTCTTGTGTGGTAGTGATTTCTCGTCTCCTTCTCCATTTCTCGCCTTCTCCAGTCTCTTGTACCACTAGGTCCACCACCTATTGAGTAAAACAACAACCAAATTCAGAAGGTCTGATAAAGGTAACTGACCAAAGAATAGATAATATTCACAAAATTCGGATAAATTAAATCATTTTAGAAGAAAATAATCAGATTAAACCCGCAAAAATTATTAAGAAGTGATCCAGGTGGATGCATAATGCAGTTTTTGAAATTTACGGTGAACCAATCGGGAACTAGAAGGAAAAAAAAGAAGAAGGAAAAATCGGATTGAAAATAAATTGAAGACTTAAATCAACCCTGAGATTGAAGTCTTTCTCTTGACTTTGCAATCGATTTAAAACAGGCACTCATAAAATAATCAAATATCACTCTTTGTTGTCAAATAAATCCAGAAGATATAGAACAAGTGAAAAATGGCGATCGAAATTAGTGATCTAAAAAGGGCTACTTGTAAGAAACGAATGAAATTTTGATAATAATAAAAAACTAGTCGCAAATAAAACTTATCGTCGGTAAAGAAAGAGAATCCAATAAATCGGCAAATCTAACCTCCAACGAGTTCAAATCAACTGATTTGACCAAAATTTCAATGCTTAAAGGAGGAGCACAAAACTCAGGTCAACTTAAACCAGGTGTAGTGAATTTAATTGAAAATCAAGCCAATTCTTCCAAATAAAAACACAAAATGCATTTTTTTTAGGATCTTTCCTTAGTCTATTCTTGTAGAAAAGGGAGATCAAATAACACATAAATCATGAAAATATCCAAATCTTGCTGAGTAAAATCATCAGAAAAATTTAGAATGAAAAAACAAACACTACCTTAAGGAAGGCCGATTTCACTGTTGTTTTCAAGCTGGCAAAAAGGACAATCGGATCAACAAAAGTACTAAATCTGATTGTCTGATTTCTGAGAATCAAGATGATTTGATAGGGATGAGCTCAGAATCGAAATTCTCCACCTAATACGAATATATAAGGCCAAATTTGATGCTCGGTCTGACTAATCCAGATCAAATGCGCTACACTGTGAAAATCATCTAAGAAAGGGAGAAAAATGGAGAAGAAATGCGATTAATGGCCAAATACTAGTTATGTCTAGTCACTCCTTAAATCTGCCCCTGATTTCCTCCCCCACTTCTCTTTCTCTCTTTCTCTCTCTCTCTCAATTTTCTCCTTGCTAGAGAAGGCAAAGGAATTTATATACTCTGCCTCTGTTTTGCTCAGTTCATATCCTCTGCATTAACTCAAAAAAGAATCTTTTGAGTTAATGCATTTTTACCGTCCGCTAAGATTTAAGATCCGTGTCGATCAGATCTACACTAATATTAAAGAGATCCCTTCTTTATATGCTGGTGCCGGATTAGCTCTGTTTAAAATCAGAAGGCTAACAATTATTAACTCAAAAGATTCCCTTTTGAGTTAATGCGGACGATGCGGACTCCTGTTTCGCTCTTCTTCTAGGAACGGGATCCTTCACTCCCAGCACCTTCTATTAATCATGTCCCTTGATTTCCTGTTCATCGGTTTAGATCGCCCAATAGATTCAGGTTTAGATGTCCCGCTTCGATAACTTATGTTATCATGCTCTATATCCCTTCGGACTCTAATTATATCCCCTAAGGTACCTCAAATTTCGAGTTTAAATCCGGACCGTTGTATCTTCTTTGGCACGAATATTAAATGAAACCTGTACATTCCGCATCGGCAGGATTGATCCGGATTCTGATCAGACGGTCTTTATATAAACTCAAAATTTGAATTACCTCTGAGGATATGTAGTCTGCCGACTCAGCCTCAGACGAATCGCAGTCCAGTCGAAATTTAGATTTCTCAAATAGCAAGTAATTATTACATTGCATAATTCTTCTCGTGACTAGCAAACCATATAAAATTTCTCAATTATCAATATTCCTACTATTAATTGTGTTTACACTTTGTGCTCTCTTTATATGTTTGCGTTCCATCAATTGAAATATGATGAATTTTCTAGTAAGAGACTTGGAAATGTTTTGATTGAAAAAAATAGGACAAGCACCACATAAAATTCAGAAGTCATAAATTAAAATTTAAGTAGATTTTGTTTATGAATCAATTTTTGTTTAAAAAAAAAACAAAATATTAGTTTCATACAATTTGATAAAAAAAAGTAAACATACCTCAAATATCACCAAATTATATATTCATGATATGTGAGATTGTATCATTCTTATGTCGAAATATTGAATTTTGACTCCAAATTTATTTAAAGTGGTTTAAAATTGTTTAAGTTAATTTGTTTATGAATGGATCCTAACCAATATCTTTTAACTTAGTACAATGCATATTTTGATTAAAGATCGGAGGTAAAGCCAGCCAAATAATAAATATCCACAAGGATTTTCTATCTGAATTTTGAACCTATAACTTCACACGTAAAGAGCATTATTTAAACTAAAGATTAGTTCTCTTAGGTGACATTTTTTTTACTATGTATATTTGACTTATTATGCTTTTGTTAGGTGACAATTTTTTCGAGATAATGAAGTCGGAGGTGGAGTTTCAAGCTATGAAGGTCAAACACATATTAACAGTCAATTATATAAAATTTTCATATGAGTATAGAATCAATTTTAAAATACCCATAACATTTTACACTAAACTATATAAAAAATTATATACAAGCACATAACTTATAAAATTAGTAAAGACAAATTTTGTTTTCAAATATAATAGTGTTTTTTTTTTTTCTAATGAGAGAGAGTTGAGAGTTAAATTATCTAACACTTTTTTTTAAACCTTTATTATTATAATAAATAATTTCTTCCATTCGAGTTTCGAGCTCACAATTTGCCACATCAGAAGACATATCTTTGTTACTAAACTAAAAGCTGGTTGTTACAAAATATATATTTTTAACATCATATATTTTTCTTCGTCGAAAATGACCACTTTTAACCCATTGGTACTTTCGCTTTTTATGGATTATTGACAATCCTCGTGATATATTTGCTTTTACAAGTGCAATATCTTATTATATTAAGGATTGAGATTGATAATTTCGACACAATTCTAATTTTAATTCGAGCTATAAATTTGATATATATTACATGTATATTGTGCATGTAAAAATTGCTGAAATTTAGTGGAAGTTTTACCATTTGTTTGAAAATTGTGACTTCTCATATTAAGTAGCATATGAAGAAATATCATATAATTTTTATTTTGAAAAATATTATAATTATCTGAAAATGTCACACAATTATCAAACCAATCGACTGTCAAAGGATTCTAGTCCCATTCAATTCCTTAAAAATAACATTTATATTTTGACATTTTATATTATTTGAATTTTTTTTAAATAAAATAAACTATTTTCTAATTAAAAATGTCAAAGCGCTCAACTATCTTTGAATTAACAAGCAGCAATATTTCAAAATAAATATGTTTCCAATTTTCCATTCGTAATGTTAACCTATTTTAGTTATTCGATTAAAAACCCAATTGAGTAATTTTCTCTAAATAATTTATTTTTTTGTAAATAGTAAAAATAAAAAACTAATTCTAATGTGCATATATTATTATGGTACATCTTTGTAAAGTCTTATTAATCGATATCAATTTTTGTCCAAATTTAATAACTACAAATTATAGACATGTTCTGAATTATAATATCAAATTTTGTCCAAATGAAAAATCATTTTTTTAACGATTTAGTTACCTTTTTACCTTAATTAGTGATGGAATGAATTTTGCGTTTGAATCGGAAATTTAAATTAACATGCCGTATTGAAATATGTGGAGGACATGATTATAACCAAAGTACTTTCTTTGAATAATTTAATTATATTATAATAGAGAAATACATCAAAATAATGTACCACAAACTTGAATACATGTAAAAGTTTGGCCAATGTTCGAATGTTAATTTTTGTTCCAAGATTGTATCGGATTCAGACTAACTGGAATTATATTTCTTTAACCCCATTTAGATGGTCCAATTTTTTTTTTTTGGAAAATTTTACACAGTGTCTTTCTTTTTCAAAATATAGAACAAAATACCGTTCTTTCAAAATTCTTAACAAAATGTGCTTGTGAGTCTGACTTTTATCCCCTCCTTTCTTCCCTCCCAGTTCTCTCTATTTACTCCCCTTTATTCTTTATTTTCGATCTTTTTAATTAACATATATTTTTTCTTAACATGTGCATTCTATTTAATTTATTCGGTTTAAAATTTCATATTCTTATTTTTAACAATTATAATTTTTTTATCACAACACGTGTTAAGAACAATTTAAATTAGGATTGGTCAATTGAAACAATAATGTGATAAATTGGATTCTTTAATGAAATGATAATGTGGTCAATTGAAAATTAATGTAACTGAATTTTCCGTACTTTTCATTCTTTACTGTATTTCTTTTATTTTTTCTATTTATTAAACCACTTTGAAAATCACTGATCCAACGGTGATTTCTGATTTTATTGTTTGGCTAAGCCACCGTTGGATTAGCAATTTTCAAAGTGCTTAATAAATAGTACAAAAATTCTAAAAAATGTAAAATTTGGTTTCCAAGCACATTTTAATATAGATATCATATCTAACGGTTTGGATCGACTTTTTGAACTTTGAAAATTAAAAAATAACTTAGTTGCACGGGACCTCAGAAACAATCTATTTGATATTAGCCAACTCCTCTCTCTCTCTCTCTCAATCTCTATCTATCTATATATATATATATAGAGAGAGAGAGAGAGAGATGGGCTAACTTGCTTTGGAAAGTAAAAATGGTGCTTCATTTTCCGCTCGTATCTCCATTTTCAAAGTTCAAATAATCAATCCGAACCGTTAGATGTGATCTCCATATTGAAATGTGCTTGGAGACCAAATTTTATATTTTTTGGAATTTTTTTACTATTTATTAAGCCACTTTGAAAATCGTTGATCCGATGGTCCATAATTTTTTACCGTTCACTCAAATTTTTAGATTTTCAAAGTGGCTTAATAAATAGTAAAAAAATTCCAAAAAATGTAAAATATGGTCTCCGAGCACATTTCAATATGGAGAACACATTGGAAGTTTCGAATCGACTATTTGAATTTTGAAAATGGAGATATGAGCAGAAAGTAAAGCACCATCTTTACTTTCCAAAGCAAGTTAGCCTATCTCTCTCTCTCTCTATATATATGAGTAGAACTAGAGTGCTCCTAGGAGTACCAAGCTTCTTTGTACTCTTAACTCTAAAACCTATCGGATTAACTTCGAATGATGAATTCAAACCGTTGAAATCCTTCTACCTTACGAGTGATGCGTCTACATGAGAAAATTTTAAAGTTTCGAATTAATTTAGTATAAAGTCAAGTGGTCAAAATTAGAAGGTTTCTAAATTAATTTTAATGCATTCATTTTTTGGAAGCATTTTGACCACTTGACTTTATACTAAATTAATTTGAAACTTTAATATTTTCACATGTAGACGCATCACTCGTAAGGTAGAAGGATTTCAACGGTTTGGATTCGTCGTTCGAAGTTAATATGATATATTTTAGAGTTAAGAGTATAAAGGAACTTGGTACTCTTAGAAGCACTCTAGTTCTACTCTCTCTCTCTCTCTCTCTATATATATATATATATATCTACTATTCAGATACGAATAATTAAAACGTAAAACTATATCAGTATCTCTATTCATACGAATATTCAAATATCAGATATCGACATCTAATTTTTCAAATACAAATAGAATACAAATAAGATATTATCTATATTGCTTTCACCCGGGTAAAAACCCACCTAACCTTCAAAATAAAATTCACCTACAGTACTCTTAAAATATTCTCTATGTACTTTATGTGACATTGGGACCAACTTTCATAATATCAAAAGTAGACACATTTTGTTTTTATTATTTTTAATTTGAAATTCTTGGAGTGAGACTATGGTATCACAGATAGTGCAGATTGAACCATACCACGGATCAATATTTTTATTTTCAAAGTTCAAACAATTAATTTGAACTGTTCAACAAGATCTTCATATGAAAATATATATATGCAAACTAAATTTTATATATTATAGATTTTCCATCTAATTTTTTTAGACGGGTTAAAAATTATTGATCATTTTCTGATTGTTGATCTTCATATGAAAATATACATGCCTCACTCTTTCCTAATTGATGATTTTCTGATTATTAGTTTGGTTACCAAACTGATTCGGAAATAAATGCACATGCATCTCACTAAACTACAACAATTCAGAAACAAATTACTTATCTCAAGGATTATTTCTTATAAATTTATATATTCAGGAAGTATGTATGGGGACCGTCTATTTATCTCATGTTTGGTTGTGGAGTAAGATTACTCTGAATTAAATTTCTTACTCCGAGCTAAAACGGATTAAAATAATCATGTTTGGTTAGAATTTAGTGGAGTAAGCTAATGAAGAGAGAGAAATTATAAAATGATGTTGCTCTAATTGCGGGACTCACAAGTGGAGTAAGTTACTGCAACTCTTTAGGTGAAGTAACTTAATACGGATTAACTCAAATGTTACTCCATATTACTCTTTCAAATTTACTCCTTGTTTGACTCCTTAAAAGTGGAGTAGAGGGTTTACTCCACCACTTACTCTATAACCAAACATGACCCAAGTGAATAAGTGATGACAGTCCAGTTTAGGGTATTTTGGTCTGACTTGCTGCTAATTTGTGGTTCAGGTATGTTTTGTGATATACTGGTATTAGTAATATTTTTTTTTTCAAGATTAGAGGCTTTAATGTCTACTAACAATTCGATTGATAAAAAATGTATTTACAATGAGTTAAGTGACTCTAATTTTGAAATATATTTCTTTATTCTCACAAAATCCTCTAGATTACTCAAAATTAATCTAATCACTCTTAATCACCCTCTAAACTCTTAGATCTACTCTTCTAGTCCTACTTATATACAATCATAACCACTCTAATACATTAATTCCCATCTCGTTCCACGACCGGATCCGCTCTTTCGACTGCCATCGTGCTCCAACGATCGGATCTACTCACCGTCGTGCTTCGATCAAGATGGAACTCTATGCTCCGAACTCCGGCGATACCACTCTCTCGGCTCCGGTCAGCTCCACTTGGCTCGGTTTCCTCCCCTCTCTCTCGTTCTCCTCTCTACTCAAAGAATTAGAGCCGAGCGAGAGAGAGGGGAGGATGATGTTTTGAAGATGGGACCTAGAAGTTGTAGAGAAAATAGACGGACGGATGTAAAGTGGTGGTGATTTGGAGGAGGGAAGGATTAGGGGCATAGTGAATTTGTCACTATGTGTATCTCAATAATTTGCTTAGTCAAATAATTTAAGTTATTACATCATGCTTTTAACTAAATGTTATTTTTCTTAATGGTACTAGATAGGGGTGTTCATCGGTTCGGTTCGGTTGGAACCGAACCGAACTAAGCAAACCAAAGTTATAATTCGGTTTTCAAAATAGAACCGAACCGAAGTTTTATTTCGGTTTATTCGGTTTGTTCGGTTCAAACCGAAATATATTAATTTTTTTATTTAAAGCAATTGTTTTGTAATAAACCGAAGTATATTAAGAAATAAACCGGGGTATTAAGAAATAAACCAGGATATTAAAAAATAAATCAAAGTATTTAAAGCAATTGATTAAGAAATAGACCGAGGTATTAAGAAATAAACCGAGGCGGTTCGGATCAAATACATAATATATAAAAGTTCGGTCGGTTCGGTTATTTCGGTTTTGAAAATTTCAAACCGAACCGAACCGAAGTTATAATTCGGTTTTAAAAATCAAACCGAACCGAACCATTAAACCGAAAAAACCGAACCGTTTGAACCGATCTAATTCGGTTCGGTCCAAAACCGATTAAACCGGACCCAATGAACACCCCTAGTACTAGATTTTGGAGATGGAACCCCCCTAGGGGCCATGGCAATCATGAAGATTAAGGGGATATTTGGATGAAACAAGAAATAGAGCAAGATCAGAGTTAATTTCAAGTTTGAGAATAATAGCTAATTCAATAAAATGTTGTGTTAGTAGAATAGTGAGAAAACTCATAAAAGACAAACAAAAAAATTATATATTTGCTAATCCAAACACACACAAACAAAGAATAGTAGCTCATAATCATACTAATCATTAGTGACTATTCTTCACCCATCCAAACGCACCCTAAGTGAATTAGCATTTTGAAGCTTCTTACAACTACCTTGGTCAAAAGTTTGTATAATCTAAATACAAATTTGTGGAACTTTCTATTTACATATGACCCAGTATTACTGTGATGCTAATTTTTAGTTTCTTGTGATACTAATATGTTAGTTGCTTATGGTGGTAGAATTTTTTTGTTTTTTTTAAACATTATGGTGGTAGAACTGTTGAATGTGTTAAAACTGAATTGATTCTATGTTCCCTTCCAACTACCTTAAGATTATATCATATCAAAAGCCATGAAGTATTTTCTAGGAATTCTAGGTCTTAGATCACAAATCTAAAGAAAAAAAAAATTACAAGCCCCACGTATGGGAGATCGCAAGTACGGAATTCGAGTAAGAAAATTCTTTACAGATATTAAATAGTTAGGTAATTTGACCTTCAACTTTTACTAGAAAAAAAAAATACAAGAAAAAGAATCCTTCATGCTAGAAACTGTTTTTTAGTATTTTCCCGGAATCCCTCCTTATCATAGACATCAAATGGGGCCATAAGGCCACAAGTGATAAAGCGAATTCAAAAAAATAACTATGCATATTAATTAGCACCTTAATTGTTAAATTTTAATAATTAATTAGCTAAAGCCTTGTAGCCCTGCCTAAATAGAAATCTTGGTAAAAAACAAATGAACTTAGAATATCATTTTTAAAGCTTGGTCAAAATTCATCAATTTACTACTAGAATATCATTAGAATATCATTTTAAAGCTTGGTCAAAATAAATGAGCTTAGAATATCATTTTATTGGAGGCGGCCCAATAAGGAGATTTTTCTTTTTATTTTTTGAGGAAAAACCCGTAGGTAGCCCAGGAAAGAGATGCATGGGGCCTATTGTGTAACTAACATGTGGGCCCAGTCCAACTGATTGGAAGGTGACGCAGGAACCACAATTGAAATCTTGGTCTCGGTCTTTGGAAGCTTGGTCTTTGTCTTAGAATATCATTTTCCAACATCTTATTCTTCTAAGCAGTTTAATTTAAACTATAAGCTAAACTACTAAACAAGATATAATATATGTAGAGTAAGATAAAATAAGACATTTAATCCTCGTTAACTTTACTCCACAACTAAAATATGACCTTAAAACATGACCTTAAAGGAGAATTGAAAAAGATTCAATCTGGCAAAAATAAATTCAACATTCAGAATTTAGTTTTCTATTATAAATATTCAAGAGTTCCTATATATGATTGCATCACAGTCACAGATTGGAACCCAGAATCATTTAAGATCCATCAGCTAGTTAGGCCTTAGAGGCTTACTTCGTAAATTTGTTAGGCCTTGAGAACTCTTAAGAAGTTATTGGAGGCGGCCCAGGAAGGAGATGCATTGGGCCCATTGTGTAACTGAATGTGGGCCCAGTCCAACTGATTGGAAGGTGACGCAGGAACCACAATTGAAATCTCGGTCTTTGTTTCTTTTTTTATTTTCTGTTAATAAAAATATTGTTAGCAAAGAAAAGAGGAGAAAAGTGTAAAGCAAGCGGACTAACAGCGAACTCGGAATCCCTCCTAATCCATCTCTATCTCATCTTCTCATCTCTTCCTACTTCGTAACTGATTTCTCTTGCGAATCTCTTTATTTTATTCATCGTCGGTGTTACTTGAATTGCTTGATTAGTTTTCTTAGATTCCCAATAGGATCTTTCTTTGTTAAAACCGTCGATCTCCACAAAAAAGGGGAATCCTTGATTTGATAACTAAAGAGAAGCTATGAGCGAGGTATTTGAAGGCTACGAGCGCCAGTTCTCGGAGATATTTGCTTCTCTTTCTCAGAAATGCACCTCGGCTGCTGCTTCAGACGGAGGTATTCATTTTTCCCGGAAACCACGATTCCAGGAACTTTCTATTTTAATCTGCTTTTTAGTTAATGCATTTTTTATGTAATTTGTAGAGCAAAGGAGGCAGAAGGTTTCAGAAATCAAATCCGAAATTGAGGATGCTGAATTGCTGGTATGTTTTGTAGAAATTAATAGATTTACTAGATTGATTAGAGAGTATTATAATTACTTAATTCTTTGAGATTGAAATTGGATGTAAATCAGATAAGGAAGATGGATCTAGAGGCTAGAAGCTTGCAGCCAAGTGTGAAGGCAGGATTGCTTGTGAAATTGAGAGAATACAAATCAGATTTGAATAATATAAAGAATGAGGCGAAGAGAATTACAAACAGTAATTCGAAGCAGGTTACAAGAGAGGAGTTGCTTGAGTCGGGGATGGCTGATTCTCTTGCTGTGAGCTCAATATTTTTTTAAATCATATCCAAATCATCAAAATATTTCTCTTTTTTCTTCTTCACTCTGACAATTACCAACTTCTAAACCTGTATGGAACCAAATTGACTTAGTAAGATTACCACACCATCCTTTCTTCTTACATTCTTACAGTAATATTACACCTTTGCCATGAAGTTTTGAACCGTATAATTATTTTTTTAATACAAAAACTGATACTCTGGTGCATTGTTGTGATACAATTTTGGATTGGGCTGTAGGTGACGTCGGATCAGAGAGGAAGGGTCCTGATGTCCACGGAGAGACTGGCACAGTCGAGTGATAGAATAACAGAGACCAGAAGGGTTGCCCTAGAAACAGAAGAACTCGGCAGTTCCATCCTACAAGACCTTCATAACCAGCGCCAATCTCTTTTACATGCTCATAACTCTGTACGTTCTTCTTTAGCTCTGTTCTCTTTTGCTGACTAGACTGATTTATAAGTGGGTTTGACAGGAAAATAAATTGCCTGAAGCCCAAATCTATTATACAGACCAAGCACATATGTTTAATTTTTTCTGAAAAAGAGTGGGTAAAGAGTTCTCTTTGCATTCTTGCTGGTAACAAAATAAAACAAGTGCCTGAGTAAGGAGATTGGATTATATACAAAAAAAGTAAGGAAATCAGACCTAACCTATTTCTATACCGGTATTAGTTGGGTTCATTTTTTAGCCAAAATTTGGTTGACTGGCATGATCTCCCCTTGGGTCATGACTGGTTCTTATCCTGGATCTCTATTAAATTGTTGGGTATGAGTTATTTGTTTTAAAGGCTAAATTTCTCTAATATAGCTTCATGGAGTTGACGAGAATGTTGGGAAGAGCAAGAAGATATTGGCAGCCATGTCAAAGAGAATAGACCGCAACAAGTGGATAATAGGAGGTGTGATTGCTGCACTTGCATTTGCCATTATTGTCATACTTTATTTCAAGATATCTCATTAGCTAGTTGTTAGTAAACATCAGGTGTGTCAAGGGGTGATGACTTTCCAGCCAATATGTAAATCTCTGCTTTGATATTGGTTTACCTTTAGAATATATTATTGTTATCGGTTGTACAACTCAAATATCATGTTTCTCATATAATACTGTTATTATCTTATAGTTGTTATGCTGGTTCATTGATTGCTTAATTTACTCATTACATTTAATTGAAATGAAGTAGTATGCATTGCTGTAGTATATTCCCCTGAAGAGTACAGCTGAATCTTGGCTTGGTATACTGTGCAGAGAAATTGGTACCATCCTTGTGTGGATTTGTACCCTGTGTACACAGCAATACCAAGTCTGTACCAGTCTGTCGGTACTGATTGGTTTATGTTTGTACAATTGGAAAAGCTTACTTGTCAACCCTTTCTATATTGTGGGAGTCTTGGCAGGGGCGGAGCCAGACTTTCAAACTATGGGGGTCAATTTGACAATACCATGACATTTTACTCTAAATTATATGGAAAATCATATATATATATATATCTTTTTTTTTTAAAATGGGGGTCAATTGACCCCCATTCCTTGTTCTTCAGTCTGCCCCTGGGTCTTGGGTTAGGTCCATAGGCAGATATAGGTGTAATGAATGGGGTTCAATGCCCCTCATTCTTTTTTTTCTGATCATGCACGTATATGTAGTATATTTAATGTTTTTTTATAAGAAATGTCATTGTTTTCTCTGTATGTAAGAAGCGTTTTATTTTTTACCTTCACGGAGTCACGGTTACAAATTTATGCTTTTAATACTGTCAACCCCTGGTGGAAAGAGTGGGATATATGCGTAGCCTGAATGTATTTCTACCTGGTTCTTCTCTGCATTATCAGTACCTTCTTTTTCTTGGGTTTGAAGGTGAGTTGGCAAAGTTACAACTAAGAGTGTCAGTACTAAAAAAGGAAGTTTCAATCCTGCAGTTTACTCAATCAGGTAAGAGCTATTTTCTTGTTATTTTTGTAGATTTCACTTGAACATCCTCCCAAATAAGGCAAACTATGTTGTGTTTCTCAATGGTCCATGGTCATTTCAATTTAATGTTACTAGATGAATTCCACTTGGCTCCAGGATTTGTCCCCACCTTGGGTGACGACTAAAATCCACGACAGGTGTTTTGACCTATCCCTGGACATGTGGGGTTCCTGTTGGAACCTTGTATCAATCCCCTCCTAAGTGGTGAGGTCAATTGTGCACAAGATGCTGCAGTGGGTTGAAAATTTCTGCGGTGTGGCATTGTACACTACAGAATGAAGTACCAAGTCTGTACCAGGTTTCTGGTACTGGTGGGGTTCTTAGTTGTGAACATTTAAAAAAACCCACAAGTTAGTTCTTGTTGTACCTTGAGAATCTTGGGTATGGGAGAGGGGGCTGTCCGATGCCCATCGGACCAAAGTCTGTTCGATGCCCATCGGACCAAAGTCTGTTCGATGGGCGTTTCATACCGTCCGATCCACTTCAAGATCTATGCGCATCACTTTAATATCCGTGATGTTTGCTATAATATCCGTGCGTACAGATCTTGAAGTGGATCGGACGGTACAAACCGCCCATCGAACAGACTTTGGTCCAATGGGCATCGGACACCCTCCTCTCCCTCTTGGGTATAAGATTGAAAGGGTTTGGGCAGATGTCTGCATAGATAGATTTCTACATGGCTCTCTTTCTTTCGCTATTATTACTTTCTTTTCTTTTTTTGGGTTTGAAGATCAGTTAGCAAAATACCAACTAATGTTCATTATTAGTACTAAAAATTAAATATGCTTTGGTACTTCAGTACTGCACTATTTCAATCAGGTAAGATGCTTTCTCTCTTTCTTTTTTTTCTTTTTTTTTTTTCAAATAATTGATTTAAATGTCCTCCTAAATAAGGCCAACCATATTGCTATTGCTGAATGGTCCATGGTCGTTTCAATCAAACGTTAGTACCAAAATCTACTTGTCCCCCACCTCCAGGTGTCAAGTAAAATCCAAGCCAAGTGTTATGTGACCAATCCCACAGCGCATGGTGGGGGACAACCTTGGAACAATGTATCAACCCCCTCAGAATAGGAAATGACGAGGTCAATACTGCACAAGATGCAGTTGTGTTTTGAAAAATGTATTGAAGCATGAGTTATTACAGCAAAAGTTGATACTTATTAACTGTTCAACTAATGTACACCAATTGGGATGGGCCATTGGAGGATGCTTGACAATTTAACAATCATTAATTACTACTATTTAAGCCCAATATATGGCAAAGGGAATAGTCCCCACTAAGTACTAATTCATTTGGTCTTTACAGTCTTGAACTGTTAAATAAATAGGCCTGCCACTTGTGAGATGTGTCAAAATCTTAGCTAGATTACACAGTTTCCCTGCGCCTATTTGCAGAGCATTCATTGACATTAACTTTAAGGAGGAGCACATCTTAGTTTTAGATTTTCACACCTCTGGAAAGGTGAGGCACAAATTTATTTAAGAGAGATGTGAGATATCAGATATCCTCTCAGGGGCTTAAGCATCACATATTCAGAGATCAGAGATGAGATAATTAGGGAAATTTCTTCATTTTATTGATGTCTATACCGCCTTTCAAGCACTTTGCAATTAAGTCTCGTTATCTCGAGAACTAGCTTTTGGTCTAGTGGCTAAGGCACATGGTTTCTATGTGAGAGGTTATGAGTTCGAAATCCAGATGAGAGAAATCGTTTGTTGTAATAACAGCAGTAATAAATAGTTGGGTGGTTTGATCTCCAACCTTTACTAAAAAAAAAGTCTCGTTATCTCAATGCCTACTCCAAATGGTCAAGTCTCATTGGAGCTGTTCGGCAATACATGGGAGATTAAATATTAATCTGCACTAAGGAGGGATTGTTCGGTAAGCAGGGGATTAAGATAGCTAAAGGGAACTAAAGAAAATGGAAGGTGCCTTAAGAAAGGGGGAGGTGTCTTAAGATCCGGATAAAAGGTGGTTGTCTTAATTCGCGCTAATCAGTGTTCGGCAGGATTAAGCGGCTAAAGAAGCTAAATGAGGCTCTTTTAGCCTTAAGCCCTTGCCAAAAAACCAGTCCCTTCTTTTGGCTGTTATACTTTCAATGACGAACAAAACCGGTGTTAAAATGTGAGCCTATATGGACCATGCATGTTTGGGGTCACCATTCAGATATATTTCTAATCGTTTATTTTGAAGATTGGTAAATATATATAAACAAAGGAGTAGAACTAGCTAGGGTGCTCCTAAGTTCACCAAGCTCATTTGTGAACTCAACTCTAAATCTATTGTATTGACTTCAAACAACAAATTTAAACTGTTGAAATTCTTCTGTCTTACGAGTGATGCATCTACATGTGAAAATTTTAAAATTTGAAATTAAATTTGTATAGAGTCAAATAGTCAAAATGCTTTCAAAAAATGAATGCATTAAAATTAATTTATAAACCTTCTAATTTTGACCACTTGACTTTATACTAAATTAATTCGAAACTTTAAAATTTTCACATATAGACGCATCACTCGTAAGGTAGAAGGATTTCAACGGTTTGGATTCGTCGTTTGAAGTCAATCTGATAGGTTTTTAGAGTTGAGTTTACAAAGGAGCTTGGTGAACTTAGGAGCACCCTAGTTCTACTCTAAACAAAGCTATATATGCTTGGTTGATCAGATAGTTATAACAATTGCTATATATATTGAAAGAACATACATAGCTTATGTTTCGTTTGATCCGTCTGATCAACTTTTTGGGCAAGGTGCTGTGTTTTTACTAATATCCCCAATAACTTTTTGTTATTAGGTTGATGGGTAGTCTTTCTACGTACCATGCATTTATCAAATTGCACCCCAAAAGCTGTGAAATTAATTGTTAGGTATATATAGCTAGGTCATATTGAAATCTCTTTATTATCTCAATCGAATGTCCACTTTTTCCAAAGTAGATAAGATTACATCCTGCTAGTAGCAGTCAGAATAATATCCTAGTTAGATCTAATCATATATATATATATATATATATATATATATATATATATATATCTTGCTATATATCCAATCAAACCGCTGAATTGATTTTTCAATGGTAACACACCCATGTAATTGTGTTGATTTGTTCTGGCAAATGATTGTTCTGAGACATTTTACATCAATAGAAAGACCGAAATTGGAGTGTACAAAACAAACAAACAACTTAGAAATCAATACGCTGACATAAAACAGTAAATCCAAGCAAGAAATCCGCGCTGGGTCTCCTCAATCATGAGAAAAAAACAGCAACCAACTCTAACCGTAAAGAAGCATTAAATGCAATACAGTGGGATGCACAAATGGGTTATTACATCTTTTTGCAATGATACAATCATACAAGTACAACAAACCCTTTCTGGCTTTCACTCATCATTCACTGGAAAAAAGGAGCACATAACCAAAAAAAAAAAAACCAAGTTACACAACTCCTACTGGTATATTATATATTATATAATTCATCAATCAAAATGGCTGCTCAGTTACATCATTTGTTTGCCAGCTAATTAATTAATCCGTTACACATTACAGAAACATTTCCAATCCAAATAAAACCCTTATTCTTTAATTGTTGGTCAAATCCCTTACCCCCCTTTCCATGACATCACTGTTTGTTACATTTTACAAAGTGAATTTCTGAGATAGGAACAGAGATAGAGAGAGAAAAAGGAAGAGATGGTGAGAGAGAGACAGGCCAGGTTGTGATCTTTAAGCATGTGAAGAGCAACAAGGGTAGCTTTTGGTGGATTTCTCAAGAGCACGCTTGGCTTGAATTAAAGGGAACATTTGCATATAGTGGTCTCTGCCACACATGGGTCAGTCCCAAAGGAATGGCTTTTGGCATTGGGGCTGCCCCAAAGAGGTTCCGTTTTCGCCATTGGAACGCATCCATCTGGACTCTAATTGCTCAGAAAAAAAGATTTCTGGTGCACCACCCAAGAACCCAATAGGGGACCCAATTATTCTAACAAGGCATCTCTAATTTTTCATGTCTCAAGACTCAAAGATGGTGATGCTTTTCATTCAGGATTGATTAATTAATTAATTTATAACACGTGGAGTGATTCCCATACAGTGATTCTCGGTTAATGAGTCCCCATGCCATGCTTCCCAATTTTGCATCAAAGCAAAGTAGTCATGATGAAGCCTATGATATGAGAAGGTTTTTGGTTTTTGGGTTTAGGGTTTCTCTTCTATTTTTGCATGGCAAAAGGTGGTGCCTCAAAAGAAAAGGGGCTTTAGACAATGGCCTAAAGTTTATGATGATGAAAAGGTTTTTTGAGTACTGATCTTGGACCTAGCTTCCTTTATGGAGGTGAAAAGAGGTCTTTGCGTTGTTAAAAAGTTGGCTAAAAAATTGAAAAGAAGAGAAGATAACACTGGTACCGGACCCTTTGATCAAAAGTCTCAATCTTTTCATACCCTCCTTTTACTCATTGGGGTTCTTGGAATTAGGATTTGGTTAGCAAAAAGTGTATCTAAATGAGAAAGAAAAGAATGATCAAAAGCATCACAAGTACGCTTAAAAACCAACCTAATGATGCATGAAATGATATGGCTTGTGGGTTTTTTAGGAGACCTTTTTGAGTAGTTTTTTTTAGGGTTTTGGGTGGGGCAAAGGTGTTTGCATGGCAGCAAAACCATTGTTGATGGCAACAAAACCATCATTTCTACCTAAGCCTTCTAAAGCTCTAACCTGAGACTTCAGAAACTTCAGATAATTTGCTGCTTCATCAAGCATGGTTGCAGTATCCATCTTACTCCCCCCTGGTACCAGGCGTTGTAAAACCCTCAATCTTTCACTAACTCTCTCTCTTCTCAGCCTCGCCGCAACTGTCTGCGGATCGCTTGATATTTTCACATTCTTTCTCTTAGGTTTTTCAGCCAACTCCTCTGCACCGAGGTTTACCGGCCTCATGGCCGCTGCTCGGTATATCATTTCCTTTACTTGCGCCATTGCCTCGGTATCCGGCTCAAACTCTCCATCATGACCCCCAAAGTTTATACTCGAATAACATGCCGAGTTCTTCTCAGATCGTTGCCTCTTTTGCTTGCTTGTACTCGCAAACGATATTTCGTACCCCTTTCTATTGATAAGAGGACCACTATTTGCCTGTTGGAGAAGGCTATATGAGTGGTGCTCATCTTCTTCTAGTTTTCTCTTGTTCTTCCTTGGGTTTATCTTAGATTGAGACGTGTGTGGCGGCTCGGGGTTTGACGAGCTCTGCGAGGCCGTCTCATCACGGTTTGAGAATTGGTTCCCATCAAAGGAACCACAATTATCTGATTCCCCAGATATGATGTTACTGCTGTAACTTAGGTTGCAAGGGTTTTCACTGCTTGAGAATATGGGTTCAAATAAATTACCATGTTGGTTTACCATGGCAATGGAAGCATTGGTGCATGGTAAGAGGGATGGTAAATTTTGAGGTAGATCACTTGATCCCCATGTGCTTGTCTCATGGAGGTTTTGTAACGAGTTGAGATCTGATATTGAACCCAAGTTTTGAGTAAGAACCATACCCTCAATTTGAGTATTTCTTTCTAGGTTGGAGCTTGCCGTCTCGCATGGCTGAATGCCGTGCACTTCTAAGCTTGTGGCCATTAGAGTTTCTTCAAGAACCGCTTTTCCGCATATGTCGCCACTGTAATAGTATGCATTCGATTCAGAGAAGTTGTCGTATTGAATGCTCGACAGACATGCTGGCATCGTTGGATTTATCTCGCTTTGCATGTATATCGAATTAGGCCAATCCATGGTGTTCGTCAGACGCTAATAAAAGAAAAATATATATATATAATCACGATTAGAATGAAATGTATACATCAAACTAATTATTCAGTAGCTGATATATGGCCTAATGCTAAATTTGTCTTAATATGTTGGCATGTTCATAAATTCCAATTTTTATTACACCATTAATTTTGGAACAAACATGACTCTCAAAGACAATGAGAAGGTAACAAATACACTCATTGAAAAATATTGAGAAAATAACTGCAAAAAATAAAGGCATCTCAGGCAAGGTAAAGTTGGTATATAGAAACTAAAAAAAATTATAAAGAAAGATCTAAAACATCAAACCAAAAGAGCTAGTAAAATTAATTAAGATCATACCTTAATATTTTTGTAAGAATAGATGTTGCTTTCACAGTTTCTGAACTTGTCTCACGGGTTAAAATTGCTTGAAGAGTAATGAAGCAAGAGAAACCAAATTAAAGAGACATAGGCTTGCTAGCGTCAGAACTGCAACCAAATCTATCTCTCTTCTCAACTTGGTAGGAAGAGACAAGGCATATTAAATTCTTATGATCATCATCATCATCATCATCATTATCATCATGATCTCAAACCCAATGTCGCATGCGAACAGATAAACTCGTCAAACCAAAATTGGTAAGGAAAACAAATTAAATTTGAGCTTCCTTTCTTGGCAATAGAAGTTGAGAGAGAGAGAGATAGAGAGAGTAAGAGAAAGAAAACTACAAGATGGTCCTCACTGAAGGTTGTACAGCGCCTAGCTCTTTTTCAAATTTTCTCTCTTCGGCTACTTTGAAAGAGAAACCTAGCTCATATACAACTTGCCTTTAGGAGGAGGGGACAGTTTGATGGGAAGAAGAGAGGGAACTTGAGAGAGAGATCTAGAGAGAGAGAGAAAGAAGATGGGCAGCATATGAGAGTTCTAAACAGGCGGTATATGAAATAGATTTATATGTATAGAAGGCTACAAGGCTAACTATAGGAAAAATATATATGCAATAATTGTTTAATATTATGTAAGGTATGAAAAGGACTACTGCTCCTATCTTTTGTTTTGTTCTGTTTATTCCTTGGGTAGTATGCTATTTTTTTTCCCAAGACTACAATAGTAGGAAAAAGAGGTCTCAGAGTTTGAGCACCACCATTTTTTGTCAACACCGTTCTTCAACCGATCCAATGAGTGACTATTTTCTGTGGTACCCAACCGCTTTAAGATTCGTACTAGAATAAAACAGATGACCATTCTACACCATCCAGTACCGTATTGGATTTGAATTCTCTTTAACCCTACAAATTAATCCAGATCCTCTCATGCAGATACCCGATTCAAACAAATTACAAACGGACGGTCCAAATTAATCTCTGCCAGAACAAAGTTAATCCGGTGCCTATAGAAACTATATATAGGAGGTCCGTTTTGAGATTCATGCTGAGTTAAAAGAACTAATCTAAACCGTCTGTTTTGAAATGGAGAGCATTGGAATCGAAATCCGTATTTGTCCGCTTTAAGATTCGTACCACAATAAAACCCTTGACCATTTTACACCGTCCAGTACCGTATTGGATTTGAATTCTCTTCAACCCTCCGTCCCTGAATCCGGATCCTCGATCTCAGATACCGGATTCAAACAAATTACAAACGGACAGTCCAGATTAATCTCAGCCGGAACAAAGTTAATCCGGTGTCTATAAAAACTATAGGGGGGCCGTTTTGAGATTCATTCCAAGTTAAAAGAATTAATCTAGACCGTCTCTTTGTAATTTGCTTGAGTCAGGTACCTGGGGTGATCCGAATTCAACACCCCCAGCCCCCTCTTTGTTTTGATTAGTCCGTATTTGTCCGGTATAGACAATTCGATTTGTGTCGAGATTCATGCAGACGGTTTAGATGTATGAAGCGATTGAAATCAGTGCAGATTTAAATCTGTTTGCATGAATCTAAATACGGATCCGATGGTTGATATCGGACGACAAATTTCAGTCCGGTCCCTGTTGGGAATTGCTTTCCAGTTGAAATAATGAACTGATGATTTCATGATCATCATCACCTTACATGTACTGTATACATGACTACATGAGATGGATGGTGCCAATTAATCAATGTCTTCCTGCCGACAATATTACTCGGCACTAATTGATTGAATGTGAGACTTCATAAACAAACATTAAAATCAAACAAGCAAGTACTGTGCATAATGCTTAAGGCACAGGAATGAAGCTACATTTATTTCTTTTGTGAGAGGGATACATGTGGAGTAGTCACTTTCTTTAATAGTAGTTAACAGGAGTACTTCTAATATATACATGCATCTATAAGTACAACAGTATATATATATGTCATATTTTTTACTATGAATAGGTCACCATTTGGCTACGGTGCATATAAATTTTGGTCTTAGTTGAGGCTTGAGAATATATATAACGGTAAATTAGTTTGCTAAAACCGTTATAACGGTTGACTGGAATCATAACTGTTGAGGTGAGAACTGTTTTGGTTTCATCTTATTTGAAATATTTTAGTGATTTATAAAAATATTTAAATTTTAAATTTGAGCCAATTGTATACATAATATATTCAGCTGACGAAAAAAGATGTCTATAATTTATTTTTATTCAGATAATTAACTTTTGACAGTGATTGTTAGAAAAGTAAAAAAAAATATTCTGTAAAAATAGATGTTTACTAAAATCACTGAAAACTAATGTCAGGATTTTCTTTTCCACAGAAATCAAGTTTTGTGGGGTTTTGTATAGAAAAAGAAGTTAAGTAGACAATAAGAATTAATAAGATGCTAGTGAAATTGAGGTGTATAAAATGCTCATCAGCAATCCAATCTGCATAAACTGTAAGAATGGGACAATATTTGCGAGGATAAAAAGTAACTATCCATGAGGGTATACTGACATAAAAGTGTTTTTTTCTATTACCGATAGAAGTATCTGCGATGGTATACAAGAGTATCCACGTGCTAAACCCCTCAATAAATTGAAAACTTATAATTTGGTCCATTATTTTTTTTTTATATGTCTTATATGTCGTTGTACCTTTTAGCTCCCTTCTAATTAAAATAAATTTACACTACATTTGATTTTCTGACCTCTCCAATCTCAATTTTTTAATTCTTCCCCAGACAAAATATGAATTAAAATAAACTCTTTACTCCACAAAGCACAATAGCCCATCCATACACACACACACATCTATCCATCTTGCTAATAATTTGACCTTTGTATTCAAGAAATGCGGCTTATTATCTTTGACCTAAACAGTTGGTAACAAAGACTCCTAAAATAACAAGATATATATTTGCTTCTAGTTTCCAATTAAAAATTGTTGTGAACAACAACCAAAAAGGAACTTGTTGTGAAAAGAGAGAAAAAAAAAGAGGATCAAAATAACAGATCATTAATAGAGGTGAAGAAAAAGACAAGGAACAATATTTGGCTATATCATCATTTGCCTATATCATTTTTCTCATTGGTGGAAAGCCACAATCAAACAAGAAATATAAACAAAAAAGGACACATGGCTAAGGCTACATAATGATATATATGTTCAATCTACAAGAATACAAACAATTTATCAATTCAGTTTTAATTTTGCTTATTTTACATTTATATATGTGTGTGTGTTTGTCTTTTTTAGGTATGTGGAGTTACATTGTTTTTTCTTAAAACAAGATCTAATATATAGTAAAGAAACAGGAGTATATGGCACGTTTGAAGAACTGTGGCATGAAATAGATTTTTGAGCAGATGGACATATTAATAATAAATGATATTTTTTTTTCAACTCGTTTGAAGAACTGTTGCAAGTTCTGTATGATTAGATTAGGTAGTAACAAGGATGTTATGTACCTCCTGTTTTAAGGAGAGGTCATGACTGATAACTAATAAGCACCAATTTGCTAAGGGCTATATTAATTTAATTAGTAATGCAATGTCACCCTCAATTCTCCAATCATATTATTTCTAAGGCAAGACTTATTAATTACTAGCTAGCTCTAGCTAGGACAGCTACATATATATCTAGCTATATGCATGAAATCTAAGGTTGCGATTGGATGCAACTCCGGAAATAGCAATAATGGTGTTAATCTGGAGTTAGCACTATTTCATCGTTTGAATGGATTAGCAAGAACAACGCTAACATCAAGAATAACTCTATTTTTAGAGTGATCTGAATGTAGAATATATAGTGGAGAAGAATAGTCACTAACTCAAAAATAACATAAGGTTATCCGTGCTATAGTCTCAAAAACTTATTGTATAAACATCAAACTTCGATTTAATTAGCTTAGTAAATTAGTTATATAATGAATTTGTAGAGTACTATTTTTTACTATTTTTGGAATTTTTTTGCTATTTTTTTATGACAAAAAAATTGGCTAAGATATTGACAATTTTATTTTATTTTAAGTTATTTTTTGCCATCTTTCATAAATCATAAAAAAATAATAAAAAAAATTCAAAGATAGTAAAAGCTAGTATTCTACAAGTTCATTATATAACCAATTTAATGAGCTACTTAAATCAAAGTTTGAAATTTATTCAATAAATTTTTGAAACCGTAGCACGGATGACCTTATGCTATACATAGCACCCAAGCCTTACTCCTTTTTATAAATATTGAATAGTTTGATAGCTTCATCTTCAACTTTTACTAAACAAAATAAAAATGGTTTCTTGAATTTGATATCAACATATAATTGAATGCACATAAAAGATTGGAGTGGTATCCAGATATGGTTGGGACTTTCATTTTCACATGCTTAGCACTAACTTGTAGATCATAATTAATAAGTTCAATTAAACTATGGTTGACACTTTCACTTTGTAACTTTTACTACTAGCTACAATCCAAACAAGCAAGAGGCTGTATCCCCTTTTCAGATCATACTCTGGCACAGCACACCGTTTTTTTTATCTTTTATTTTTTGTAATTATCGTTGATTATAAAGGTTGCAACATGCCTACATTCACTGTTTCTAATTGCTTTATTTTTCTTTATCAGTAAAGTAATTGAGTGCCATAGCTTTTGCATATACATACATTTCCAGCTACATATATATAAACAAATTTATAGCAAAACATGACATAATAGATAACATTCAAATGCTTTGTAGATAATATATATCTTCTCTGTTTATTAAAAAAAAAATTAGAAAAAAAATATAAGGAAGAAGCCAATTCATGGAAGATAAAGTCAAATGCATTAAATGCCCTGTTACAATAGCTAACAAGTTGTACAATTTGGCATTTTCTTCCAATCACTGTCTCCCTGTTTTCTGTTTTGAGTTTTGACATTCTTTTTGGAGATGCACAATTCTTTTTGTAGATGCATATATACGAATTCACATTCTTTCTCTTACTGCACAAGGAATCTTTTACAATTATTAAATCTGGACCATTCATTTTAACTTGGCACGAATCTCAAAGCCCAATAATACTGCCCTTTATTTCCCCCAAATCTCAAACCGTAAAGTGATGTGCATCCTTTGTAGTAATAGAGATGATACGGATCTCATATATACCGGGGTGAAAACGGAGCAGATAATGCTAAAATCATATTCATATCTTCTTCTTTTTTTTGATACAGATACGGAGCGAATATCAAACATATCAGACAGATACAGATCCGAATCATATCAGATATTTATTAAAATAATATTAAAAATATTAAAGTTCATAATATTTTTCTAATTATAATGGTGAATAGCATAAATTTTTCATAATATATATTAAAATATATAGTATATATCTACTATTCAGATATGAATAATTGAAACGTAAAACCATATCAGTATCCTTATCCACACGGATATTCAGATATCGGATATCAACATCTAAATTTTTGAATACATATCAGATATTATCCATACCGTTTTCACCCCTAATATATACTATTTTTTTGTAATGTTGTTATTTTTCAATTACACTTTACATCAATAATATAAACCTTTTTAGCTAGATAGGATTTTTTTTTTCCAAAGAATTTTTGACAAAGCCGGGTCTAAACTATTCGGTTCATGTCAAAACTCACTCGGACAGTTGAAATTTGTGGAACCATTAAATTTATTAAGATTTGAATTCGTTAGTCCGATTTTGAATATAGTTTGTCTAAATTTTTTTGAACAAAATCCAATTCCTAGTTAGATAGATATATAGCGCTCCATAAAATTAAGCTCTACTATAGAAAAGATGAACTATGCCAATTATTTCAAAACTGTTTTGTTGAATCCAAATTAAGGCATTCAAGTTCATGAGCATCACAAACAGTTTTGATGTGTAAGATTAATCTTACAATCATAAGAAGAAGATAGTCCGAAAGTTTAATGACAATTTGAGGAATAATTTCATACTTTTTCCTTATAATAAGACTATCTTAAATAACTAAATAAGTTAACTGAGATTCAAACCAAAATTGTTCCTGTTTGATGGCTACAGAAGTACCTACACATGGCCTCTATAAAAATCCCAATAGATTTTATGAGGCAAGCTAAAATATAACCTACACTGCGAATTTTTTTTATAAACTATAATGAAAAAACAATTTTAGGGAACCAATATGATTGCTTGGATTTTTACAAAAACCATAAGAACCGAGTTGTCAACTCGGTCCGGAACTTTTTTTTTTATCACGGACCGAGTTGGCAACTCGGTCTAGATTTTTTTTTTTTTTTTTTCAGTTTTTACGGAAAAACTATGCCGTAAAAACTATGTAGCCATTAGTGTAATTTCAGTTTTTCCAGTCCAGACTAAATTAGCAATTCAGTCCCAATTTTTTTTTTTTAGGATTTGCTTATAAATTATTTTCTAGTCGAGTTAACGTAGGGTTTGAAAAACGAAAATATGAAATATGAAACACAATAAAACATGAATAACATAAGACATTTGAACCTTCTTATTAATGTATACATATTAATAATTATTATAAGCGTAATTATATATATATAATTAAATGTCCAACCAAAGAATTTCGACCATTTTTTTAATCCAAACGATCTTGATGCTTTCAAAAGAATCTCAAAAGTGAAAAATAGTGGTATGAAGTACCTCGTGGTTATCTTTTAAATAATATCAAAAGTGTACAATCCAATTGTTACAAGCATAGATGATAACCATTTTTTTTAATCCAAACGATCTTGATGCTTTCAAAAGAAAGCAAAACAAATAATACAACCCTTATCTCTTCTTTTCTTATCTCTTCTCTTCTCAGACAAAATGTTTCAAATGAAAATAAAGAATTAACCTACGTTTTAGTTTTCAATATGTGAGTATAACTATTGTCAAGAGTAAGCCGACAGAAATTGTTATTTTTTAGAATATTACTTTATATTACTGGCAAGATTATCCACGATAATATTGACACTATTAAGCATTTTTATCCTCACGTAAATTTAAAAAAAAATAAAATGAAAAGTGTAAAATAAAATTTAAACAAGGGGCCAATATTTTCTATTTTATTATTGGCAAGTAAAACTTCATATTAAATATTAGTGATTTTAATATATTTAAAAATAGCTTCTAGACTGATCAAGTGTATTAAATGGAGGTGGAGGTCCATTTTGGAACACCCTTATGTAAGGACCATGAACAATTTCCTTCTATTAATTAATTTCCAAATCATCAAATAATATAATTACTTGATTTGTTGATAATAATTATTCATATATTTTTAACTTGTCATCATCTTACAAAATTAAAGAAGAATTTATTTTTTATTTGCTACTCACATACTTTATCTCGGAAAATGAACTACTCAATTTTATGACCTAATTGTGGCGAGAACATTTGAAAATTTTACTCTTCTTTATCTAAATTATAAATATTCAATTTTTTAGAAACTAATTTTCACCCTTTATAATCTTATTCGCAATATTGACACAGAAATGTAATAATTGCAAATAATTTGAAGAATTAGATGGCTAGAGTGGAGAAAACATGCCGTGATGTGTTGTACCGTGTCGTGACCAATTTATTTTTTCACGTACCGTGACTAAAATGGCAAGGGTTGGTCACAGCTTGCGAATGGTCACGCCGTGTCCAAACGTGACTTGCATGAGCATTTAATCATAGTTTAGATTAGTTTATTCAAGATTCATCATTTAATCAAGATTTAATGGTCCTAATACACGTCCATGCCATGATCAGATATTTTGCATGCCATGCTGTATCAATTTTTTTAAAGATTATCACAATATGTGACACGCGAGTCACGGAATGTAACCGACAAACATTTCGTATTGTACTATAATTGTACTGCTCCGTGATGAAGTCGCGCGGCTCTTAATCGTAAACAAAAATATAATTTTTTCACTTTATAGATGACCTTGTACTATTGTTACCGTAGATTATTATTATTTTTTCCTCAATATCTTGTTATTGGAAAATTTTGAATCTTAAATTCTGTTCAAAAGTATCCTCACAACTTTTAACATTCATAAACAAATCTAACTTTGTAGATAAAACAAATTCATAGCAGTGATGCTTGCATGGTATCATTACATACTTTTTACACCCAATTTTTTTTTTCAAACCTCGATGCGCAAAAAAGAGATCTAACTTTAAAATGCAACAAGACCAAAGGATCAGTCCACAATTATAAAGTCTATATGCTTTACCAGTTTCCAAAAAAAAAGGACACAAGTATTTTTATAGTTCTCAATTTAGTTTTTAAAATTTTCATGATTTTTAATAGCAAAAACACATACACTCTTCAATTAATTAAACGATATATGATTGTGAGCTCGGTTTTAGGCAACAAAAAAAGTTAGAAATTAAAAATTAATTTGTTAGAAAATATATTGATGGTATTTTCTTTTTTTCAAAAATAACAAGGACTGAATTAATAATTCGATCCAGGTTATAGGTGACTGAATAAGATGAGAGAAGGAAGAAGGAAAAGAAGGAAGCTCAAATTTTGAAATTCGGAATAGACCAAAATAAATAGTTTGATCGCTCCCTTTTTCAAAAAAATTGTGTTATGAGTCGTGTAAATGTGTTATAAAGAGTGAACTGAATCATTAATTTAGTTCAAGTAGAGGTGATCGAACCATAGTTTCGATAATTTCCATTTTTGAAAAATCAATTTGGCAGAAAAAAATATATTGATGGTCTTTTCGTTTTTTCAAAAATAACAAGAACTGAATCAATAATTCGATTCAAGTTGTGGGTGGCTGAATTAGAGAAGAGAAGAAAGAAGGATTGAATTGTGTAAATGTGTGAAAAAGAGTGAACCGAATCATTAATTTAGTTCAGGTAGAGGTGATCGAACCATTGATTCCATACTTTCCATTTTTGAAAAAAAAAAATCATGAATATGTTTTCTAATAAATCAATTTTTAATTTTTTTTTTCAAAAATTACGGTTTTATTGTTTTTCTTTCTAACGCAACATAAACATAGCAAATGTTATAGAAAAACAAGAAAGTAAAAGGGACCCACTTCTGTTGCAGGCGTGTGGGACCCACCCGTGATGAATGATTGGTGGGGATCCGTCCCGTAGCGCGGGTCCCGCAATTTCGGCTTCAATTTCCATTTCTGTTTCATCTACTGACGTCATTCGCGGCCAGAACCGGGTCGCATTTAATGCGGGGGGAGAGTGAACCGAGCGGAGCGGAGTGGTTCGTGTCGAACCGGGCCGTGGTCCCAACCCGGTCCGTTGTGGCAGCTGGTGGGGTTGGGTTTCTGGTGGAGAGACTCGTGGGTTGGTATCGAGGTTGCCCTTGTGTCTAACTCTCATTGGCTCTCACCAGCGGTTATCGTATTGTCTCACATGGGATCGGGCTCATTTCTGTTCGGGACCATTTGCAATCAAATGCTTTCTAATTCTATACTATTTATTTATTTTATTTTTATTTTTATGGCAGTTTGTTTATTGGTAATAGGAGTATAACTAAGTGTTGTTAAGTTTAATAAGTTTTTTTTGGGGAGAGCAGTTTGGGTCCGATGCTCACCGGATTCAAATTTGGGTCCGAGAGACTCCATAATCGACCGATATGCTTTAAAATTCTTGTACACGGATATTAAAACAAACTCGTACAGTTATTAAAGTGACGCGCATAGATCTTAAAGCAGATCGGACTGTTATGGAACCTATTGAACTCAATTTTGAGTCTGATGGGCATTGGACCCAACCTGCTGTCCTTGGTGCGTTTGGATGGGTGAAAAATAGTCACTAATCCAGATTAGCACTATTCTGAGCTAATATTCTTCGGTTGGGTTTGTTTGGATTAGTCAATATAAGCTATTCTTTGTTTGTTTTTTCATGGGTTTTCTCACTATTCTAATGTTGGATTAGCTACTATTCTCAAATTTGAGATTAGCTCTATTCTTTCTCTATTCCTTATTTTATCCAAACGATGAATTCAAACTATTGAAATTCTTCTATCTCATGAGTGATGCGTCTATATATGAAAATTTTAAAGTTTTGAATTAATATAGTATAAAGTCAAGTGATCAAAATTAGAAGGTTTATAAATTAATTTTAATGCATTTATTTTTTTGACGCCTTTTGACCACTTAATTCTATACAAATTAAATTTTAAAATTAAAATTTGTTGCATGTAGATGCATCACTCCTAAGGTAGAAGGATTTCAATGGTTTGAATTCATCGTTTGAAGTCAATCCGATATATTTTAAAGTTGAGTTTACAGAAAATCTTAGGCCCTATTCGGCGTGCTAATGGGCTGGGGAATGGACATGGGGACAGAAAAATTTTGAACTGATTTTTAGTGCTCGTGGGAAAAAAAAATCCAGTCTTAGTGAATTTTTTTTTCCCACACGCACAATAAAACGCCAAGCAGACCCTTAGTGAACTTAGGAACACCCTAGTTCAGGTAATTATAGTTCTATTTAATAGAGAATTAGTCGGATTGCATTTGCATGCAATTTGTGAATTAAACAGTGTTACTGGTACAGAACAGTGGGGAAATGAAAGGATCTCTTCTCTGCCACAGTGTCAATGATCCAACAGTGTTAGATCTGGATGGGAGTGTTTGTACAGAACAGATACATGTCAGTTACATGCAATGCATTACTTACTCCCCTTCAAGTCAATCTTCAAGAAAAAGAAAAAAAAACAAGTTCACACTTTAAAATCAGATGAAATATATATTGAAAAATATTTAAAATTGAAAGAATATTGTATTGCACAAATAAATATTCAATAATATGTTATTACGGTCGGGGCAGATTTAGGATTTATGTTAAGGGGGCTCAGAAAAATATCAAATTGGATTCTAATCATATTGTAACTCATTAACTAATTGGGTACTCAATAAAAAACAATGTTTTGACTTATACTTTCTAATATTCTGACTTGTATTTTCTAATGATTTAACTTATAATTCTAATTACCAACCATAATTTAAGAAGTTTATATTAATTTTAACCTTATATTTAGTTCGAATTACAAATTAAACATCCAGAGGGAGAGGGCAAAAAAAATTTCCAAAGAGAACAAAATTGACCGGAACTAATAAATCTTCACTAAAACTCAAAATTCAAGAATGGCAGACTATGTGGGTCCGCTCCTGATTACGTTCACATTAATAATATTATATTGTCATTGGTTCTAAACATTCTAATGAGGATAGAAAAATTTTAGACCAATAGATTAAAATTTAAGTAGGCATGAGCTAAAAGGTCAACTCAATATATGTCCTAGTGAATGCATTAATTAGTTTGATGGCTACATGTCATGAATTTTTTTGCCTTATCCTTATGTCCCTAGGTGACAACAAATTAAACTCCATATAATTAGAAATCTCAGTATTGAGATTAAAAATATAAAAAAAAAAAAAAAAAAAAAAATTATTTCTAATATCTCTCTATTTTTAAGGCTAATAAATTATGTTTAGAAATGGGACAAAATAAAAGGAGAATAAGATAATAATCCTCATCCTATAAAACGTGATCCGTGTAAACACCTAGATTAGATTATATGCCTTGCTTTAATATTCAAGCCAAGTTCTCCTTTTCTTAACTAATTATGTTCAGTATGTTTAATGTTTAATTTAAATAATTTAGTGCTCCGATAAAAAGCTTTACTATAAAAAAATAAAAAATTCTTGGTGCAAGCTAGATACTTTAAAGTCATTACTACAAGTCTGTATTTACTATTTACCTTCAGTGTTACTACAAGTAGCTAACTGTTTAGACTTGGGGGTAGGTCCAATGAGCATCAGACCTACTTTGGTTTGATGGGTTCAAACACCGTCCAATCTGCTTTAAGATTCGTGTTCAATGCTTTAAATTCCGTATGTTGCTGTTTCAATTTTCGTACGCATAGATCTTGAGATGGATCGGACGGTCATAGAACTTGTTCCAAAGTAAGTCCGATAGGCATCAGACCTACTATGTTCTCAACTGTTTAAGTTCAACGGTGGAAGGAGTTTATTAGTAAATACCACTTAGGCAGGTATAGGGGGATAGGGGTGGGGCCCACCAGTGATAGATTTGCTTGAGTTAGAGGAGAACGGAGTGGGTCCCATGCCCATCGGACCTACTTTTAGATTCAACGAGTTTCATGACTGTCTGATCTATCTTAAAATCTGTGCGCATGAAAATCAAATTAAGCAGACGCACACGAAATTTAAAGTACTGCACACTAATTTTAAAGTATATTAAACGGTGGTTGAATCCGTCAAACCAAAGTAGGTCCAATGCCCATCGGACTACTCTCGTTGCGAGTTAGAGATGGAAGGTTTTCTTTTTCAGTTTCATGGATTTTTGTTCAAAGTTTTTTGGACAAAATTTTATTAAAAATAGGTTTAAACTAATTACTATGTGTTAAAATTTGCACGGATGATTTTAATTCACGAAACTGTATAAATTTATAACTTTCTAAATTCGCCGCACTAATTTCGACACAGATCAGACGGTTTAGACCTGACTTTATATAAAATTTGGTCAAAGTACTTTGAACAAAACCCTATTCCTTTCTTAATTCTTCTTCTTTTTAAAAATCGTACAATTTATATGATTCATTATGGATATTATATTATTATGAGATGACAGCTTTGATACTGAAGATAACAATTTATTTGCGACCCATTTAGAATCAGTCATTGAACATAAAGTATGTATGTATGTTCCTCATAATCATTGGATTTGTTTATTTGCTCTAATCAATATGCCCCATCTATATATACACAAAGAAAATAGTGATGGTGTGATGGTTTTGATATTTTTTTTATGTTGATGTTGACAGTTGTTTTAACTAACACGGGGGGTCATGTCAACGGATCTTAATTAATATATAGTTAGAATAATTCTGGTTCAATTTTCACAAGAGACATCTAAAAATATAGATATTAAAAAGATGAATGTAACCTCAGTTGTGCTCTCTGTTTCAGAAAACCTCAGGCAAAGATACAAGATGCTAAAGGTTTAATTTTCAGTAGGTTAACTCTTGATCAAGTACTGTGTGTGATGTCATATATGAATGGGAAGTACAACAGAGGAGAGATATTTCCAATTATATATATATATATATATATCTAGTATTCATGCTTTCAATTTTTACCTTCTTAAAAAGCCATATATGATATATCTAGTAGTAGTAGAGGTGCATGTGCATCTACACAGCTCAATCTGTGTAAAGAAGAGTAAAGACTAAAACATGGATATTACAATGACAATGCATCTATATTCCTAGGACTGGTCGTTTTTGCATATATAGCCTCTTGCAAGTACTGTTTCTATGAGAGGTACATCACTGTTGTTGCACTACTGGTTTTCTGTTTTTCACGCGTTGAGCTCGGCTAATTGCCGATCGACTTATTGAGACATTAATTGATTTATCAAGAGACTTCTTCCTTCTACCACATTATTATTGGACCACCGGTTCCTATCACCGTCGCCATCACACTGTCTCTCTCGCCCTTCAGCACGGGTCTCTGTTAATGCTCACTAGTCATTATCCCCCCCCCCCCCCCTTGTATCCTCTCCAACTCTACTTTCATAATTGGAGACAATCAGACAAGCGAGCCCTTAAATTTTGTTAAATAAAATTATTTAGATTGTGAATTGCATGTCGAAATTGTCCAATTTTTTTTTTAAATTCAAATTCAAATACAAATGTATTTATATATTTTGATTTGATATAAATGATTCACACTCACAATCATTTGTCTACAGTTGGAGAGTAGCAGAAAACTTGCCAGCTCCCCTCCTTTTCCTCTTGTCCCATTCAACAATGTCACCTTCTTTATTTCTCTCTATATATAGGATATTATATATAATATAACAATATTAGCTAGATACATTATTTAATAATAATGCTGTTGTATGAATATGATACAAATAAAATATAGAATGGATTGATACATCCATATCAAGATGAGGTTAATAGATCCACCAACCTCCAACCATCTTAATATGATGTGAAAGTACATTGGCACCATCCTAGGAATGAAGGGGGATTAGATTGGTATCCTACCAGAATTCCTGCCATCCCAAAACAAGAAAGATCACATTATACAACCAATATATATATATATATATATAGTGAAGGCAATTTGTGTCACCACAACAATACAACATTCAAAGTATACATACACAACAAAGACAAACAAAGTTACTATATTTATGTATGCAAGTTATTTTTAGGAGGTTGGTTTGGTTGACCTATCAACTGGCAAGTCAAATTAATGTTCACTTTAATAATGGCTAGGCTAGGCTAGGCTAGGCTATGTGAAGTAAACTTCTCAGTTATTGTATGCATGTATACATTGATTGTGTCAATTTGAATGATCTGGGAGAAAGATTTGTTGAAAGAGAGAGAAATGGAGGTGGTCCATGATAAGAGGGGCATCCAATAAGAGAGGGGCCACATAGTAGGTGCCAAGTCAAGAGATTTGGAGGTCTGATTCTGATCAGGTCAGATCAGCCCAAATCTATGCTAATTTCGGCATAGCCCCACATATTGCTCCGACCATTAATGGCTTCTAAGCTTCTCTACAATTGTAAGAGCTCATAAAGACAGTTAACAGAAACTGGACGGTTCACATTACTCTTCAGGCTAGAAGCAATTTGGATCGTTTGGTCTAAAGATGGACGGTCCAGATTTGTCTCCAACCATCCAACAAGTCCCTACAATTGGAGAGCAGCCAAGCCACCGTTGAAACCTTTCAACAAAATTGGTTGTTACTCCTCACCCTGCCAACTTATTCTGAAACTCCACATGCACTGTTTTTCTAAAAAAAATTCCAATTTTTGGTCTCCAACTTTCTAAAAATAAGTAAATCACTTTCTCAATTTTAATCTCTTTCTAAAATATAACCACCTGCTTAACGCATGTTCAATTCTCGAGAATTACATTTAAAGATGCTAAAGTACACCGAGACCCTTTAATAAAAAAAAAATCTGTATCGTTGAACATTTTTGAAAATTCGAGTTGGTTCCTGAAATTTCAAAAGCACAAAATTAGTCTTTGAACTAACTGTAAAAAAAGTTGATCTTCCAATCTCTTTCAAATTAAACAAATTAATCCTTCCAACTTGGCTATTTTTTAAAATCTTAAAGAACATTTTATTTAAATAGAAGTTTTGAGGAACAATTTTGTCATCTTTTCAGAGTTCTAATATATTAACTTTATATTAGAAGTTCAAGGACTGATGTTTTAACTAATGCAGGAACAAAAACCTACCTTTTCCATTTTACAAATATAATTCTTGAAAATAATCAGGATGGAAGATGGAACAACCAAGTCATTGCAAAAGAGAGGGACAGAACTCACAACTGTTATTAGATACAACAAATTTTATCATAAATGCAAAGTTGTCGTCATAAATATCACATCTCTAACACCAACTCTACAAACCCAAACAAAGTAAAAATAAACTACCAGGGCACAAGCTCATGTACAAAATGTGTACCACTAACAGGTTAAGAGCCAACTTCCTTTGTTCCCTGAGTTCTAGTAAGCTATAGTGAATACTTCTCCTCTTGAACCTGCATCCATAGCATCATATACAACTCTAATTTTTCAAAATTCTTGAAAGCTATTTTAAAAAAAAATTAAAATCATTTGGGAGAGCTGAATCAGGTGAGATTAAAATTAAGATAACTTACAAAAAGCCCTCTGACCTTTCGCATATTATTAAAAGGTTTGAACTATACCAAATGACCTTCAAATGTTTTAGCAACTGAAAGAATACCAAAATCTAGGTAGGAACATCATTGCCTTTTATGTTGGTGATTACAAAACTCTTTAGGTAATTTGAAAAGATGAAAAAGAGAAGAACAGAGTAACTCCCAACCACTTCCCTGAAAATCCCCACAATTTCCTGTTTTGGTCCCTGAAGATTGGGGCACACATTTTGGTCTTGCGATCACCTTTCCTTTCAAAAAGGTAACAGAAATACTAGTCCATGTTTATGTTGAAAAATCACGCACAGCCAACTACTGATTAATAAAATATTATATATGATAATAAACTTAATATCACTAATCATTTTGATAAAAATGGGGTAAAAATAGAAACCCTTTACATAAATTACGGGGGTCAAATTAGATTATCTAACAATACCTTCTTTTAATCACAATAAGAAAAATTATTGCAAATCAATTAATTTTTTTAATTGCATGCAGGGGCAGACCCACATTGTACCGGGGGGGAGCAGCTGCCCTCCCCTAGATTTTGAGTTTTAATGGAGATCTATTGGAACCGACCGACTTGTCCCACCTGAAATTTTTTTTGCCCCCATCTGGATGTTTGATTGGTAAATTCGGGTTAAATTTATGGTTAAAATTAAAATAAATTTCTTGAATTATGATTGGTAATTAGAATTATAAGTCAATCAGATATTACAAGTCAGAGCATTAGAAAGTATAAGTTAAAGCATTGTTTTTATCAAATATCCAATTAGTTAATGAGTTTAAATCCGGTTAGCTATTTAAACCCGATTTGATATTCCCCCCCCAATGAAAATCCTAGATCCGCCCCTGCTTGCATGTACACACGCCCCTGTATGCATCAGATTTTGTCATTATGCACTTCGTGCAAATTGAAATGTCCAGAATCAGATTTATCGAAGGGGCATTCTGCAATTTACTTGAATACTACTAATTATGTAAATGAAAGACATACATCGGTCGTAGATTTCTTTGGCAAGGGAAAGGAAGGCTTCGGCATCCTCTGCCATTTTGGAGATTCGCTCAGCATTTTTTGCGGCCTCTAAAGCGAAATAACACTTGGCCTCGGCATCGGCTATCCTGCTAGCTGCATTTTTTGCCTCTTCTTCAATGGGATCCACCACACCCCCATGTATTCTTGACAGGCTGTTGGAATGTCTGCTGATGTTGTTTTGTAGCTTTCGGTGTTGCTGAGTTGGGTCCTTTTGCTTTGGGACTGGCGTTTTTATCCCAAAGGACGCTTCTTTCAGCCGATAAGCCTTGCCAACCTGCTTTGTTTTGAGTTAATCATTATCTGGTGTTCTAAGTTCTGGATCATGATGTACCAGTTTGGCAATGAATTGGATGGTTCAAAACCTTACTTTTTCAATTTTATTCTGTTGGATGAGCCGTCTTAATTTGGAACTGAGAAGCCGCCTAAAGTTTTCTGGTACCTCATGTTTTAACTGCATAAAGGAAAAGGTAAGAAAACAAAAATGGACCCATAAAATTTTATAGTCAGAGAGGGGGTTATTAAAAGTGCACCTCAATGAAATTACAGATGGTACCAATTTCCGATCCATTTGGTTCAGTTGATTTCAGCGAGGAAAGAGCATCCATGATTATGGAATTGTACCTGATGTTGACCAAATTAGATATTCCACATAAACAATAGTAATTTACTTACTATGACATATTGAAACTCTACTGGTAACATCTCTCCAATATAATGCTTCTCTCTCTCCTCCCCTTTACTTTCCTTTTTTTTTAATGGCACAAGGCCACTTCTTTCCATCAATCAAAGTAATGTAGCAATTTTATAAGCACCTCATCAGTTAGCAAGGCATTAATCAAATGAAAAATAGATACAAAAAACAAACTTCTCAGCTAAACCCTATTTACCCAAGCTATCATACCTCAGCATCAACCAATGAAGCCACAATGAGCCCAATTATTCATCATTCAATAAAGGTAATTTTGTAAAAAGAGAAGGACAAACAAACTTTGGTTTCTTGGCAGGGTCAGTGACTTCACTTCTTTGTTGAGTGGAAGGAAGAGAGAGGATTGGCATATTGCCTTGGCCACTGCTGCCAGCACCTAATAATAGCCTCTGGGGAGACGATGATAATTTTAATTTCGGTGTTCTTATCTTCTCTCTTGAACCTAATCCACTGAAGCTTACACTCATGTTCCTCCATTTATCCTGATCAAGTTCACTACCACATATCAAGCATTCGATTTAAGCACAAAAATAAAAAATAAAAAACATTCTTATTTGGTAACAAGATCTAAGATCAGACAAAATCTATACAACGAACCTCAGTGATTAATAAATTAAAGCTCTACAGACTTGTAAGGTTGCAATTATTTCCATCAATCTGTCTGGTATACATTATCTAAATTTTGAACTTGTAAACATCTATTGAACTGTAATTAAATTCTCATCAATCCTAAAACAACCTAGAACTCAGCAATTTGGTTGAAAATCTTGAATAATCAATCACATGCAGCTGGACTAACAAATTCTTCCCCAATAGCCTGAGTCAAAAGAATAATTGCTAGGCTAATTATAAGAAAGTAGAAATCTTAAGAAATTATGATGATTAAACCTTGAGATCAATGTTAGATCGAGAGGCAAGTAAGTGAGAGAACTCGGGGTCTTTCTGTATGTTGCGCCACTTCCCTGCACCATGTTTATTTACTCCCGCCTTGAGTGCTTCTTCCTCCTCTGACGTCCATTTTTGCTTTGGAGCTCCCATTTCCACCTCGAGATTCTCTCTTTCGACCTTTCTTGCCCTTTCTAGAAATCTCTTGCTATGAAAACCCTAACCCTAATTTGGAGTCAGAGGAAACTAATATTTGAAGTTTCAACGGAAATTCCATCTATACCCTTGTACAATTTTTAATTTCCATATTCTTTTTCTTTCGTTTTTTAAATTCCAATCCAACGTCATTAAAATTTCCATCCTCAAAAAACCCTACAACATATAACCAATCAAGATTAATATAACATAAAGCTAAAAAAAAAATTAAAAAATACAAATTTATTTCTTTTTTTTTCAATCATGCCTTATATATATTTTTTAAATCAATAGATACATATTATTACATCCAAAAATATTAGTTCTACGGATTTTTAAAAAGAAAAAAAAAAGTACCATTCATATTCAAATTGTTCTACCCTTTCTTCCTCATGCCCTTATACTTTCATTAAAATATCAACATATTACATTCAGCTATATTAGTTCGACATATTTTTTAAAAGGGAGAGAGAGTATTCTTCATAATCAAATTGTTCTTGAGTTTAAGGCTGTGTTTCAGACGGAAGGACGCAGAAGAAAGGAAAGGGAATCATTGTACGAGGGAGACGCTCACCTCAGATCGGTCCTGCCCGACAGTTTCTCCTGCTCTAAAAGAGAAGAGTTGGAGAAGGAGTGGAGGTGAAGTAGCATTGTTCGGAGGGAAGAAAAACTTTGTGTGGTGTTAATTTTTGACGAGTTATATCACCTCCGATTTGAGATGTAAAATCAATTTTCGGAGATTGCCTCACCGTAGATTTCTCCCTTTCCTGTTCTTTAATGAGGAGTTTGTCCCTCTGTTCTGGAGTAGAGCTTAAGGCAATTTTTTTTAGGGAGTGACTAATAGTCCCCCCATTCTATCCCCTAAATGTCCCCCTAACTAACTTATCCATAAACCTAACTAAATTATCCATAAAGTACGATGGGGACCACTAACTAACTTGGGTAAACAATAACTACTTGGGAGACCACTTAAATTTGAAAAAAATTACAACTGTTGTGAATATGTATAAACACTTATGCGCGCAAGTATTATTATATAATGTATCAAGTATTCATACCTAAGACATCAAGTATTTAAACAAAAAACTGGACATCAACTTTCTTTTCTCTTTAGTCACACACCCATCTTTTACACATTTTTAGAAGTGGTTTTTTTTTTCTCCATTTAATCTCGTCAATATTTCTAATAATCTATGAGAAATTTTGCAAACCTAAAACCACGAACATTTTCTACGTAATTTTATCTTTCAAATGAGATCCATGATGAAGTACTTTCGGGTTATTTATTGTTCAAGTACTCATATCTCGACGTACAAGTATTCATACTAAATTTAGAAAGTATTCATACTAAAGCATATAAAGTACTCATTCTATAACTTTGAAAGTATCATTATTAGTAAATATACAAACTATAAAGTATTTATACTAAAACATGTAAATATTTACACTAAAACATTACATGTATACATATACATATCAGCAAATATTCAACACATAACATATTCAAACTACAAAGTTACTAGAAAATATTCAAACTACAAAGTATTCATACTAAAACATATAAAATATTCATACTTACGCATTGAAGTGTGAATTTTTATATTGTAAAATATTTCTGAAAAATTCTTAAATGATTTACACCTCGTCAAGCAAGTATTTACATCTTGTAATGTAAGTATTCATACTTAAAATACCAAATATATTTCTAAAAAACTTGTGCACAAGTACGAATGCTTATGCACGCAATTATTAATATATAATATATCAAGTATTCATAACTAAAATATCGAGTATTTTTAATAAAAATATTAACATCAAGTATTCATACTTACGCATTGAAGTGTGAATTGTTATGTTGTCAAATAACTTTAATTAGTTAATTTGCTTGATGCTTGAACGTATTGATATATACTGAGAAAAATATTCATACTTCTACTATGCACAAGTACGAATGCCTATGCAAGCAAGTATTAATATATAATATATCAAATATTCATACCTAAGATATCAAGTATTTCTAATAAAAATATTAACATCAAGTATTGATACCTACACATTGAAGTGTGCATAGATATCACAGAAAGTATTCATTCCTATATAAACTTATATTGATATGTAAGAAAGAAAGAAAAATTAAACTTGCACATGCATGTATGGATACTTATACGCACAAGTATTACTATATAACATATTAAGTATTCATATCTAAGATCTCAAGTATTTAAAAAAACTGGACATCAACTTTATTTTCTCTCTAATAACACACCCATCTTTTACACGTGTTTAGAAGTGGATTTTTTTTCTCCGTTTAATTTCGTCAATATTTTTTATGATCTATGAGAAATTTTACGAATCTAAACTACGAATGTCTTATACGTAATTTTTACATTCAAATGAGATCCATGATGAAGTACTTTCGAGTTCTTCATTGTTCAAGTATTTATACATCGACGTGCAAGTATTCATATCTCGTCGAGCAAATATTCATACCTTGTCAATTATTCATCTCTAAATGGTCAAGTATTCTTCTCTAAAATATCGAGTATTCTTCTCTAAAGAAATACCCACCAGAGAATAAAATAATAAGAAACCTAAACTAAATGAAGGAACAAGTATTCATACATCGTCAAACAAGTATTAATCACGCCGAGCAATTATTTACACCTCGCAATGTAAGTATTCATACCTAAGATACCTAACATATTTCTTAAAAAAAACTGGACATAAATACGGATGCCTATGTGCGCAAGTATTAATATATAACATATCAAGTATTCATACCTACGATATCAAGTATTCTAATGAAAATATTAATATCTAAAATTTTAAGTTTCATACTTACGCATTGAAGTGTGAATTATTATGTTATAAAGTAAATTTAATCAGTTAATCCGTTTGATTCTTGAACGTATTGATAGGTACTGAGGAAAGTATTCATATTTATAACTGAAGTATGAATTATTATGTTGTAAAGTATGTTAATTTAATATATATTTTTTACAAATGACTTTGGTTGGCGCTTGATTGTATTAATATGTAAATTGAAAAATATTAACACATGTACATTAATGTGCGAATATTTACGTTGTAGATAATTTTTTTTAATATCATATTATTATAGAAACGTATATTGTCACAAATATTTTTTAAAGATTGATAGTATTAACATCTAATCCGGAAAATATTCATATCTATACGTTGACGTAGGAATATCTATATTGTAAAATATGTTATAAAGTAATACTAATATTTAACTAATCAAGAAGATGGCAAACCAAAGTTTCATACAAATACTAAACTCATTTAATCACAATTGAGAAGTATTGATATTTATGAACCCAACTCCTCATCATATAAAGTTAAAGTGTTCATAACTACATCTCCAAGTATTGATACCTATGCAAAGAAATGTTGCTATGTAAGAATCCAATTCTTCCTAACATAATTATTTCACATTGCATCAGTTTTGTAAGTGTTCAAGCATTCATACATATATCTATAAACAAGAATACACATACATAATATGTAAAGTATTCATAACATCTAATAAATAATCATGAAAACATTATACATTATTCAAATTAAAAACCAAAATTATTCATAACAAATAAATATTGAAAGTCTAAAAATCATACACTAGCATCTAATTGTGAGAGGCACAAAAGATCCCCGTTAATTTTCTTCTCCTTCGAGTTTAGAGGCCTGAATTTTACACAATCTGTTACATTTGACATTTTTATTTTTTAATTTCTCTGATCTTTCGCAATTTGAATATTTGATATTATCAAGTTCATAAAATTGAAAACAACATAGAGCCAAAGAACTATATCAACATGTAAAAATAACAAATTTTTACATGCTGTCACAAAGAGGTCCCTATCTAGGGACTGTTTTCTAAACAAATTTATTTTCTGTCACAGTTCAGTCCCTGAATTCTGTTAGGCCCGAAATTTTACACCACAGACCCTGTTATTTACCAGAATTCACCCAAGGGTGTACATAATACTGGAATTTTATAGAAAAGACCCTGGAATGCTGCAGAATTACCCTAGAACAGTGCAGAAAATTAAAAACTTACAAAACAGTCCCTGAACCGTACCAGAATTAATTTTTTTTGCTGGTACCAATTGAACTCTTATAATTTATTTCAAGTTAAAACAATCAAAACAAAATGATTGCAATTAAAAAAAGAACAATAATTCAGCACACTTTTAATTTACGAATAAAGAACTTGTGTAATAAACTAATAATCAAGGATACAATTACAAAATAAGTAGAGTATTAGTACCAGTCAGATCATGATTATTCATGATCAAGTTAATCATAGGTTATTTTATAAATGATAGATATAATTCAAATAAAACAGGTTATCCCATAGGAGGAGCGAAAATAGGAAGAGAGACAACGTACTTTAGAAACCACTTGAAATGTATCAAGCATTCTCTCAAGCAGTTCCCTGGCCGCAGCAACAGTTCCCTAGGGGATTCTGGATCCGCGCTGCTGCTTCACCAGCACCAGCAAGCCTGGTACCTAGGCCGACAAAATCTGCACAGTCGCGATTGACCAGGTCGATCAGATCGGAGTTGAGGAGATGTAGGTGGAAGGGGCGAAGTCAGAGGAGAGGAAGGCGGCAGGGGTGAACCAGGTCTGGTGCATCTCGATCAGTTGGTCGAAGAGGTCGGTGGCTTTCACCATGGTTGCCATTGATGATGGTGTAAAACTCTTCTCCTTGTTTAATTCAGATTTGAAGGAGAGCGGCGCGGGGATAGGTCGGAGGAGAGGGCATCGTCTAGGGCTTCATTAGGTACACTTGAGGTATTAGTTTTCTTTCTTTGGGATGGAGATCTGGATCAGCTTGATCGGGAAAAGAATAGAGGTTGGCCTCTTTTTGAATGGCTATTAACAATAATTAGTGGATAAAATAGGTAGTTAGCATCAGGGGGACATTTAGGGGACTAAATAGGGGGGGACAAAATCTTTACTCTTTTTTTTAATGATGAATTTTTGGAGCAAAATGAGTCAATTTTAGATATGTTTCTTTGTGACCATGCATGATCGTGTCTTTCTTTTTTCAATAGGACTAAAATAAATGCAAAATTACGCTCATATCCAGAATAGGATAAAACGTATATTTGTACTTAAATATTGGTTTTTAGGATTGGTTACATGATAAAAACAAATAGGGAAAATTTCTAGTGTACCCATCAAAATTTTCAAAATAGCCAATATCCCCATCAAAATATTGAAATTTCTTGTTTCCTCATTCCAAATTGAAATCCTTTCTTATTTCCCCATATGTTGATTAATTCTGAAAATTCAAGTTAAACTTATAATTTTATTTTATTTTGAAGTTTAAATATCTATTTTACCCTTCTATTTAAAATTAAGATCTCCTTTCTCACTCATCCCATCTCTATGAAGCTCTTAAAATTCCCTTCCATTCTTTGAATGTACATCTAAAACATTTCCTTCTTCTGCTCTTGTATCTAAAACCTTTCCATCTTCATATGTATATCTATAATGATTCGTGCTAGTGAAGCCTGCTCCTCCCCATATCTTCTTAAGGTTAAATCCTATGCAAAATTCTCATGACACAGTTGATTGATTTACGGGATATGGTATCTTCAAATTAATGTTTTATATTTTCAGCAGGAGCAAGAATAAAAAAGGAAAGAAACAAGAGCAGCTCTATAAAAGATGGGGTGAAGAAGAAAGGAGATCTTAGTAAAAGGATAAAATAGACATTATAACTTCAAGATAAAATGAAATTATAAATTTAATATAAATTTTCATAATTAATTAACATATGGGAAAATAAGAAAGGATTTTAATTTACAATGGGGAAATAAGAAATTTCATTGTTTTGATGGGGATATTGGCTATTTTGAAAGTGGTGAGGGGTACACTAGAAAATTTCCCAAACAAATAATGTACCCGTGAACATTTTTATTCTGAAGTTTCCAGAATAAAGATATATTTTTTTGTTATCATCTATTATGATGTAAACTAGATAGTATTACAAACTATTATGTTCTTCTGTCAATTGTCATAAACTTTTTAGATTGGTAAAAAGAAAATAAATTGTTGTTTGATATTTAATTGGATGATGAAAACAAGGACCATACATAATTTCTTATTTTTTATATCTGTAGAATCAAAAGTTTCTCATTTTGATATTAATAAAATGATCTAGGATAAAACATGGTTATGAAGTTACCTTTTCATCAATAATTTTTTAAACCAAAATAATACACACACACTATTTTTAAGAATTTTTGAAAATCACAACTTTTCATTAAATAAAAAAAATTCAGTAAAGCAATGATTTTCAAAAATTCTGAAAAAATAGTAAAAAAATTTCCAAAAAAATGTAAAATTTGGTCTCCAAGCACATATCAATATGAAAATCATGTTGAGAAGTTCGGATCAAATATTTGAGCTTTGAAACTGAAGATATGAGCAGAAAGTAAAACACTATTTTTACTTCCCAAAGCAAGTTAGCCCATTTATATACACACACATGTTCTATCTATTCCTTAATTGAACGGTCGAGAAATATAGTTGTTTTCTTGGAAAATTGATACATTATTTTTCTAGAGTAGAATTAGAACATTCTTAATCTCATTCAGCTTCATGATGAATTTAACTTCAAAATCTATCATATTGACTTCAAACAATAAATTCAAAATAATTTTTACGAGTGAAATGTTTATATAATAAAAATTTTAATTTTGAATTAATTTAATATAAAGTTAAGCGGTAACAAAATTAAGTTAATTTAATACATAAAACTTCTATAGCCACATAATGACTAACAAACGAAACGAAGTTCAACGTCTCCCCATGGTATAAGAAATAAGTCAATTAACATACATATTTTTTTTAGCGATTCAGAAATTTAAATGAAAATAATGTGTGCGTGAATTTGTGATATTTTTCACTACTAAGTTTCTCAAAAAAAAAAATTGTGATATTTTATTTTACACATTAGAAATTTTGTAAATAAATGAACTACCTTCAAGACTTTATGTTGTGATCAGGGACGGATCCAGTATCCACTGTATACCAGGAGGGCAACTGCATTTTTCTGAATTTTGAAAAGTAATTTTAATTTAATAGATTCAGATTAATTTGCTCCTCATGGAAATTAATTTTGCCTACCATGTTGTTTTTTGTTGTTTTAATATGTAAAAAAAAAATGCAATTTTATTGTTTTTAATTATGTAAAATATTATTTTTGTTATTTCCTTATTATGTAAGAGATTATTTTGTTGTTTTTCATCTGATATCTGATTAGTTAATGAGTTTGAACCCGATAAGTATTGAACTCGATTAGTTAATGGGTTTGAGCCCAATTTCTACCCCACCCTTGCAGAAATCCTGAATTCGCCCTTGGTTGTGTTTTTTTTTTTTTCATATTTTACATATTATATAATTTATTATTTAACTTTAACTAAATTATATTTGTGATTGGGATAATTACCCGGCTAACACTAGTACTTTATTCATATTCATTACTTGTTTGCCTAATATATGTTTGCCTAATTTAGTACTGTTTTTATTGATTTCCTTCGTCACTGTTATAAAATACTTAATAAATAAATAGTAAAAAAATAAAAATAATAAAAAATTTGATCTCCAAACACATTTTAATATAGAGATCATGTTGAACGGTTTGAATCAACTGTTTGGACTTTAAAAATCGTAAAACTGAATTGTTGTAAGATGTTGTAACTTACAAATACTGTAAGTACTCCTCTTATAACAATTCAATCCAAACAATATTCACGCTAGCCGAATAGCAAATATTAGCACTGTTTTTGTACTATTTTTAAATACTAACTCGAACAATTTGAAATCAAGAATTTCTATGGCACTTTCTATTATAATAGAGTATATTGTAAACTGTTTTTTTTTTTTTTATCATTTGATACTATCCGTTTTCTTAAATGATGTATAAATCAAACAACTCAAATGTGTTGAGGAAGTTTGATTCTCAACAACTTTTATGAAGTATATATGATTAGAGTTAAAATATATCATTATTTTTGTTCTCCAATCATGCATCGCATGCTTTTTTTTACTTTAAAAATCCAAACAGTCGATATGAACCACTCAACATGATCTCTATATTAAAATGTGCTTGGAGATCAAATTTTACATTTTTTTAAATATTTTTTACTATTTTTTTAGATAGATACAAAATCACATTTTTTTTTCATAGGATTCTCTGGACTACTGATGGTACTCCTTATAGTTGTATATCTGTGCATGCATAATAGTTCTCAGTTGCAATCAATGGACAATGATATTGTGTTCTCCTAAAACACAATGCATTTCTTCTCTTATCTGGATATTATGGCAAAATGGTCAAATATAAATTTCAAATTTAGGTCTCAGATTAGTTAAAAATATTGATTGCCAGGCTGTTGGTGGCTAGTACCAGTTCTGTGCCAGCTCCAACTGTGGTACTGATACATTGTACCAGTAGAATAAAGTGTGTACCAGTACTGGCACACTTCTGCCTTTGTCTCTTCCTTTTTATCGGTTAGTTGCATTTAGTTTTCAATTTGTTTGAGTTGCAATATTTAATTGCAAGAAGACGGTTAGGTAATTAAAACCAAGAGTTTTTAATCAATTTATTTCTATTAAGGGGCCATTTAGTTGTATTATGGTGCTTGCCAGTGAATTCAGAATAGAGAAATTGTGTTTTCTTAATTGGTGCTATTTTAATTGTGTTACAGACCAATCTAGGACTATGAGGGAGGACAATATCCAGACCTAAGATAACACAAATTTTGAGTTTAGATCCAGACCGCCCAATCTGCTTTGGCACGAATATTAAAGTGGCCTCGTGCATTCCACCTCGGACCAAATTGACATGGATTCTGATTGGATGGTCCCAGGGTTAGAGCTAGACTTTCAACCTATGCAATGACGTAGCCAGAATTTGAGTCAGGGATGGGCAAAAAGTTTCGGAATACTGGATTACCGGGTCAGTGGACAAAATTAACTTATATACTTGAATCATTTTATCAATTTCATCAAATTCTAAATCAGATTTAAGCATAAATCAAGAAAAACATTAATACTTAACAGTTTTAGTCAATTATCAGCCGCAATTTGCAATTTAATTCATTCGATTGAATTGCAGTATTTAATTGTCAAAGAATAGGGATATGCAATTTAATTTTCAGGAGTAGACAGGCCAACATATTTATACTATTTCATACCCGATTTTAAAATTTCTTGCCTAACCCCGTTACATGGTGGCTCCGCCACTGGACCTATGGGGTCAATCATATAAACTTTTCATATTTCAAATGAGTCAATTTTATAGTATCCATAGCATTTTGCTCTAAAATATGTAACAAAAACATGCCTAATAATCAGATTGAACGGTCTGGATCCAAGTGTATCCCCCTCTCGATGGTCCGGACTGGCTTGGATTCTGATTGAACGGTCTGGATCTAAACTCAAAATTTGAGATACTTCAGAGGAATCAAACTCAGAGAAATATCAGAGAGATGACTCTTGACACATTTCATTATTTGGTTCCTCTATTGAATTGGAAGTATGAGTTCGTTTCAGTGTGAGATTATTTTAAGCGAATTGTATTAATACATCATCTGGCTCTTATCGTTTTTTTATGAATAAATTATGCTAAGTTTTTTTGTTTTTTTGTTTTTTTTGTTTTTTTTTTTTTTTGTTTTTTTTTTTTGTCGTTGGATTGAACTAATTCTTGTGTCCGGACCACATGTTTCTCATTTTGCAATTTTCTTTGAAGGGAGCTTTGAGCTCTATTAATGTACCTAATCATGTTCTGAAATATTAAAATAAAAGAAGTTTGCTAATTCTTTCCAATATTTTTGCATGTGGAATTTGAAGTTTACCTCATCCAATTTTTTTTTTGATAAAAGGCATATGAATGCCCGTTTCAATTTTTTGCATGTGGAATTTGAAGTTTACCTCATCCAATTTAAAATGATTCTATATTTATAAAATGCAGCAGCTGTTAATTCAACCATTTTGACACTATCCGTTGAATAAAATGATATGTATATATTGCTATTGATGTACAAAATCTTTGTATAAATCAAATAACACAGGATAATTGCGAATGAGTGTTGAGAATGTTTGATTCTCAACAACTTTTATGAAGTATACATAGATAAAAGATCAACCATTGAATTCAAACCATATCAAAAGAATTCTGTCAAATTCAGACAATTGAAATTCTTACACTGTGATCGGAACCCACTCTCACCCCTTAAAACGAGAAATAGAATCGGAATTCGTGTCGCGTTTCTGATCGGAAGCGGAGGTGACGAAGGAAACGAGAGGAATTCGTGTGACTTTTCTCCTTCGAAATCCCGTCGGGAAATCCACGCCAAAACGGAGGTATTTGGTGAGAATCGTACAGAACCGCGTGAAGTGACGCAAAACTCCTTTCTCCTTTCTTTCTCCCTGTTTGCTCCGACCGGTGATCTGATCGCGAGATGCTTCTCGTTTGCTCCGATGAGGTGCGTTTTTACTCCTTATTCTTGATTCTTCTTTCTATCCACTATTAAAAAGAGTTGTCTGGTTTCTTTTTTTTTGCAAATGTAAACCCTAAAAATTTGATATTAATGGCATTATTTGTAAATTAAAAGAAGTTTATGGGTAATTATATGATTGCTGATAATGAATTCGTTTTGAGAAAATGGTTTAGCTGATCATGAAATTTCAATTTGAAATCATGTTCATTCTATTCTTTTCTATTCTATTCTATTGAATTCTCACTCAATTTGTTTCCGATCACAGTGTTAGTATTCCAAGTCCACTCAGCCTAAAAATGGACCAGGTATGAGAATTTGTATGTTACCATACTTTGTCAAATTTGATATTATTTTATAAAACATAAATATGACTCATTTTACAAAGATTAGTCCTTTATTTTGTATTATTTTGAACAATTATTTGAATTTTTTGAATTATTCTTTGAACTGCTTATCAGATTCCATAAACAGGGCCAATAAATATGAAAATAGGAGTAGGTCTGATGCGGTCCGATGAGCATCGGACCTACTTTTAGGTTCAATTAGCTCTAACAACGTACGATTAGCATCAAGATCCGTGTGCACGGAATTGAAACAGACATGCATGTATTTTAATGTATTTCACACGAATATTAATATACAGATCGGATGGTCATTATATCCATTGAACCAAAGTGGGTCCGATGAACATCGTACCTACTCTCAATTCATAAATATGATATGAAATATAAGGCTGTTCTACAACTATGAAAATCAAGAGAGAAGTGTGCTATCTGATTCTGGTACAAACATGATAAACGCCTGTAATTCCAGCAACCTTTTTTTTTACCTTTTGAAATGATACCATCAACCGAATGCTAATATAATAACAATCACAGAAATGATGTAAAAATTGATAACTTCATGCACCAATCCAAAATCAGAACAAGCAAAAAAGGGGACTCTGTAAATTATATACTACATGTATTGTAACTGTGATTATGTAAGTACAAATTTCTCTATTCAAATGGGGAGAGAAAAAAACACACCTTAATTAATAAAACCAAATAGATAAGATATGATTGGCGTCATGATGAGCGTCACCACCATCCATACACGACTTTATAGTATCGATCTTTCAGCCATCGAAAGCTATTTGTAACAGATCCCTTCACCTTCCTCTCCACCGTAAAGGACTTGTACCTGGCAACCCGTTTCTTTCTCTGAAATTCGGGATCGTTCAGCCATCCTTTCTTAGCTTTGCTCTTATCTTTCTTACTATCTCTTGCGAATTCGTAATCGTACGAGTACGGCGTGCTGTACGATCGGCTGTACACCTCTAATTGCATGTTGCGTCCATCAGCTTGGCTTTGCGATCTGAATTGAGCCATGGATCGATCGATGATGAGCTTCCTGATTCCTTCTGCGAAAGAGAGAGGAAGAAGAAAGTAAAGGAGAAAGGCGTGAAGAATTTTTAAGTTGACTATGAACAGAGTACCCTTGGAATCATGGACTATTACTAGGGGCTGCGATTTGACCAAATAAGAAAGAAAAATAAAATAGATGTCGAGTGGGGTCCATATTCAGTGACCGTGGATTGGTTACCGTTTGTACTCCTCGCGCTTGCAACAATTTCATTTAGCGTAAAGAGTTTGAGTGCGTATCCTCTGAGATATCTCAATTTTTGCGTGACCGACGTGTTCGGTGCCTATTCGAGGATAGCGCACGGGGCCAGTATTATTTTTAATTGAGATTCGTGTAAAACTATTTAAACGGTTAAGAATTTTTCTAAAGTCACGCAAATTTTACGATATCTCAGAGGACGCGAGTTCAACGAGTATGCGGCTCGGGGAGGTGTGATCAGAAAATATGTAGACAAGTTATAATCAGTGTAACGGATTATTTTAGTACGCAATAATGACCCGGTTCACAGAAATATATAGAGATAAGTAAACGGAATGTGTTTATAAATGTGATGGGAAGGGAGAACACGAGTCTTACGCGGGTGCGTATCCTCTGAGATATCTCAATTTTTGCGTGACCGACGTGTCCGGTTCCTATTTGGGGGAACATAGGGGGCCAGTATTATTTGTCCTTCGAGATTCGTGTAGAACGTATTTGAACGATTGAGATATTCCAAAAAGTCATGCAAAGTTTGAGATACCTCAGAGGATGCGAATTCGTCTTACGCTGGGTTGAATTCAATAAAAAGATTGGTAGCAATTAAGCAATAGGATTGATTATTATAATAACAAGTGTGGTAGGTATATGTTTTGTTTTCTGATGTAATATTGGAATGCGTCAGTACTTGGCGACAGATATTCCCATTGAGGAATTAGCTGCTCAGGCTCTGGCAGCAAAACAGCACGAAAATAGGAAATAATCATGGTCATGGCCAACGATTGTTCATTTGATGTAATCAGTGCAATATCTATATTTTTTTTTATTTAAACTTCAAAAGTGATGATATATTTTTCTTGTAAAGTATTTATATACTGTGCCTGAATCCTGATAAGAATTTTTGTAATGAACTACATACATGGTAGGATTATTTTGAAAGTTCAGATTGTTCAAACTTGAAACTATAATACATGTTTGACTTTTCCTTATTAGAGATATATTAAAAATATATAAGTTTTTTAATATGTATAAAGAGTAAATCTATGGTGTGACGTGCTCACCAAGAGGGTTTGGTGAGCACAACTCCAAAAATACATCGGATCGGCTTCAAATGACGAATCCAAACCGTTGAAATCCATGTACTTCGTGAGTGATGCATGTACATGCAAAATTTTAAAAGTTTCGAATTAATTTGCTACGAGGTCAAGTGGTCAAAGTAATGATGAAAAATGAATATATAAAACAACTAATAGAATAACTTATTAAAAAATTCATTACTTTGACCGCTTGACCTCGTAGCAAATGAATTCGAAACTTCTAAAATTTTGCATGTACATGCATCACTTACGAAGTACATAGATTTTAACGGTTTGGATTCGTCATTTGAAGCCGATCCGATATATTTTTGGAGTTGTGCTCACCAAACCCTCTTGGTGAGCACGTCACACCCTAGATTTACTCATGTATAAATGCTTCTTAAAAAAATTATTGTGCCAATAAAAGGTCAAATAAGCGGTGTTGGATGGGAATTCACATCCAGTGCTATACCTGCAATGAGTAGATTCAGAGCGTTTTTTTAATTTGACACGAATCTCAAAGCGGACATACCTATAATTTTTATAAGCACTAAATTGAATTTGGTCCGGCTAAGATTAATGCAGACCGTTCGTTTTTTTTATTGTACCTCTCCACTACTTGAGACGACACGCTCGCGATGGTTTCATTGTACCTCTACAATATTGGAGGCGACACACACTCACAGCAAGGGCGGACCCAGGATTTTCATGGGAGAACAAAAAAATATTGAATTGGATTTAAATAGCTAATCGAGTTTAAACCAATTAACTATTTAAGTACTTGATAAAAAAAACAATGCTTTAATTTATACTTTCTAATAGTATAATTTCTGATATTTTAACTTATAATTCTAATTACCAATCATAATTCAAGAATTTTTTTTTAATTTTAACCCTAACTTTAATCTGAATTACAAGTCAAACATCCAGAGAAGTGCAACAAAAATGTCAGAAAAAGACAAAGTCGATCAAAACATGTCAATCTCCATTAAAACGCAAAATCCAGAGGGAGCAGCCCCCTCGATCCGCCCCTGACTCACTCACAGGATGGTTTCTCCGTGTTTAAACAAACATTGCCTAAACTATCAAATCCTTAGCAAATTATACGGATTCGTATTCTCTCTATTACTACAGAGGATGCGCATCACTTTACGGCTTGAGATTAAATCTCAGCGAGTTTGAGATTCTGGGGAAAGTAGAAAGTAGGGGGCAGTATTATTGGGCTTTGAGATTCGTGCCAAGTTAAAAAAATGGTCCGAATCCACTAAAAAGAGAATCATTCTAAAATATTCTCTTTTGCGGTACCCCATTAAATACGAATTCCAAATTATACAGCTTCTGTATTTTCTAGTTTCTAGTTAATACGCAACTATACAATTAATTACGTGAGTTTAGTAATTTACTATTGGAAGATAATATTTTTCTGGTAGAAAACACACATCCAAAATTAGTTAGATGATTTGGTTGAATATTAAAAATGAAAAGCGTGTCCTTAACTTTAATAATTAATAGAAATCGCTGTTCTTAAAAAATTAATACGGTCAAGACATAGTCAAGAGTTTACTATTCTTTTTTATACCTTTTCTTTTTCATTTTTCTCTTTATACCAGGGCACGACCGGTCCGGAACATTTTGAAGACAAAAGAAAATTAGGACTCTTTTATATACAAAATAATATGTCAATAAATTATATTTATTTATAAAAAAGTTTGACCTCTTAATATTTATATATTTTTAATATATATAGATTAATTTTTTTTAATATATACAAACTAATTTTTATTTGGCCCCCTAAATATTGAGGTTCGGGGCCATTGTCTTGGGTGCTCTACACCAGGGCCAGACATGTGGGATCCGTATCCTCTCTATTACTATAGAGGATGAGCATCACTTTACGGTTTGAGGTTCGGGAGAAAATAGGGGGCAATATTATTAGACTTTGAGATTCGTGCCAAGTTAAAAGAATGGTCCGGATCTACTAAAAAGGGAATCATTCTAAATGATTCACTTTTGCAGTACTCCACTGGATATGAATTCCAGACATGTGGGGGTGTGTCTGTGGATTGGGGGGCTGGGGTGATTCGTATCCTCAGCATTAACTCAAAAGAGAATCTTTTTAGTTAATACATATGGACTATCCGATCCGTTTTAAAATCTGTGCAAACTATGTTTGCAGTCTGTACTAATATTAAAAGGTCCTTGTGTTAAAATTAGACGGCCGACATGCATTAACTCAAAAAAAAATTTAGCTATTTGGAAATTTTTCAAACTTTAGAACTTGGAGGCGGTGTAATGTCAACGAAAATTGATTGATTTGTATATTGTTTGACCAGCATAACTAGGAAATTAGGAATGAAAATAAATTGGGTGACAATGATATAATTAAATTAAATTAATTAATTAATAATGGAGCATTAATTTGTCTCTTTCAACGGTTGGAATTCTTCAGATTTCGTATACTATGTTGCATGTACAGTGCACCTGACATTTTTTGTTGGAAGAATATTACACAGGTTGAACCGTTAATATAAATTTAATAAACATAAGTGGATAGAGAAAAATGAATTCATTTATTCAGGAGCAAAGTCAGACTTTTAAATTATGAAATTAAATCTGAATGGGATCATTCATATAAAATTTTCTTCCTGTGAATAGGAGTTATTTTACACTACTCGTAACATTTACTAAAAATTATATAAAAAATCATATTTTAATCTAGTGGCAATGTAATATGTCTGAGAAATCATGGATTTGTGATCTGAAAAAAAATTTCTTATAAATATTTAATAGTTGAATGAATTTTATCTTTACTCTTTACTTAAAAAAGTCTTGTGCATTTTTTTAAAAATTATTTAGTTACAAAATTAGCTATTCTGGGTGGCTTTTTTCTATGTATACTTTCATAAATTTGAGATTTTAATGGCCTCTTATATAAATGGTTTTAAGTTTACTTCAAAAATTATTTTGAAATTACATCTCTATTTTGTTATGATCAAAATGAAAATCCGGCACTAGATCATGACAGAATTTAGTTAACTGTGATATAATTAGTTTTAATGTAATTATTTTTTGTCTATCGATGTAGTATGAAATTAATTTAAATTTTTAAAATTTACTGAACATGCATCCATCATAAATTAAAACGAGATTGACGGTTTAATTCGATGATTGATTTTGAAATTTTTAAATACAACTGCAATAGAGAGATTGCAAAACATTTTGGCATATGATTCCACCTAACTATTTAATTACTCTTTATTTTTCATTAATTTGATCGTTGATAATTTAATGCGATTCATGACTTGATCAATTGATATGATAACGATAGAATCATAAAATACTAAAATAATTTTGTTTAGTAAGTTAATTTATCATACAGTAATTAGGAACATAATTATGTCTCATGGCTTGCTTCTACATGAAAATGCTTCTTAAACTCAAGTTCATGTATATTTTGTAAGAATTAAAACTTGAACCTTTTTCATTTTTTTTCCCCTATATTTTGTCATTCGACAGCACTGGCAAGAGATCTGTAAGATTTATGATGCGTTAGTACAGGTGAATATATATAAACAGAGCAGTTTTGGCTTCGTGCAGCAACTTTTACCCGTTAGTCAATTAATAAGTTTAGTTTGACTTGTTGCTATTGGGCCTCCACAAGTACCTGGGCTACCGCTGATTTAAGCCCAATCAAGAATTATATGTTACATTGTTGGTTCAGCTTGTAATTGGGTGAGAATGAGACAGGGTTTATCAAAAGCCCATTCCACAAATGAGCCGCAGTGAAGGCCCACTTTTACAACAACCAACATTGTCGGTGATTCAGCTCTTTCACGCTTCAAGAGTAAGAGGGTATCAAACGGAGCTCCGATTCGGAGGCTATGATTGAATATTTCAAGTTTGGTACTCAAATGAGTCAAACCTTTAGCAATTGGAACCAGCAATTAAAGACTAAGCGTTTTTAATTTAAATCGGTTGAAATCGGAGATTTCCTGAAATTCGAGATTCCAGTTCAATTTTTTATGTCCGTGCATCTCGAGACAGCTGATTTTTTCGTGCACGCATTTCAGAACAGTTCGATAGCTGGATCTGAATTGCAGATATTTTAGGAACACTGTTCATTCGTCTTAGATTTCAGCAGATTCGGATCCAAGCATTTTAAGTAAGGCTGAGAAAATCGCTCATAACTTTGTTATGAATTCTTTGTAACTTGCTCGTTAAAAATTTGTTAATAATTCATTCATTATGAACTTGCTTGCTAATTTAATAAATTAAATATGAACAGATTTCAACTCACTCATAATTCGCCGATTAAGAATTGAGTTACATAAAATTATGCCACATTCAATCTCAGATAGTTTTATTAATTCTGTAGAAAACATGTTGTGTATATTACAATATTAAGACACGCTGTTTAAGTTGATGAACAAAAATAAATTCCAAACATGTCAATATTTTGTTTTACGTAGATACTTATAAAGCGATGTTGAAATTATTTAACTGGTAATTTGTGATGCTTTAATCTGGTTGTATAGTTCGACCTGTTAGTATGCCAATATATTTTATTGGAAGAATTAACTATCACTTATCAATTTGTTTAGTTATGAAACAAAAAAACTCAACAAAATTCAAAATTACTTACAAACTTGATTTCTTAACGAGTTGCTTAACGAGCATGAATCAACTTGAGCATTTAACGAGTTGAGCACGAGCACAATTGTCAACTCGGTACTGTCTTTTCAACTCAAGTTAACTCGCTTATTAATTTAATTAACCGAGCACAAACATACTCTAACTCGCTCAAATTCAGATCATTAACAACTATAGTTTCAACAAGTATGGTACAGATTAAATTATATTTCTATTTATTTAAAATTAATTTCATTTCATACTTTATTCTCATATTCTTACGTTATTGGAATATATTGATAATGTGCTTAATATGAATAATGAAAATATAATAAATAATTAGATATATTATTTAAGCACATTAAGTACATATATGATGAAATATAAATCAATTTCGTTATGATAATAATATATTAGATCATTAAATGTATAAATGAAAAATTGGTACATATGAATTGTATTTGTCAGTTATCCAATAAAATAATTAGTTTGAAATAATTTTTATTAGTTAATTTATTACAAAATATTAGTATTTTTATTCGATAAATTGAATTAATTCATATTTATATCCGTTTTATTTAATTCAATACAATAGAATAAATGAATAAACAAAATCTGATTGGCATCTTTCATTTAAGACTGACACCAGAACATGGGCTCCAGTTGTCAGAACACTTTTGTTTCGTGCTCTGCGACCCGAACACGTATCCTCTGCATTAACTCAAAAGGAAATCTTTTGAGCTAATGCATCTCGACCATCTGATTTTAATCAGAACTAATCTACCCGTCTAATTTAATAAAGGGTTCTTTAATATTAGTGCGGTTCTGGTCCACACGGTTCTTAAAGCCATTGGATGGTCTAGATGCATTAACTCAAAAGATTCCCTTTTGAGTTAATGCAGAGGATACGTGTTCCTGCGGCATCGGACCTACTTTGGTTGACGGTTCAATCACCGTTCAATCTGTAATAAGATATGTGTAAATGCTTTAATTTTCGTGCGCACAGATTTTAAGATGGATCGAACGGTGGTAGGGATCGTTAAAATAAAAATAGGTCCGATCGGCATCGTACCCACTCCGTTCTAGTTCCTGCGACCCTTCGGTGTGCTAAATGCTGATCAATTGTTTAAGCAATTTAGTAAAGGAAAAAAAAGAGAGAACAAGTCGCAAACCAGCGTGCTAAAAGGAATCGACCTTGCAACCGAAAAAGGAGAGAAGCAAAAGAGAAGCTTTAGTTATTAGTTGCGCAGGACAAATCAAAGAAAGAGGAAGACAGGAAGAGAAGAGAAGAGAGAGATGTGGGAGGCAATATGCATGACGTTAATGGCGACGTCGGGGAACAATATAGGCAAGGTTTTGCAGAAGAAAGGAACCCTAGTTCTTCCTCCCCTCTCCTTCAAGCTCAAGGTTAGTTCCTTCTCTTTCTTTGCGATTCAATGTAGATCAGATTCATTTTTAGCTTGCTTCGTTTACTATTTCATTTCATCAGTTGATCCTATTGCTCCCGTTTGATATTTTATCTCCTCTGCTGTTGCTATCAGATTTGCGAATTGTGTCGGATTAAATTGCTACAATTATTGACGAGCCAGTATTTTTTTGAATTTATTGATTTATTTAGGTGATTAGAGCATATGTATTCAACAAAATGTGGATTACTGGTTTCCTGATGGATATGTCAGGTGCTGGACTAATGCTGATGGCGCTATCTCGAGCACCGGTACACACCATGAATTATTCTAATTAGGAACGAATTTCATTTGAAAAATTCAATGTGGGCCGTTTTGCAAATATAGTCAAACTATGAGTTTAATCTGTGGAAAAGTATGTCTTGTTAATGAGAAAATTTTCATCCAATCAAATCATATTGTTTTTTAATTGAAAGTGGTATACAAATTAAATCCAATTAAAATTATAATATAATTGCAAATTAGTTATCTCAAAATAAAAAGAAAATATGAATCTCAGTGTCCAATAACTTGTCATGAAAATTTCTGACTTGTTTCATATTGAATTGATATGGACATTTTTGGGGCAATTTGGTCAATTTCAATTGTTGAAACTCTTTCCTTGTACATTTGGTTATCACCTGAAAATAAACAACAAATATGCACACTGGATTCAAATTGTAAATATTATCTTTGTTATTTGCAAATATGATATTGTTACATAGGAGAATACTGGATATTTTTGCAGAAACTAAATTTTACTGTTTACGTAGCTTTCAAGGAACAACTCCCCAAAGTTGATATAAGATCTAATAAAAACACTGTGCTTTTTCTTCTAGTCTTCATTCTCTTCTGTATGGCTTTGATAATAGGTATCAGTAATACAACCTGTTGCGGGATGTGGACTTGCAATACTTTCAGTTTTTTCTCATTTTTACCTCAAGGAGGTACTGAATGAACTTGATTGGGTTGGAATCACATTGGCTGGAATTGGTACTATAGGTGAGTTTAACTCATCCTAGTTCCATTTTTATTTTTATTTTACTTGGGGGACTTTTTTTTATATATATTTAAAGAAAATATATCATAGGTATTCTAAAATTGATCTCCAAACTTCTTAATTTTTCTATTCTATGATTGACCCCCCAGACTCTTGTCAAGAAGAAGTTTTTTATTGACCCCATAGTTCAAAATTCTGCCTTCACCTCAGAGAGAGGTAATTTATTCGTATTGGCCCATTAGAAGAGTTGAAAGGTCAAAATTAAATCGGAATTGCTATATTGGAGTAATCTGATTGTTCATCTTATTTTGGTACCTTTTCCAAATGCAAACAAAACAAAACAAAACAAAACAAGGGGTACCTTTTACAACCGCTAACATATTATATTGGTAGAGGTCTTTTTTTCTTCGTTTATTTGCTAATTTTTTCCTATTTTCCTGCCAGGAGTTGGTGTGGGAGGAGAGGAGCAAAATATTACAGAGATATCTTTTATGAAGATACCATGGCTTGTTTGCTCAATTGTTCTCTTGTTTGTAGGTATCTATACTCCCATTCTAAAGAATTGTGAGTTGATAAGAAATAACATGTGGACATCCTCTACTTCAACTTTTAATCTAAACTTTTCATAATATGGACATGTTTTTTGTTATTGTACTTTGTGGTTTGTATAGTTCATCTGTTGGTTTGATAAATGTAGGCACTGCTCAATACATGGCTCCACATGTACAAGAAACAAAGGCTTGAGCACGAGCAGGTTTATTTTATTTTCCCGTGCTTAGAAAATAAGATCATAGCATATTGTGCGTGAAATTTTTGACATGATCTATATACATCTCAGACATACTCCGATGTGACTGAAGAGATGATCCTTGGTCTCGAATCTGGCATTTTGTTCGGGTAATTCTAAGTTGTTCTCTAAATCTTTATCCAGTATTAACCATAGCAGCAAATAATGTTATATTCCTTGTATTTGCAATTAAACCAACTGTATGGGGATCATCTGCAAAAACACATACAAATGTCTAAATTAAGGTTAACTCGGAAAAAGGAATAGCTTAAATGTCCTGAACCTTTATGTGAGTTTGAAAAAAAATTGCTTGATTAGCTCAAAAGGCTGCAAGCCTGCAATCAACATTATATGTTACCTCTAAATTCAGACATATATAAAATGGGTTTGAATTCTGTCACAGACATTATTAGCAATATTTTGGATTAGACCTGTTCTGTTCTACACAAGGATGACACGCACAAATCGAGAAATGGTCCAAATTTTTTAGAAAGGGGAGGTAGCACAGTCAGCTAAGAAAAAAAGGTCCTAGGATCATTGGTTACCCAAAGATCGAGAGTTCAATCCCCCCTCACGACTTCGCAGCCTCTGTGAAGGTTTTAAAAAAATATATATATTTAAACAGTGATGATAATCACATACATGAGCAGAGTATTAGTTACAAATATGATGAGATGTATGAAGCATTACTTGCAAGATTTTAATTTAAATAATAGTATAATTTGGGATTTAAATAAAATTACAGGATATCATCTGTAATATCAAAGATGGGGTTTGTGTTATCTGACAAGAGCTTCCTTATGGTCCCTCTTGCCATCTTCATTAGTGTCCTTTTGAGTGCTGGTGGATTTGTCTATCAGGTATCTTTTCTTGTAACCCTGCAAAAGTTCAGAATGTGCAATTTCTCAGCTGTGCATGTATGATATTTTTCTGTTATAAAATCCATGTGCCTCTCTACGGAGCAACAAACTATTTTGTATGCTCTTGCGTAACAGACAATATCACAAATAGCCTTCAGTAGATTAGGACATGGAATGGGTTCCCCAACTTTCCTGGGTTTCTGGAAGTAGGGAAAAAAAATCTTTTTTTCTTTTGTTCCTGTGATAAATGATTAGAAAGAGTAATTTTGAATTCGGCTGTATAACGTAAATGGGGAGCAAACGATTTAATATCTTCATGTTTAGTAAGGTACATGTGAGATTTCCGAAGTTTGGTAGGTTGATGCATGATTTTGGTTGTTTTAGTATAGATAAAGTTGCAACTATTTTTTCACTTGGCCTGCAAGTCCCATGTTTCTTACCCAGGCATTTGTATGTATGGTTATGATGCTAGCTGGTATTTGTGAAATACAAATTTCGAAAGACAGTGCTTGATTTAAAATGTTTCATTCTAGGGTTCAAATGTCTGAGTCTTTCATGCCTCAATCGTGCCTCATATTCTTATCTCTGTTTTTAAAGTCCAAGCAGTCCATCCTAACCACTCAACATGATCTCCGTATTAAAATGTGCTTAGAGACCACATTTTATATTTTTTGAAAATCTTTTAATACTTTTTTAGATATGTACAATATCACTATTTTTCAGAAATTCTGGACCATCCCAAAACAGTGATTTTGTACCTATTTAAAAAAGTAGTAAAAAAATTGCAAAAAATATAAAATTTGGTCTCGAAGCATATTTTAATAGGGAGATCATTTTGAATGGTACGGATCGACTGTTTGGACTTTGAAAACAGATATAAAGATATGAGGCATGAAGGACATGAGGCATTTGAACCCTCCTCTTTGAACTAATATATTATCTCAATTTTTTTTTATTCCAGAAGTTTTGATAGCATTTTTCTTTCTTTTTCTTTTTGTATACAGACAAGAGGGCTGAAGCATGGAAGAGCAATAGTGGTATCAACATGTACCTCTGTGGCATCTATCATAACTGGTGTAGTTGTTGGCATGCTTGCATTAGGAGAAAAGATGCCATCTAGCCGTACTGGCCGGATTTTTCTAATGACCGGATGGTAAATTTCATTCTTAATAAATTGCAATACATTTGTATTATAATGAGTTTTTCTTGTGCGAAAAAAATGAAGAAAAATAAAAAATCAGAGAAAAGTAGCATTCACCAGTTCTTATTTGAGAAAGCAGCTATCCACCAGTTTAAAAAAGTTTCTAGTTTTATTGACAGGGAATAATCAAACACAGTATTCTGGATGTCCTGCTTATTATTTTCATGTTGTAGGGGTAGTGGTACAACAACAACCAAGCCTTTAGTCCTAAACCAGTTGGGGTAGGCTAGAAATGAAACCCAATCGGAGTCACATTTTACATTTTTGTACATTGAGTTAAAGATATGGGGCGATTATTCTTTTATTTATTGAAAGCAGTAACACATTTAACATGTTGTATTTTCTTCCTATGCACAAGTCCCTTTACTGTTTCCTTATTATTTTTCTTTTTTAATTTTCTGCAATAGGTTTGTTATCATATTTGGAGTGATACTACTTGTGAGTTCTGCTCGAATAATTTCACTTTTACCCCGCTCAGTGAGAAGACAAATGAAAAGTAATGTTGAAATGAGTCACAATTTGAGGCGTACCGGGTCGTTACGTGGCAAGGAAGCCACTAGCCCTAGCACCATTGTCAATGCTTCTACTCTGCATCAGCTTCTCTCTCCTGCTACAAAAGAAAAGGCTTAGAGGTAGACTTAGAAAGGGGAAAAAAAACAGAGAGAATGAAGAAAGATATTTGCCTATTTGAAGTATTCAAATGTGGAGAATGTCAAATTTGCTTATAACCTTAAATATTCGTTTTAGGTCTCTCTCTTTCTTTATAACCATTGATTTTAATTATATTTAAAGTGGCTTTCTTATCCATGTACATTTATTGAGTATTCTTTAATCCTTGTTATAAAATGCTCATTCCTTGAGTGGAAGTCATAATTATTTAGTTTAATTAATTTCCAAGACCTTTCAAAGAGCCTGTAGTTTAATTCAACAACCATGTACAAATTCTCTTTCCAAATTGGTTGGATGCTTGTTTTAATTGTTTTAATTATAATACAGCTTTATGACTACGTACATGGATGATGGAATCCACTGTGCACTTTTAAGTATAATACAGCAATCGACAAAGTGTTAGAGATTCCACTATAGGCAAAGGGGTTGGAAATTTTTTATCTATAGAAATTATTAAATCAAGATGTATAGAAATAGAGAGTTTCGTTTTCAACAAATATAGAAAGATCTAATTTATTGAGTTTGATCAAATATATAGATTTGACTCAATGGTTCAATTTCATTGGTATTTTTTGTTTTTTTTTTTTTAAATTAAGCGCTGATGGGAATAGTTCATATATATATATATATAGAGAGAGAGAGAGAGAGAGTTGACTAATATCAAATTGATTGTTCTTAAGGTCCTATGCAACTAAGTTGTTTTTCAATTTTTAAAGTCCAAAAAGTCGATCCAAACCGTTAGATGTGATCTCTATATTAAAATGTGCTCGGAGACCAAATTTTACATTTTTTTTTAAATTTTTTTACTATTTATTAAGCCACTTTGAAAATCGCTGATCCAACGATGGCTTCTGATTTTACTGTTTAGTTAAGCTACCGTTGGATCAGAGATTTTCAAAGTGGCTTAATAAATAATAAATAGTAAAAAAATTCCCAAAAAATATAATTAAATAAAACTTCATGATGCAAAATATTTTATAAAAAAACATAGGGTCCATGTGCAAACTTTCGTCAATGGAGGTTGAGACTTGAGAATGACATGCATCTGGTGGGTTTGGCCTAGTCATTATTTAGTTACTATTATTTAATTGTTAGATGTTAAGTCCTTAAAGTAATACCATGATATCTACCAATGAATCTTTGAAATTTCGAACCAACAATTTATTAAAACATAAAAGTTAAAGGTGTTAATAAATATGATATAGATCGGATGGATGGAGATATATTTATATTTATCTTATTTTTATTTAAAATTAGTTGTATTTGTACTTTATTCGTATTTGTTAAATTTATTATTATTTGTATTTTATTTTTATCTAATTAACTAGCTATAATGGATGAATAATAACAAATTATGGAATAAATTGGTAACTAAAAATCTAATTAAGAAAAGCAAATAAAAATGGTATTATTTTAACATGTTAGATAATACTTAATATGATAAAATATAAAAATATATAATTATTAGTTTTATTTTTTAAATATATAATGCTAATAAAATAAAAGTATATAAATTAATCTCGTCATAATATTAATATATTCTATAATTAAATATACAATGAAAAGTTAATATATATGATTTTATATTTATCGGTATCAAAATCGAAATAACTCTTTTTCATATTTTATTCGATAAATTAATAAAAATTTCCCGTATTTATTTTTTTCGACAAGTTAACAAAAATAATTATTACTCATATTCATTTTATCAAAAATACGAAACAGATAGAATAAACGAATATGAAATCTCATTATCACCTTTAACTATATAAAACTGACACCAGGACATGGGCTCCATTTGTCACAACTCTTTTGTGCCGGTTTTTTTTATTAATACTCTAAAAAAAATAGCAAATATGTAAATTTTTCTTAAAAATGTCCCAACTGTCTAGCGTTTGAGCGGTTCATTGTTCATATCAGACCGCCCAACCGTTGGGCGGTTAGATAAGCTACATTTGTCACATGCTTCAAATATAATTGAAGCTGACCGCCCAAATGCTGAGTGGTTTGATAGAAACAGTGAACCGCCTTCTCCCCTCTGAGCGGTTGGGGCATTTTAAATTTTTTTTGGACATATTTGCTCTCTTTTTTTAGGGTATTAATAAAAAAAAACGGTTTTTTTTGTGCTGATTCAAATTTTTTTTTGTGGATTAAAAATAGAGATATAATTCCTATTTTATATATTAGTTTTTTTTTTAAATAGTACGGAAAAAGAGAACAAGTCACAAACGAGCGTGCTAAAGGAATCGACCTATCAACCGAAAAAAAGAGAAGCGAAAGGGAGAATCAAAAGAGAAGCTTTAGTTATCAGTAAGAAAATATTTTGTTATTGTCCATAAAATAATATCTGAATGTTTTTAGCTTGAGTAACTTGGCACATATATATTTTACTAACAAGCTCATGCATGTGCCTATATATACAGAGATGTCGGTCTAAGTTGTGATTGTAGTCACAAATTCGCGAATAATTTGTTATTTTGTGATGCCCGAACCGAATGTTGAATTATTCGGTTGACTGAACTTTGATTAAATAATTATCGAATTTTACGATTTTTTTTTCAGAATTTTATGAATTTTTCTATTACTTTTTTTTTCCTCCCTTGTAAGACTAAGATCTTTGGTCCGGATAATTCCGAATCATTTCCAAATTATATCTGAATTATTTTTGAATAATTAATATTTTATCTCGCCGAACCGAGCCCGAATAATTCACTTGTCACTATGGTTATGATTTCTACATCTGGATTAACATTTTTGTTATTATTGTACTGTTAGATTGATACTGAACTATATATACCTACCTTAACATATATATATATATATCTTACGTGTGACTGGATATATTTTGCTAGACAATGGTTCCCATGTGATATGCAAAGTGAATGCATATTTTGTTATAGGATTTTGCTTAAAATTTTGGTCAAAAATTAATCTTGTTTATCTTAAGTTTATTGTCAAATTAAAGATTGGTTCGTGTTTCTGTTTTGAGTTATTATTGCAGATATGAAGAAAGGGAGGCAATTGAAGAAAAAATCGATCAAAGAAAAAATTCAAAGGAACAAGTTTGTCTAAGCTATGAAGCTTTTTGCGTGCCAAACAGTACAAAGCCAGCCATTTTTGCGACTGCAAAAATAGGGAAGAAAACTTGGAAAATAACATAGATAGCTGCAAAACACCTCCCCCCCCCCCCCCCCCCCCCCCCCCCTTTTTTTTTAAACCTTTGAAGAGGCTGCAAAGTCGTAAGAGGAATTGAACTCTCGATTTTTGAGTAACTGACAATTTTAGAAAAAATTTCTAACCAACTGTATTACCTCTTTTTGAGTAACTGACATTTGCATATATAGGCTGATTTCTACATTCCTATTTTATATGATTCTAGATTTGTTATATCTTTGCTATATCTGAGTGAATAATCTAGTTGCCTAAGTTTCCATGCTAGCTGTTAGTTTGTATTTTGGATTATCTCTTTCCTAAATAAATCTATGATGAGGATTTTCTGAGGCTTTCAGTATTTATTTCTCACACTTTCCTTTATCATTTTTCCTTTTAGCTTTTACGTTATTTCATATTCCCGTCGTTTTGAATGATTAATTGAGGAAGACGATCCCCTCAAAAAGTATTTAAGAATATCATACATGAACCGTAATTGTAAAAGGGGCTTCATGAACCATGCTTACACAAAAACACAAAGGTGGGGCCGCTTGTAATGTTTAATGAGAGAGAAACAAAGACCTTTCCTTTTTTGCTCTCCTCTTTAATTCCAAAACAATCAAATACATCTATTTTTCGACTATTATCTTATTTTGTTCTTTTTCTCCATTACTAAGCAGTAAGTATTCTAGACATCTCCATTTCACTCATTTTTCATATTTTTAATAAAATTATTGTTTTACCTATTTGAGATAAAAATTATGGCTACGCTACTCTATCTAGAGAGTTTTGTAAATGAAAACTTGGCATTGCGATTAGTAGAAGAATAATTACAAACCATTAAGAAGGGGAACTGGCTCCGCTGCTCTCCAAATAGGAGAGCATGATTTTGCTATTCCAATTTTAGCCGTTTATATGTGTTAAGTTTCATGCATGAAAAAATTCAACAATTGAGATTGAAATAACAGGATTCTACTCTCCTATTTGAAGAGCAGCGTAGTCGGACTCTTAAGAAGAAACCTTTATTTTGCAGTTCAACGCTCAAAACTCTCTCTTGAAAGTTAGAAAATCTACAAAAGTTTTGTAGTTAGAAATTAAAGTCGATCTTTTGATACTTTTCTTCACACCTTTATTTTCTGAAACCTCTCCAAACTGCCATTCACTTTCCAATAACAGCGACCACACCCTTTTATCCTTAAAATTGACATCCACTTCTCAATGGATTCGACACCCAATAATATAATATGGTAGGTTTATACGCTTGTAAATTGATCTTTTTAGTTTTTGTTTTTGTTTTAGCAAAGATCAGTATCCGACTATTTAACATTTACAAAAAATTGTTCTTTTCAGGTTTTGAACTTATGACTTCCCACGCGAAGAGCATTACCTTTGTTATTAGACCAAAGACTGATTCTCCAAATGATATTTTTAGTTGTTTTTAGTACAAATTTTTTAACACACATCACCGTGTCGTTTTGAAAAAAATAAAACACAATTGGAACATGTTCATGCGCCTTTGTGGATGCAAAATGAATTTGCACAACATTTGTCATCTGCACATTGCACTTAGATTCTATTTCGTGGCTGCTTTTGTTATTATATCAAAGACTGATTTTCAAAGCAAATTTTTTAATTATTTTTATGACAAGATTTTTGACATGCATCACTGTGCATTTATAAAATAAAACAATTGGAACATGTTCATGTGAGAAGGGAGTGGGTCCAATATCCGGTGGACCTACTTTTAGATTCAACGAACTCCATAACTGTCTGATTCATCTTAAGATCTGTGTACACAAAATTTAAAACATTACACACGAATTTTGAAACATATTGAACGGTGATTGATTCCGTCGAACCAAAGTAGGTCCGATGTCATGGGACCTACTCTCAAGTCTGTTCATGTGCCTTTGTGTACACAAAATAATTTGCACAATATTTGTAATCTGCACATTGGACTTAGATCCTATTTTGAGGCTTGTGCATGCTTTGCGTGAAAAAATTGCTCCACTAAAATATTCACAAAAAGCGCTGTTTGATTGGAACAAAAACCTAGAACAGAACAGGTGAAGTTAAATATTTAAAAATGTAAGGAAAGTAGAGGAGAAAATTGTGAATGGTAGTCTGGTAGATGGTAGATAAGGATGAATGGGTTAGGCAAAATGGAGATGAGCTCCTCGTTGTCTCGTTGATACGGTCAATTAAGGTTGGTTTCGTGTACATGAAAACCATATTTTATTTGTTCTTAATTCCTTAATCTATATATGCGGTATGATCGTTCATACATCACACAAATTAATGATGTAGCTGTAGGGCCTAACCTATTATATATTATAGTCCCATAAAAAAAAAGTGCAATAAATTAATATGCTACAATCCATTGATGATCGCCGCTAGGGGTGTTCATTGGGTCCGGTTTAATCAGTTTGGAACCGAACCGAATTAAATCAGTTCAGATGGTTCGGTTTAGCTTTAATATTTTTAAAACCAAAATAACTGAACCGACTAAACTTTTATATATTATGATTTGATTCGGACCGCTCTGGTTTAATTTCTTAATACTCCGATTTATTTCTTAATAAATTGCTTTAAATACTTCGGCTGGAACTAATAAATATTTACTAAAACTCAAAATTCAAAAAAAAAAAAGCAGTTGCTCCTTGTGATACAACGTGGGTCCGCCCTGAGAGGGGCCTATTATAGTCTCATAAAAAATATGCAATAAATTAATATGCTACAATCCATTAATGATGGCCGCTATAAGCTAATTAAGTCTCGCTCTCAATTATGTCACCATCTTCACCCCCACACCTCACCTTTCTTTCTTCTAAACTAATGAAGGAAAATTTCAACGGTTTGGATTGGTCGTTCGAAATTAATCCGATAAATTTTAGAATTAAGAGTATAAAGATGCTTGTACTCCTAGGAGCACCCTAGTTCTACTCTCTCTCTCTATATATATATGTATCGTAGTTGATTGAGCTGTGCATCTAGAAACCTAATTAAGAGACAATGAAAGGCCCCCCACAGTCTCTTTTTAGGTCTGCTTTTAATTAGAAGAAAAGAAAATATTATCTCCCTTATAAATGTTTAATTTATGACCGTTGACTTTATTATTTTGAGACTGTAATAATACTAAATAGGAAAAAAAAATTATACTCCGTATAATACAAGACCGTATTCAGAGGGGCACCGCCTTAGGGATGTTGACTGATCGGATAATACCCAATCAGATACGATCTAAATCTGAAAATTAGATACAAATATAGTTTTAAATTATAATCATCCGTATCGAAATAATTAATATATATTTTAAAATATATTATAAAACTATTTATATATATATATTTACGGACATCTGATATGTATCCGTATACCATATAGTTTTAAAATATATTAATTTGCACCCTACACCGCCTCCACCTAATTACCTACCGTATTTGACTGGTTGACAGAAACAATAATGTTTATTCTCATGCCATTTTAATTACTTGTAAGTTCTAACTTGAACTATTTTTATTTAATCTTCTGGATTGCCTAATTTACAAGTCATGGTCAATTTTGGTTGATACCGTCGTCTCAGTTGCTTTATGCTTCTTGCCTAATTAGCGGTTTCTCCAACAAAATTTCTTTTCCGTGGGGGCAGCCAACGAACTGTACCTGTCCTGTCAAATGGGGAATTGGAGATGTGATTGTGACAAATCAGCCACAGCTGTACTGTATGGGACAAATTTAGGTCCGATGCCTATCGGACTCAAATTTAGGTCCATGACCGTCCGATTGTCTTTAGGATCCCTGTGCACAGACATTAAAACAAACTCACACGGAAATTAAAGAATATTGGACGGTTATGGAATCCATCAAACTCAGTTTGAGTCCGATGTGCATCGGACCCAAGCTGCTCTCGTACGGTATTACTGTAATACTGTTACAGTAGAGACCAGTAAAGTAGCTTAATTCAGCTTCTCATTAACAAATCCCCGTTTCCATTGGATTAAATGCGTGAATCACTCCGATTTCCCCTTCTCGGTTTATCTACTTCTAGTATTTGCACCTGGACCAAATTCTGCGACCATTTTCGTTTCCCTGTTAAGTGGGTTCAAAATGGCGACTCTCCCTCTTGGTCGGTTGGTCCAGGTGCAGGTAAAATTATGTTTTATCCAGGGAGTGTTGATATAAATTATTCGATGAAAATGTTGTACTTGATGGAATTTGTTATCTCTTTGGTGGGGTCCATATGTCTGTGGAAGATTAGTTCATTGGAACAGGTTCACGATGGTACCTGTTTCTGTCCGCTTGCTTCTTCCTACCTATTTCTTCGACGCACCTTGTCTGAAACCCTAGTTAGATATATCTTCCCTGCAAAAATTAAGATAAATATAAAAGAAAATTCTTTCGATCCAAATCTCTCTTGTTTCTGAAATCAAACTCTCCTACCTTCGCATCCGTGCAAACCAACACCACGATTTTGTTTGTATTAAGCGTGATGAAGTTCGATCTGAGTCCCACTTCTGCTTCCGATCTGATTTCAGATTTCTCTTTTGATTTGGGGTGAAATTGATTTGAGATCTTTCTAGATCGGACGAGAAAACTTATTTTCATTCTTTTCCCGCTCCTTTTTTTTGTGGGAAAAGTATTTAGCTTTAGGAAGCTTTAGGTGTTCCTTTTCTGTAAGTGAAAACAATCATTTAGTTCGTGGCGATGGAGCCTCGCGTGGGAAATAAGTATAGGCTTGGTCGCAAGATCGGTAGCGGCTCCTTTGGAGAGATCTATCTAGGTATGTGATTTTCATGCAAGGATTTCGAAATTAAATTTCTGCATTTTTTTAAAGTTTCTCGCATCTTATTGTTCTTTTGCTTGCAGGTACTAATCTCCAGACTACTGAAGAGGTGGCTATTAAACTTGTAAGTGGAAAATTTAGAATTCCTTTTAGAGTTTGGTATCTCTCTCTAGATTTGGTAGTACGATCTGTTAATCTGTTAAGTAGTAGATATGTACTCTCTGATCATTTACTTCTGATATTGTCTCCCCTTGCATGCGAGGTTTAGTTATCTTATTTCAAGAACAAGCAGTGGTTCGTCAGTACAAGTAGCATATAGTTATTATATGATCAATTGCTTCTAATGCTACGCTGTCCGTCACTTGCGTGTGAGGTTACCTTGTTCGTAAAGGACAAACAGTAGGCAATATTCGGTATAAGTATAGGTAGCATGTTGCGATGTATAGGTTCTATTTGATCAACTGTTTCTGATTTTGTGCTTCTTCATTTGCATGTGGGATTTAGTTTCAACGACAAGCGGCGATCTTTCAGTATAAGTAGCAAATAGGTACTGCTGGATCAATTACATCCAATTTTGTGTTTCTCCTCACTTTTATGTGAGGTTAAGTTGTATTTAAAGGACAAGCAGTAGTATTTAATATAAGTAGCATATTGGAGTTTATCAGTTCTGATTATTTGTTTCTTAGCAATTGCTTGCTTAAGTTTAGCCTTTTCTTTTTCAAGGACAAACAGTAGTCTTATATGTTGTGAATATGTACAATATGATCATTTGCTTCTGATTTTTATGTTACTTCTCACCTTCATGCAAGGTTTAGCTTGTATATCATGGAAAAATACTAGCTTTTTTGTTTCATGGAAGCTGGGTTACTATATTTGTTTGCAATTCCAGGATTCTGGTATTAATATGTAGTAGGAATTGTTAAGAATTTAGTTCTAGGCATGAGGCATGAGATATACATACTTGAATGAAAGCCTTTTTCTTTAATGTATACCATCTATCCTTATTAAATAAAGTAGTCCTCCATTTTGCACCCCTTGTTAAAGTAAGCTGGAACCTTTATGTTGAAGCTGAGGGTTATTTAGTAACTTTGCTACCTCAATTTGTAAAAAGCAATGCAACATGTAGCTGTGAAGCAAGCAAAATCTTAGAAAAATAGTTTTTGAAGATGCTCCAAAACTTCAAAGTTCTTGAAAACTTGTTGAACCTTGAAGTTGTAATTAGTATTTTTCTAGGTTTGGATTTATGATCTTACGAGTAGCACATACGTACTATTTGATCAATTGGTTTTTTGGTTTGTGTTGCTCACTTGCATGTGAGAATTAGCTCATTTTTCAGGGACGAGTATTCAGTTTTAAGGAAGCGTAGTTACTTCTTTTTATTTGCTAGTCTAAGATATTCTGGTATTAATCTGTACTAGAAATTGTTCAGTTGCTCTAGGTATGCAATTTATACATTTGAATAAGTTTGGAAAGCATTTTTCTTTGATAAACTGCAAGTTGTTTCTTTGCTTTGGATTTCTTAAAGTTAAGCTGTTGTATTTTTTGGTGTATTAGGTAGTGGGGATATTCTATTTATTGCAGTTCTGTGAATTATCTTATTAATATGTGGTAGAAGTTATTGACAATCTGTTCTAGGATTTGAGGTTTATAGAGTTGAATTGGTTTCAAAGCCTTCCATTATATACTGAATTCTATTATTACAGCAATCTTCTGTTTGGAACTACTTGATAAATTTTGAACTATGACCTTTTTCAAAATCTTAGAGATTTAGCAATTTGTAAACTTTGCGGAGGCAATGGATCGTTTGCAATACTTGTGGAGCAACGAAAGTTATTAGATAATATTTTGTCAAAATGTTATCTTGTAGAATTAAAAAAAGAGATTCTATAAGCATCAAAATTGACTATTAATTACTACATGTTAATTCCTTTATTTCAGGAAAGTGTGAAGACAAAGCATCCTCAGCTGTTATATGAATCAAAGATATACAAAATTTTGCAAGGAGGAAGTAATAACTCATTCAAAATTTTATTCTTCTTTATATATTTTTGATAATATAGTTTATACATAGTATATTTACATCCTCTTTTGCAACTTTTTTGTGAAATCTGGCAGCTGGTATACCAAATGTAAGATGGTTTGGTGTAGAAGGAGATTACAATGTCTTGGTGATGGATCTTTTAGGACCAAGTCTTGAAGATTTGTTCAACTTCTGCAGCCGCAAGCTCTCATTAAAGACTGTTCTCATGCTTGCTGATCAAATGGTATTTTATTTATTGAGCAATTTTACTCACAACCTTGTTAAAAGCAAAAAATATCAACAAGGACTTCCCTAATTGGTTTTGAGGTTGTTGTGTTTCCCCTCCCTGTAAATTAGAAGGGGGTGCTTTTGGGCATTTAAAGTTAATAAAGAGAGCACAGGTGCATATCCATTGCTCTACAGAGATAATGCAAGATGCTTCTTACTTTAGGGTATGATGTTAGGTTCATGCCTTCCGGTGGTATACATTGAATTTGTGTATTTATCTCATTCAGAGTTCTGATGTATTGCATCTCTTACAATATTGTGCTATGGTTCTTATAAATGTACTGTCTTTTGTTCCTAGATAAATCGTGTTGAGTTCGTTCATTCGAAGTCTTTCCTCCATAGAGACATAAAGCCTGATAATTTTCTGATGGGTCTGGGGAGGCGTGCTAATCAAGTTTATGTTATTGATTTTGGCCTTGCCAAGAAATATCGTGACACTTCTACTCACCAGCACATTCCATACAGGTAACAAACTTAGTTTTATGCCGTGTCTCCAATTGAAGGGTGTTTCAATCAACACCTGATTTTTGTCAGTTCTTTGCAATAGCATCCATGTTTTATCTTATTTGTAAATAGGAACTCCTAATTAATGTGTTGACTGACTTCTTTAGAAAAATATGAATACTTTGTGTGAATTAATTGATCCTAGGGTGTTTTTATTCGAGTGGAATGATTTTCTTCCCAATAAAGTTACTGTTATTCTAATTTTTTTGTTCATCATGGTGTTGTTTCACTTTTCCCATGAGACAAACTTTTAAATGAACACTGACTGTGCAAACATACATGAAAGGATGAACTTGTCCAATAAAATGATGCTGGATATACAAGGATTGTAGATACATTTTTATTTTTTTCATTTCAAAATGAGTGCTTGCAAATTATGCAAATAGTAAATTCTTTTTGCAATGACTCTTGCTTAGGGGTGAAGACGGTATGGATAATATCCGATCTGTATTCAAAAAATTAGATGTGGATATCCGAATATCAGTGTGGATATGGATGCTGATATGGTTTTATATTTCAATTATCCTTATGACCTTATCTGAACAGTAGATATATAACATATATTTTAATATATATTATTTAAAAATTATGTTATTCACCATTATAATTAGATAAATATTATGAACTTTAGTATTTTTTAATAATATTTTTAATAAATATCTGATCCGATCCTTATCCGTATTTGTATCCGTCTAATATCCGATCTGTATCCTTATTCGGAAAATAAAAAATGGATGCGGATATGATTTTACCACTATCCACTCCGTTTTCACCGCTACTCTTGCTTGTTTGATAACACATTAAATGCATACATGTCATGCTAACATTATTTTTTTTCTTGTTTTGTGACTGATGCAGAGAGAATAAGAATTTGACTGGAACTGCAAGATATGCTAGTGTGAACACACATCTGGGAATTGGTATATTCTATTTCGATATTTTTTATTTTTATAATCTACTTGTGCATTTTTTTTTTCAATTTACATCGTTCTCTATTCTTTATCTGAAGAACAAAGCCGGAGGGATGATTTGGAGTCGCTTGGGTATGTGCTCATGTACTTTTTGCGTGGAAGGTAGGTGTGTTATGAGATAATTGGATTATTTGCTTTAAAAGCTTAAGCTTGTGGAATATACAGTCATTTAACACCTTGTTTGGTCAATATTGTGTTTCACACACTTCAGTAGATATTTCATTCTATTTTTAATTTAGTTAACTTGTTTATTGTGCTTGTTACAGCCTTCCTTGGCAAGGCCTGAAAGCTGGAACCAAGAAGCAAAAATATGAAAAGATCAGTGAGAAAAAAGTTGCAACATCAATTGAGGTAACTTCTGTTTTTACCTCCGTACTTTGTCTGTGAATTATGTCTTGCTTGTATTATACCTTCTATTAATTTGAATTTTCTTGTGTTAATTTCTAGGCTTTATGCCGTGGTTACCCAACTGAGTTTGCATCCTACTTTCATTACTGTCGATCACTTCGTTTTGATGACAAGCCTGATTATTCCTACCTTAAGCGGCTGTTCCGTGACCTTTTCATCAGAGAAGGTATGTTTTCCCTTTCTCCATTTCTTGTCTTATATAGATTTTGCATTGGTCCGCAAATATACTGGCAGTTGAAAATTGACACTTTTGATAAATTTCTTAAATGGTTCCAACTGTTGTGACACAAGTGATATCTGCTTTTAAATATTTAACAATTTCCCATGTGCAAACCTTAGTGCTTCTGTCAAACTAGTACATAGACGTTATGTTTCTATTTATATGAATTAGCTGATGATTAAATCTGGTTGACTTAATCTGTATGGTTTTGGGAAATTAAGTCATTTGTTTACTTAATTGTGCTGATAGTGGTGGTTCAGTACTATGCGCAAATTAGCCAACCGGTGCTTTCTCTTTACTGCTAACGTGACAAATGTTAGGTGACATATTAAAACTGGTGTAATATACCCTATAACTTTGGTTGTAGAGTGTGTGATGGAATGATTTTGGTCCGTATATCACTTTCTCACTGGTGTGTAATAATACAGGGTTTCAGTTTGATTATGTTTTTGATTGGACACTGGTGTGTAATAATACAGGGTTTCAGTTTGATTATGTTTTTGATTGGACAATATTGAAGTATCAGCAGTCTCAAATTGCTAGTGCTCCTCCACGTGCTGCTGTTAGTCTCTCTCTCTCTGTCTCTCTCACACACACACACACACTGTATCTTTTTTTTATTGTATTTACATTAGAACTTTATTCATTTTGTGTAAATAATTAATTTCTGTCTGACAGGGACATGGTGCTGGACCAAGTTCAGGCATGGCACCCCCAATTGTCAGTGAGAGGCAATCGGGTACTGTTTAAATTTTTACTAGTGCTCTAGAATACCATAATAAACTGAAGTTCTAAATGACAAAATTGAATGTTCTTTTCTTATATCACAGGTGCAGAAGAAGGGAGAGTTAGCGGGTGGTCAGCTGCTGACCTCACAAGAAGACGGGTCCCACAACCTGTGGTTAGTAATTCTAGCAATCTTACATCCAAGCAGAAGACTCCCCTTGGCGGTGAAACCTCTTCCAAGGATGTTATGGTTAGTGTTTCCTATATTGCACAAGTATTTCTGGAATATCTTCAAATTCTAGTAGGGTTAGTTCTTTTGTTTCCCAAAAATGTATACCCAGATACCCAAAATAGGCTTGTTGTTGTTAGAAGACATCTTATCTGCAGAACTAACTCAAACAGATCTCCAGTCAATTGGCTAAAAAATGTACTACTTTGTACACAAACAACATTAACAATTAATCCACATGCGGTGCAGTTGTCAGGTTCAACATTCATGGGTAGAACGAGTGGTTCGTCCCGTCGTGCTGCCATCTCTGGTAGCCGTGAGCTCTCCTCGGCCACAGTGATCACTGACGATCTGTCCCGGACCCGCACCACTGATGCCAGTCCAGGAACCTTCCGTAAGGTTTCAGGCCCACAGAGAGGTTCCCCTCCAATGTTAGGAGCTCCCGCGTCGTCTGAGCCCCCGAAGCGCTCCTCTTCTGGGAGACACATGAAAAATTACGAGGCTACTCTCAAGGGTATTGAAGGCCTGAATTTCGATGGAGATGACCGCCTTCACTACTAGCTTTATATTATAGATCATGCTATATTACCACCATCTCATGTCATCAGGTGTTTTTTTTCACCAAATGCTGCTACAAAAAGTGTATAAATGAATAATTATTATGATCAGGAGAAAATTAAATGCAATGATGTGTTCCTTGATACTCCTGGTGGAGCTTATTTGAGTATGCTGTTCATTAATAAAGATGTTGAGAGAATATTACGAGGGTTAAGTAGTGGGGGAGGTTGCTACTTTGCTAGTGATAATAGAGGTTATCATATTGAGGCTTGTGTACATGTAACATGTGGTCTCTTTAGTCTCTGCGTGGGTAGGGATTAAGGCGGTATGTTTTAATTTTATTATAAGATCCATGGATATTCTTTTCTAAATTTCTTGTACTGTTTTTACCAAATGGTCTCCAAACATGGTACCATTCCTTCCTCATGGATTACGATTTAACCTAGTTTTATTAGTTTTCTCAGTGACTTTTTAATAAATTCTTGCTAATCTTTTGATTTTGTTGCGTTTTGTTTCCATTTGTTTTCAGACTTGTTATGTTCTGTTTAATTGAAGACTTCTGTTGACAGAAGTCGTCCAACATTGAAATCAGAAATACAAAGAAGTTGAAAAAACAACGTGTCAACAAATGAGTTTTTGTATGGGGGGATGAATGCAGAGTCTTTTAGGATATTTGCTTTTTTTCGGACTTCAGTGTTTCCGTTTCTCTTACTTTTTCAGGTGGGGATCAATTGGCAGTGATGACATGCAAATCTTAACAATATTTTTCAAATTCTAATCTCACATCTGAATTATGCTAGATATGTTCTATAGGTTGGGATCAATTCTAGATGTGTTCAGCTTGAAAAAACATTGGGCAATTGATCAAATACTGACAACACCGAATTTGACTCTAAAATTGTTCAAAATCTAATACGTGCACTCCCCATTGTAATAACAAATAACATAACTATACGGTAGTTAATTGTAATGGTTACGAACTTACGAAAGTTGGATCTCAAGTAATTCCACAATTTTTTTTGAGTTAATTTGTTTCTCCTTTTCTGATATTGAGGACTTTGAAGTTTTCTCATTGGAAGTTGATCACCCGCCAGTCCGCCACCGTGCTATTGTTCATTTTTTTTTATTATTATATGTAACGAGTGAATGTTAATCATCTCCATACAAAAACTGTGTCAAGATTACGGTATAGAGAGACTTGAGAAAACAAATATAATAGAATCGAAATGTATTATTTTTTCCAAATAATGTTTAAAATTTTAAGTATCAATATAATACATCACTAATAGATGTCCTTTATTGAATCAATTAGTTTTGCCAACATGAATTTTGTTGTAACTAAATGTTGAAGTAGACTCAGCCTTAAAAAAAATTGAAGTAGAACCATCATTTACAAAAATAAGTGCAAAATTAGGAAAACTGATATCTCCTTATTCGAAGAATCATTTTGAAATATGAAGATTTTTGTAAATAGGGTGTGTGTGTGTGTGTTTTTTTTTTTAAACCAGATAAAGGCTATCAGGTTAGTTCCAGAAAAGAAAAGAAGAAAAATTACATCAATAGCTCATACCCATCTCACTGTCCTCCCGACCTGTACCAGTTCCCATACCAGTAGCCGTACCAATATCTGTTCCAGTACCTTGACCCTGATCAGCAGAAACGCATCATTAGGAGTCCCTTTTGTACTGCTAATCCCCTAGGCTGACTCCATCTACTCTAAAAAATTTTACAGTTTGGTTCCTTCCAAATCCAAAGTGTCCAGCAGGCAGCAATAAATAGCATACCCCATGTCTTGTCCGGTATCCATCCCCTTCGATGTATGGCTGCTGCACCCATTGGTGTGTGCACATGAGTCTATATCCAAGCAGCAAAGCCGTCTCATCGTGCATCAGTAACTTCCCTCGGGGGTATTTTCATTTTCCAAGTATATTCAAACCGCCATGCAACCTTCCTTCCTGTTAGAAGCATATCATATATTGAGCGAGCTGAATAAATCCTGGACCTTCCCCGTTTCCAGATTAGACAAAAAATCATCAGCTTGATTGAACTGTATCGGTTATTCGGTTGGTCATGAATAACCAGACCCGATAGTTGTGTCAGTGATGATATATGCTTCCCTTAGCGACATGTACCGGCCAGGAGGTCTCTGATGCATTGAGAGCAATGGCGTACCAGTCCACGAGTCGAACCAAAATGATATGGTCTTATCCGTGCCAATGCTCCATGTGAAAATTGGTTTAAGTTGCTGTACGCTTTACCAGAAAAAATGAACACCCGAGGTTTGCCCCATTGCAAATAGGATGTGCTTCTTAAAGCCCATTATTACCTTCCTTTGGGCCACCACATGAAAGGTTGCAGCAGACAATTTCACATCTAATCATAAAACTTATTCCGGTTTCAAAATTTTTAGTCCCACAATAAGCAAGAAAAGAGGACCCGACTCTTTATATATAGCTTCCTCTATCAATTGATCGCCGAGCTCGGTAACGCGGGCTTGTAACCCAAGTGGGGGCAGGGTGACTCGGATGGTCGGTTAGTTTCCTTAGGTCGGGTCTGGATCCGCTAAAGTTGGCCCGCCCGATCCAAGTTGAGCAGCTGATTCAAGCGGCTCAGGCGAAAGCCCGAGTTGACCGTCTCCTAGAGTTGGAGGGGAACGCGTGAGGCTGGCTTCACAGAGCAGCGAACACCTCCCGCTCTCAACGGTGGATGGATAACGGGCCCGTGCGGTTCAGATCCACCATGACCTCTGGAGCTTTCCTATCGGACGGTCACCTTTTTGCGAGAGAGGAGAGAGCGCGGATCCTCTGATATATCTCAAACTTTGCGGGTCTACAGGGAAATTTCGTTTAAATAGTTTTGCACGAATCTCAAAGTACAAATATTACTGGTCCCCTGCGCTATCCCCGAACACGTTGGTCACGCAAAAATTGAGATATCTCAGAGGATACGCACTCGGTTTCTTGCAGATTCAGTACTGGACGATGAGGAATTGTTGCTCCGATCTGCACGATTTTTGACGCGGATCGAAGGGTCAACAGGTTGGGGAGCATGAAAGGAATGGTGCAGCGGAACCTCGTTTCTCTCCAGTATTTTGTAAACTGCACGGCTTCAAGTCGGAAATGATATGGACATGCCAACCATTAAGACTAATTGCATCAATGTCGTCATAGCTTTTATTAATTACGCAGGTAACCTTTTTGCTATTTCCTTCATTTTTTTTTTGTTAATAACTATTGGCCTGTTAATTCCTGTATTTCAGATATATTTTATGTAAACTGAAGAGTGAAGACTCTTTGTAAAGAAAGAGATACATTATCTTCTATATTGGATCCGATAAATCAATTCAGTCAAATACAAACGAAGTACTCGTTACAAACTCTCAACATCGACTGCGTTTATTAGCCCAAAAACAACTCAAATGATTGACTGATTGGTCATCTCTTTCTTACAAACTTAATTCCTGTAAAATAATTTTTCAAAAATACATGTCAGAATAAAAGGGAGCTCTTATTTTATTTTAAAATAATTAATATATATATTATCAGAGGCGGACCATGTATATCTGGGGGGTGCGCAGTTGTTCCACTTGGATTTTGAGTTTTAGTGAATATTGGGACAGATTAAATTTAAGATTAAAATTAAAATAAATTTTATGGATTATGATTGATACTTAGAATTATAGGTTAAAAACATCAGAAATTACAAGTCAGAGTATTTGAAAGTATAAATTAAACCATTGATTTTTATCGAGTACTTAATTAGTTAATGGGTTTAAATCCAATTAGCTATTTAAATCCGATTCGATATTTTTTTGCCCTCTCCTGACAGAAATCCTGGGTCCTCCCCTGTATTTTATTCAAAGATAAATCATGTGCACTCAAAGCTACAAGCACATGTAAGATCACACACCAAACTCATAAGCAATTTCTTTTGTTTCTGAGGGAAACCACCGTTTTTCATTTATTTGTTTACTACTGAACCTCAAGTTGCACACTTATTACATTATTTAGTTTCAGCTAACTATTTTTTAATGCATTCCAATAGGTGGCAACGGCTAGTTAAGTGGGCTATATATGCCAAAGCAAATGAAAATTTGACTTCTCTGTTTCTCAGTCTGATTGGTTCATAAAATATGTAATTTCAATTTTGAAAGATACCTAATAAAACGAATAAATTGGTATTGGCCAGTTAATAACTAGGTTCATGCATACTATTTATAATTATATTTCTCCTGTATGTTCTCTGTATCATGGTTCATGGGTTTGCTGGACTCTCAATAAATGCACTGTACAAAAGCAGTCCTATAATAATTAGACTCACCAACTATTCATTTTATTTTATTTTACTTTACCATTTTTGTTTCAATAAGTGGTACCCTGAAATCTTTACCTGATCTATTTATTACATGTTTCTCTTATTATTCCTTATTTACACTCATTTTTCTCATCATATCACAACACATCCATCTATCTACACAATTGAATTACATCTCAACCTATCCTATCTCATTCAGCAGTTAACACCTTGTGCAATATCCCCCTTGCACAGATACCTAGTTGACGGTACACCTCTTTCTAGTCTTACTCCTGTACCAGTCTCAAAATTCTTTCTGTTTGAGGCTATACCCACTTGTACCAGTCTCGAACCTCTTTTCTGTTTGAGATGCTGAACAGTACAGACATGTACCAGTTCCCATGACAAGTGCTGCATATGAAATCTCTTGCATGTGAAATTTCTCATGCAGAGAATCGGACCGTGGCCCACAATCATAAGAAAAACACCAAGAGTTCTCCCAGTTTTTCACAGTACTTAACTTGAGATACTGTTCTCAGTCAAGTGTTTTTTTGGTACAATCCTTGAAATCTGGACCTAAAGAGAGAATTTTGGGAGGGGTTGGATAAAATTGCATCTTCTGAGTTTCTGAGTTGGTTCTTTAAATTATCCCAAGGACACAACCTTGTAATTGCATTAATTTTCTTTTGAGGATCCTTTCATGCATCTGTCATAATGTCATGTCTTTTACATTTTAACCCTCATAAGCAACAAATTCATATCATCTGAGGTAACTCAAAATGCTGCCTCAGATATGCACCATTGGCATTTTTAAAAGCTGGTTCTCTATTTCATGATCTTCAAAGTATTTATGCATCCCAGTTTTGTCTTTAACTAGCAATATACCGCCCTTTATGTATTGCACAATCATGATCTTCTAAGTAAATGAATCATGTTTAAGGCAATCAAAGAGTAGTATCTTAATAAGAACACCGAAATATTGATAAACTCACCTTCTATTGGTACCAATCATTATAAACATGTTTCACTTATGACAAAATCATAGTACATAGAAACATTCACCTGTGAAACAATGTCAAGAAAGCAAATCAGGCATTAAAGAGAGATCTTTTCTCTCTTTGGAAGGGATTAAAAAGAAGAGAAAAAGAAATACAACAATCATCAGAATACGACAGTTAGAAATGAATTTCAAAAGAAATCATGAAAAACTGGAAGGTGCCTCCGGATAGCCTAGGCGTGATGTCTCCCAACTGCTACGGGATGCCACTTCCTTATGTGATGCTGTGTACTCCTAAAATTTGCGCATTGACAAGACATATTACATTATAACCTAGTCAAGTTGTACATTCTGCATTTAACTGGTACCAGTATAAAGTCCTGGTACAGTGGGTCCTAATTAAATTAACATAAATTAACATTGAAATAGAAGAGTCCAAATAGTTGATCTGAACCGTTCAATGTGATCTCCATATGAAAATGTACTTGCAGACTAATTTTTTTTTTATTATTATTTTAGATAGGTATAAAGACACTATTTTTGAATGGTCTAGAAATTTCAGATCAAGTGATTTTCTACCTATCTAAAAGAATAGTAAAAAATTTTATAAAAAATGTAAAATTTGATCTACAAGTAGATGTTTATATGGAGATCATGTTGAACGGATCAGATTGACTATTTGAACCTTAAAACGGAGATATTAATCCATAGTTTGAACCAATATGTGCTATGCATAGTACCATAGCCTCACTTGAAATAAAGTATCTACATAAACATCACAAGCAAGCAATCAATGGGAACAGAATACCCGGTCAAGATGCCACAACTTGTTTAAAAAAACTGTATTAACTAACAATCATGGATTTGGTATCAACTGACCTAAGCACTCTAACAAGTTGGAAAATAAAAAATGTAAACTAACCTCCATCTTGGTTAATAATTCCTCAGCATTAGGGGCCGAAACAATAATGTGCCGAGATGCTGGTTTTATAAAACCTTCTGTCACACCATTATCAAATAGTGCCAATAATGTGTTGTAGTATCCATCTACATTTAGCAAACCCACCTGAAGATAATAATAATAATAAAAATAATATCAGTGCCAATAATGTGTTTTAGAACCTTTCCAAATGTAGTAACCTATTACCTACCAGATGATTAAAAATTATAACAATAATTATCCAGAGAACAATATTTTCACAATCTACCCTGGAACTGTGACTTTTCCAACTCTAACCCATCAAAGTTGTTTTTCTCATCTTAAATAGAATTATACATGGGAGTTCAACAAACACATTAAAAATTTAAAAAGAAGGAAAAAAAAGAGAGAGAAGAACTCACAGGCTTATCATGAATACCGAGTTGAGCCCATGCAATCATCTCCAATAACTCCTCCATTGTTCCATAACCTCCTAACAAAATTAGAAATTTGCATATTCATCATTTTATTATTTTACTTTTCACAACTATTGTAAAAGCTAAAAAGGATACAATCGAAATAAAATTACCGGGAAGGGCAATAAAAGCGTCGGCTCCTCGAGCCATTTCAGCTTTTCTCTCGTGCATATCTGCAACAACTTTCACTTCCCCAACACTCTCACCTGATATCTTTCACATCAAATTGAAAAAGGTGAGAAAAGAACTATTTAATTTCCTTTTTAAGCAGAAAAATAAGAGAGAAAACAAAACCCAATAAAATTTTCAAAAATATAAATAAATAAAAGTACCTCAATTGGCATGAGAGCTTTTGGTATGACCCTGCATAGAAAAATTCAATTTACCAGTATAATCATAAGGATTGACATCACATTTTATTTTAAGTTAATAAAACAAAATTCAAGTAAAAGGAGCAACCCAAGAACATCACAACCGCCTTCATGAACTGTTTGAGAAATCAATCCCATCAATCCCACACTTCCTCCTCCATAAACCAAATTAATCCTTCTCTTTACCTACAATACAAAGATCCATTCTTCAAATCAGACAGAATGATATCTTTAACCAAACCCAATTCTTTAAAACCCAGAAAAAGAGAAAGGGCTAAGAAGCACACACACACACACCATTTCATGGCCGAGTTCAAGAGCAGCATCGCTAAAGACCTTGCGAAAACCCGGATTGCTTCCACAAAACACACAAATCGTTCTAAACTTGCCTGATTGAACGCCATCGGATGCCATCTTTCTCGCAAAAATCGCTCTCTTTGCACTTGATTTTGGTTCAAAGAGGTGAAAGGAAGTAAAAAACAAACTCTCCTCCTCTTCGTACCCTTTTCTACCAATAATCAGATGACAGCCCCATGGCTATAAATAACCAAACCAAATCTCTCTCTCTCTCTCTCTCAGCGTTACCCTGGAAAACAGTAAATATTATTTTTAGGTCCTTTCTCTATATAAGATTGGAACGAATCAAATTTAAAAAAAAAAACCCACAAATGGAAATACCATCAGATGATAATATTAGTAGAGAATTCAACTGATTCACGCACTCTTTGATCTTTAATTTATTAAATTTGGTTTTGATTAAGGTGGCCATTAGCACTTGATAGGTCATAGGTGGGGTTGGTTCATCGTTTTTATTCGCATAATTACAAGCACTATCAGCGCCATGTTTGATGCACCACATTTTAATAACCGTCATTTTTATCCATGCCCATCAAAACCTAAATTTTGCCAACTCTGCCCATAAATCTCAAATTCTGTCAAAAATGTCCAAACCGGCTATTAAATAGCCGGTTCTTATAAAAATTAGGAACCGGCTATTTAATGGCCGGTTCCTATCTTTTTTTTTTTTTTTTTTTGAAAAAGTTATAATTTTTTTTATTAAAATTAAAAAAAATGATATGTTTCTTTGAAAAAGTTATAATTTTTCGAGAAAATGAATTAATGGGTAACTTGACTAATCTGGGCCGTCGGCAAAAGGATTTTCAGCTCAGTTCAGCCCGGAGAAAATTATTTCTGAGAAGTCAATTGCATGAAAATTCTTTTGCTGACGGCCCAGATTAGTCAAGTTACCCATTAATTCATTTTTTCGAAAAATTATAACTTTTTCAAAGAAACATATCATTTTTTTTAAATTTTAATAAAAAAAATTATAACTTTTTCAAAAAAAAAAAGAAAAAAAAGAAAAAAAGATAGGAACCGGCCATTAAATAGCCGGTTCCTAATAAAAATTAGAAACCGGCTAAATAGCCGGTTCCTAATTTTTATAAGAACCGGCTATTTAATAGCTGGTTTCTAATAAAAATTAGGAACCGGCTATTTAATAGCCGGTTTGGGCATTTTTGACAGAATTTGAGTTTGGTGGACAGAGTTGGCGAAATTCAGTGAACTTTGGGCATGGGTAAAAATGACGGTTTTAATAATCATGGTTGAATTCAATACATGGTCCCTTATTATTACACTATAAAATATATGTGAGATTCTTTTGCAAAGGAATATATTACAACTTTATCAAATTTTAATTTTTTATATCTTGATCTGTGAGTAAAAACTAAGAAAGCTAAATGAGCGAGTAAAGATACTTTAAGGTCTGGATAGATGATTAAGATTCAGGCAAAAATATGCTAAAGAAAGTGATCTTATAGGAAGCGAATTCAGCTTTAAGAAGGCTTAATCTGTTTTACTATAGTTTATATACCAAAAAAAAATAATGTCTCATATTTTATATCTCCGTTTTCATATTTTGAAGAGCTGATTAGCAACACATTATTCATATTGCCTCATTAGTTTCTTATGTATTGTTGCTAATATGAACAAAAGAGACCGCAACAATTGGATTTAGATATAATAGAGTAACCTACAGTGTAAAATGAGGAATATGCACTATCCGTTTTTGTTATAGTCAAATATCTCATGTCTTTCGTATTTTTCATGTTTAGCTACTAGTTTATACATGAAGAGAATTCATATGCCTCATGTCTTTCATGTTTTATCATGTTCATATCTATATTTTGATATTCCAAAGAAACCACAACACATTGGATTTAGATATAATAGAGTAACTTACAGTGTAAAATGAGGAATATGCACTGTCCGTTTTAACCAGCACAAATTTTACATAACCTAGCACGAATATTAAATATTTTTGTGCATTTATGATTGGCCCGAAAAAAATATCGCTCGACTGAAATTCCGTACAGTGATACAGTCCTACATATGATAGGCTTCCCCACATATTTTGGACTGATGATAAAGTTCTGTCCCTTCAATAAATTGACAACTAATTTAACATCATTTTTTGTTTCTAAAAAATTACTCAATTGTTTTAATTGGATTGCTCCTTCAAACAAAATTGTGACAACATTAGATAAATATTTCTAATTAAGATGATATTTTGTTGGAGTAATAATTAAGATGATATTTTGTTTTTTACGGTTGTGCACATAGTTTATAACTTGAAAGTTATGTTGAAGAAAATAATATATATATATTTTTTAAGTAAAGTTGGAGGTCAAGCCACCGAACGGTTTAATACCTTTGTTATTATAACAAATGATTTTTTCCATCTGGATTTCAAATCCATGACCTCTCATATAGAGACTATGTGCCTTAGTTACTAGACCAAAGGCTAGTTCTCGAAGAAAATAAATTGTAATAACTAATTTGTAAGAAAATGTAAATTTGGGTGACATTCAGAAAAAAAAACAAAAAACAAAAAGGGGGAGGGCGAGGGGGAGGGGGGAGGGGGGGGGGGGGGTCGGGGTCCATCTATGTAGTATTTTTTGTATTATTTTTTTTGTACATACACAAAATTATGAGACTGAAATGATAAATAAATCATTAAATGAAAAAAACTATCCATATTGGTTGACTTTCTAGAACATGCTGATTAACATAAAAAAGGCGTCAGCATGTTACCCTTTTTTTCTGTAAATATAATTACATTACACGTTTAATCATTAATTGAGGTGTTATATTCAAATATTGATATCACAATCACTGCTTGGTCGGTTTTTTGCTTTCAATAAATTATTGGATGTTTTTTATTTATTTTTAGGAGAATTTCATGTATATCCCTCAAAAATCTCAAAATTATGTATGCCCCCTCTAAAATTCACTATATCATGTATACCCTTATAAATTTTATTAACTCACATATTTACTCAATTTAATGATTTTTTTTTATTAAAACTCATTTCAAAGTTATAACTCATTTTGCTATTTATTAAAAAAATGTAACTTGTTTAAGAATAACATTTAGCCTTCTAATTGGTCGGTATTGAGAGCAAATGATTTATTTTCTTACTTATGACGCGCATACAAATATATGTCTAAATGTCACTGTGTATACTTTACAAGTTGAGAAATAAACTATTTGTCCTAAAAAATCGATCAGTTAGAAGAAGAAATATTTTCTTACACATACTGCATACTGTTATTTTTTAAGAAATGATAAAATGAGTATTTTATAGATTCAAAATGAGTTTGAATAGAAAAGTTAATAAATAAGGTAAATTTGTGAGTTTTTAAAATTTAGAAGAGTAAATATGATATTATGAATTTTAGAGAGAGAAATATGTAATATTAATGTTTTGAGGGGTATATATATGAAATTCTCCTTATTATTATTTTTTTCAGTCATCAATTATCATATTCCCAACTAGCAGGTCAATTGTGTTACAAGCCTAACTAGGGCTGTACAAAAAGCTCACTGACTCACGAGCTGCTTGAACTCAACTTAGTAACGAACTCGCTAACAATTTGTTCATTTAAAACTCGAGTTAGTCTGACTCGAGTTGAGTAACTCGTTTAACTCATGAATTGAGTTCGAGTTGGGCTCAACACCTTAAACGAGTTGACTCACGAGCCAACTCGAGTTACTCGCGAGTTGAGTTCGAGTTAGCGAACCAGCTTGGCTCAATATTCTCAACTCGAGTCAACTTGACTCACTATCTTCTGAGTTGAGTTCGAGTTGTCCCTAACTCAAGCTAACTCGGCTCATTACTAGGCCTAACTAATCACTTAATAAAAATTATTTTGGTAATTTTAAGTTATTTGACGAACTTAAAACATGAGTAAGGCTTGAGTACTATGGATAGTATAAGGTCATACGTACTACGGTTTCAAAAATATATTATATAAACAATCCGTACTACGGTCTCAAATTTAAGTTATTTAGACTATAAGGTTCCTCTTTAAGATCGTGTCAGGTTAAAAAAACAATCCGAATCATCTCATTCTACATAACAGTATAGTAGTGTCAACATAGTAATACACATGACACGAATTTCAAGGTATAGGTAGACATAACAACTATACGAAGAGAATAACTGACGTATATTTTGACAAATCTAGAACAAATAATCAGGCTAAGGACTTGTTCGGCAGGCCATTGGAAATGGACATAGGCACATAAATTAAATTGAAAAGTACAGTTCACGTGCAGGGGCGGACCCAGCATAGTCCAAGGGGGGTAGTCGTCTCCCCTGGATTTTGAGTTTTAGTGGAGATTTATCGGTTCTGACTGGCTTTGCCCCTCCTGGAAATTTTTTTGCCTCCCTCTGAATGTTTAATTGGTAATTCGGGTTAAATTTATAGTTAAAATTAAAATAAATTTCTTGAAATATGATTGGTAATTATAATTATAAGTCAGAATATCATAAATTACAAATCAGAGCATTATAAAGTATAAAATAAAGTATTATTTTATCAAATACCTAATTAGTTAATGGTTTAAATTCAATAAACTATTTAAACCCGATTCGATATTCTTTTGCCCCCTGACAAAAATTCTGGATCCACCCCTATTCACGTGGACAATGAGGCGGCCGAACAGGCTCTAACTTTTTTTAGGAGATCATTAGTTTCAGTCCCTAATATTTAATAACAACGTTACACCTAATTATCTAGAGCAGCAGCGTATACAATTCATTTAAAAGCAAAACAGGAATGAGATGGTAGGAAGCAATAAAGAGACTGCTGTGCTGTGAGCCTGTGACCTGTGAAAGCAGCTCTCAACCTGAAAGGCTGAAGTGTAATTTATAGCATTGCTTTTCCCCCTTTTTGCCACTATAGATGGGTTGCCATTTTCCATCATAAAAATTGAGATGTCATAAATGTTAATCCAGTTCATAAATTTGATAGTTAAATTTGAACATTTAAACAGTCCAAAACATTTAACATTGTTTCTTGCCATCTCATTCCTGTTTTGCGTTGTGTGTTTTTATCTATCATATATTTTCATTTTAGCCTCCAAGTTCACAATCCTAAAGTTCCATTTGCAAAAAAAACACAAAAATAGGAAAAAGAAAATTCCAAACAACTAAAAATTTGTGATAAAAAGAATAAAGCGTGCTGAATGCACAATACAATGTTAAAGGTGAAAACACCCACACTATTTTTTTTGTTATCCTTTCAAAAGATTGAATTTGCAGCATATTTTTCCATTTATTTTCATATTCTCATGCACTACTCATCCTTGGCATTTCGCCTAAAATGGAAAAAAATCCAGTGCAATAAATGAAATGACAAGTCAAACATTTCTTTTTTTTTTGTGAGAAATTTTGCATTACTTCTATTCATCAATTCATCACAAGCATTTCTCTAACCAGGAGTCAGATGCCAACAAACAAATATTAATAAATAAGAAAAAAGGAAAAAGAAAAAGATAGTACATACAAACTGCCAAACAAAACATTTACTACTTTTTTTACCTTTTTTTTTTAACACCTTCCTAAAGTTTTTTACTTTTTAATCTAAACTAAATAAATGGAGATAACCTCTCTTCAAATCTGCAATTTTCTTTATCCAAATTTCCAGACATACTCCTTCCATTCAATGCAAGTCGACTTACGCGTTTGCATTTAACTGGCAAATCTGACCCTCCACTGCTCTGTGAATCAACAATAGAGAAAGCCTTTCTCTGAGAATTACTGGCACTCATTCTTGCTTTGGCCGACTGGGTCAAATTCATGTAGTTGCCTGCAACTGGAGTTGCCGTGAAAAGAGAGGATGTGGAAGTGGAACTCTCATCAAAAGAATGGAAGTCAGAAGAGCAAGCAGATAGAATTGCATTAGGTGGTTTTGCAGCAACTCGGGTGGAGACATTGTTTCTTGTGACCTGAACCATGTTGGGGCTCACTTGCAGCATAGTTGAGTTACATTGCTTGAGGGAATTCGACCTCCTATTAGGTGTAGCCGCTCTCCATTGCTAAAGATAAAACAAAATTATATACTTAACACTGGGTATAGTAAGAAAAAGAAAGAGGGCTTACATTATTATGTTATTTCTTATTTGTAACAAATAACTGAAAAATAGAAAAGTTACCAGTTGAGAAGATCGAGCATAAGCCAATGCCCTTTCTCTCTTAATAGCAGCTTCGTGCCTCATTTGAATTTTAGCCTTTATTTCATCAACACTACCTCGCCAATCACACCATCCTTCCTGAAACATATTTCAAAAATACCATATTATCAAATCAAGGTGCTTTGAAGTTCTTTCACAAAAGTGTCTTGATCTATTCATCTGTATTTGCATGGAACAACCAGGATTGTTCTATTTACATGGAATTATAAACACATCCAGCATGAACATTTAGAATATTTTATATAAAGAAGCACGGAATGATTTTCATGGAATTCCATCAAATGATTCCGACAACATCAATTTAATAAATTTCAGACAATTTACACCCCATTTTGGTCAGAACAAATTTGATCTTCTACATAAAAACATTTAAATAAAACTCAAGTGCCTCATCTCATTGTTCTTTACATTTTGTTTCATTTATCAGAACCTCAGGCAGATGAGATAAAAGATTACCTTATCATATGGCCATTGGTGTTCTTTTATTTTAGTAACAAAAGAAATAAAACTCAGTTGTTAAAAAAAAAAAATAGTACTCTACCAAGAGCTGACCTCAGCTAGTTTAATGGGGTCATCACTGGTACAATTGGTCTCCTGTGGAGGCTCTTCCTTAAAAATTAGCCCCATGCGTTGGGCCCGTGCCTTGGCCTGAACTCTGACAAGTGCTTGCATGCATTTCAGTGTAACTGCTAACTGCTTTCTAACTTGCCGGCCACGCACCAAAGCTTGAATTCTCACAATTCCTTTCAATGCCTTTAAAGCTCGCTTTGCCTGAAGTAATATTTAACAACAATTATATTATAGTTGATTATCTACCCTCAGATTATGTGTAGATATGCAACAATGTCCTCAATTAAGGAGTATGCAACTCAAGGAATTACACCCTATTTTATGAGAAAGAAAAAAATTATGAGGGTTCAAATGCCTCCATTTTGTGCCTCCACCATGCCTCTATTTTTAAAACGTTAATAACTCAAAATTTAAAACATAAACGTCAAAATAAACCATTAGATGTGATGTATGTTATTTTCACTATGTGCTCAAAAAAATTTATCACAATTCAATTTTGTTTTGAGGCGAATCGATAAGTTGAAAACTCAATGTCTAGAAATTATCCATATCAATACATTTTTACAAGCTCTCAATGACAAACAAAATAAAGTTGGAATGTCATAATTTTTTACATGTGCATAGATTAAAGCTCATACCTAGCGGTTTTATTTTGACTTTTAAATTTTGAGTTATAAAGTTTTTAAAAATGGAGGCACAAAAAATGAAGACATTTGAACCCTTCTAAAAAAATATACATAAAATCTAATTCAGTAGAAAACAGCAAATATTTCAATTACTTTTGGAGAGGTGATTAACACTGATCATTGTTGGGTTATCTGCATATAAAATAACACCTGAACAATCGAACCTAGTCAAATCAGCAAACAGATGACTGCATTAACTATTATCCTAACTTTTTGTTACTGACTAGTACGAAATGTATTAAACGAGTTTGAATAATATAGGTCCTATCATCTCAAAATATTTGGAACTTATTGCCAATTTAAAAAACATTGGACATTAGTTGCAAGCATGATAAAATATGAGGTATATTTAACTTTACCAGGAATGCACGAAAGGCACTCTGTATGCGAACAGCTGCCCACTCCTGCCTAATAGCATGAAAATCGCGTGGTGGGGCCCGCACTAATGCGGCCACAGCTGAAGTCAATGGATCTGCAGCTGTCACTGATGAAGTCTCTGACGCAGCTTCTGATGCTGATTGACGACTCCCGCTTCTTGACCCAGATGAGGTTCGCCACAGCTTCCATATCTTGCCCTTGTTTGCATCAATTGGTTTTTCCTGTTAAACAAACAGCCAGATACATTTCCAATAAAAAATAACACTGAGAGATTTGAACCAACTTCATATTATTGCTTTCAGAAGCGTCCTCTATAACCTTCCAGTACCTTGTGCTTTGTGCAAACACTTCCTATTTGGTTTTCTATTTGGAATTTTAGATTGAAGTTTCTATGCTTGAAAAACTTGATCTTTTCAAGTCCTTTAATTAGAATAACCAGACCTAATTTTATCAAATTGAAGGCTTCCCCTTAATCAACTAATGACCTTTTGAAATTGAGTACAAGTTGTAAGCAGGGAATCTCTGCTTATAGCAAAAATCAAGTTTCTAGATTAATCTATACAATGCAACAAATAAATTTGAACTATTTTTTTTTTGATAAATTGATAAACTCGAAAAAAAAAATTAAGTGATTGACAAGGGTACCTGGTAATTATCTCTTTCTGAAGATTTCTTCAGGTTCATGAGCGATTTAATCCACTTCCCAGATCCCCCCATTTCCACTCAAATTCGCTTCTTTCAATCGGTTCCTTTTTGGTTAAATAATGTAAAGTGGAAAATTTGGGATGGAGCTCATAAAATTCAACAAAGGAATGAATAGTAACCTCGGGGAAGAAATTGAACCCACAAAAAGAGATCATGCGCCACTCGATAGAAAAATGCGATCTTGGATCTAAACCTTCTAAGCGAAACCAAGGAGGCGCCAGGATTTGTCCTTTCGAGGTTTCGAAATTTGAAAGAGAAGTACGCCAGCGAGAGCGCCAAAGCGACAAAACCAACTTTTAAGGATTTCTCCAGTAAAATAAAACTGGACACGTCCTGTTACAGGATTCAGTGGTTTGATGGAAAAGGATATGTCCCTTACCTGGCGATTAAGGGAGAGATAAAAAGACGAAAAAGAGCACGATCTGGTTGTTTTTCTTTGTTGGTATCATGGCGAAGATCTAAACGGAGAGAAAAAGACGGGTGCGTATCCTCTGAGATACTTCAATTTTTACGTGACCGACGTGTCCGGTGTTCATTCGGGGGGACATAGTGGGCAGTATTATTTGTGCTTTGAGATTCGTGCATTGCGTATTTGAATGATTGAGATATTCCAAAAAGTCACGCAAAGTATGAGATATCTCAGAGGATGCGAATTCGAAAAAGACGAAATAGAACACGATCCAGTTGTTTCCTTGAGGGCTTGTTCGGTTGTCATGGGATTACACGGGATGAAATTTGACCGGGATGAAATTTGACGGGGATGGAAATTCACTTTTGAAAAAGTGGGAACCCACGAATAGGAATACGTATAGGAATAATTATGGAAATTTGTTAAAATGAGTGTTCGGTTGTACTGTGGGATTAATCGTGGGAAACCTTGAATTATTTGAAAACACATGTACATCTATTTAAAAATTATTATCTATTTAATTAGTCCAATATTGTGTTGTAAATTTAATATTTGAATGAGTTGTTAAATTTTTTTGTTGTAAATTATAACATTAGGTAAATTTAATAATATATAAAAATTACTTTAGATTTAAAAATAATATTTATAAATTTAAAGGTTCAAGATACAAAAATTCAAACTTAAAAAAAACAGATAAATATAATATTTATAAATTTAACGGTTCAAGTAACAAAAATTCAAACTTAAAAAATAGATCAATATAATATTTATAACTTTAAGGTTCATGTTAAAAAAAAACAGAGGCCAACGTGGTGTGCTTGTAGGCCTCATTCTCTATCATGTGAATGGAAGAAAAATATAAAGTAAATAAAATCGTAAAAGAAAAAGGGACAAGTGCAGTTCGGATTGTAGAGCATAATTAGTCCCACAAGAGAAATTTAAAGCTGTTAGAGTTCTTTATATATAACTCGTAGAGAGAGTTGTTGCATCTTTTACTTCGGTGTGAGGTTCATTCAAATTTAACTATATAAATATAGAGGAGGGAGAGTGATAAGCTGCTGTGGGAAAAAAAATTTGATTTGAGTCTGCGTACGTTTTCCCATAATTTTACATTGTCTTGGGCATATGGGAACAGCAATGAGTACACGTGGAGAAAAAACAAAACATCCGAACAGGTCTAGGAAAAAAAGTGGGAATTAATCTGAAATCTCATCTATTCCCACAAAAACCTTAACAGCCGACAAGATTCTAAGTGCGTATACTCTAAGATACGTCATATTTTGTGTGACCGACGTATCCCGTGTCTATTCGGGGATAGCACAAGGGACCAGTATTATTTTGTTTTGAGATTCGTGCATAACGTATTTGAACGCTCGACATATTCCTAAAAGTCACGAAAAATTATGAGGTATCTCAGAGCATTCGATTTCTGATTCTTTTCCGTGGGTATCGAATTCGCATCCTCTGTGATATGTGATATGTCAAACTTTGAGTGTTTTGTAGAAAATCTCAACCGTTCAAATACGTTCTGCACGAATCTCAGAGCAAAATAATACTGCCCTGCGCTATCGTCGAATAAGCACCGGACACGTCGGTATCTTCTCCGCCTAGCTCCTGATATTTACCCAATACTTTATTGTATTAATACAATAATAATTAATTTTAGATGATAAACTTTTATATTTCTGTTGATTATTTCTCGAATAACATCTTTTTAATTTTTTATCATTGATGTGTAGATTTGTTTCCTCAAATATTATATTCAGTTAAAATGAAAAAAATGTTGATTGATTTTTTTTAATTTACCCTAAATTAGATATTAAAATCGTATTTTCATAACCTAGATTTCAGTTAATAGTTTAATTACAATGGAATATAATAATTCAAAATGTTTAGAATATTCTGATTAAAGTTTATCTTTGTCATTGTCCTTTTTTTCTTTCTAATTTTAAATTCGATATTTTTTAATCACTTTAATATCAAAATATGTCATATATCACTAAATGAAATAAATTCAAAACAAACTAGAAACAAAATAACTTTCACTGTAAAAGAGAGCAAAGAAAATGACTTGGACACAAAACTGATTTATTTTTTTAATTTTAAGAAATAGAATATTATAGCAATTTTGAACCATCATAAAGAAAATCTAAAATTTTCAAACTAAAAGTAGTAAAAAAAATATATGAAGTTTTTCTAACCATAATAGAGGAAAATAATATGAATTGTCATTGTTAGGTTACAAAAGAAAAGACAAATCTCTAAAGTAAAGTTAAACTATAAATGGAGCTTTTGATGGTCCCACAGGACCCACACTCATCTATGGTGCATAATTTTGAAATTTTACAAAAATAATAACGGGTAAGGGCAGGATAAGGATAATATCAGTTTGAAACGAATAAGGATAAGGTACGGGTAAAGAAAATTTGTAACGGATACGGATACATAAATGCTTCCATCTAACTTGTATCGTACCCGTTGACACCTTTATGAGCATGAAGTTAATTTTGTAATCTCTATTTTTTCATTTCCTTTTTCACTTTGAATATGTCTGAATTGGTGAGAAAATAGCTAGTGCTAATTTAGGACATTTTTTGTATAGTTGCTAAATCTCCACTATTCTGTTATTCTAATAGACAAATTGAAACAATTGAGTTGGAAGCAAATTTCTCTAATTGAATGAAGACAAATATTCTGCCGTCAACTCTGTAATGAGGCCCATTTATAAAATCTAGAATTCCAAAATTTAAGGCCCAGAAAGCCCACCTCCTAGGTACGAGTGTACGATGCGCAACATCCGCAAATAGCTTTTATCCAGTAGCTTCTGATCCGGTTCTCACTAGTATCCGCTCGTTTGTTTAGTCCCACAAGACTTAGTAAGTAAAGACGGGAGCGGAGCTGGGGTTATAAAAGAGGGGAGGGGTGCAGCGTTTGAAAGCACTTACCTGGACGGGGTCAATGAGCGATCAAGAAGGCTCATGGCCTAGGCTAGGGGCCCACATTGCACTTGGTGGGAGCCCTGGCCTACCATCTGCCCAAGAGGCAGAGTGGACGTCGTAATTTGTGATAGAGGGGGTACGCGTTCGCGCGGCCCCTGCCAATTCTTAATTTAAGCTTTCTCTATTTTTTGGTTTGAACTGGAGATCTAAACCATTGAATCATTGGTTTAAGAAACATAGTTAAGCCATCGAAACCAATTTAGTTAGATGGGCTTAGGGTTTGCGATTTTAACTAGGCACGAATCTCAAAACGGACACCCTACAGTTTATGTAGACACTGGATTGACTTTGATTCAGTAGGGATTAATCTGGGCCGTCCATCTGTAATTTGCTTTGAGTCTGGTATGCCCTACTATTTGTATTTTTTAATATATTATTTGACTTTATCCTCTAATCAAACAATATTTTTATAAATTTATTTCAGATAATAAGGATTAAATTTAATTGATTATTTTTTAGTTATCTACAATGAGTGAGAGTAATTTATTTACTGTTATGTTCTTAATTGGTCAAAGACAATATAATTTCAATTTGATTGTCAATGTACTAATATTTTTCTAATATAAATTATTGTAATAATATTTTTTTATTTTAATTTGATTGTCAATTTGATTTTAAGTTATGTGCTGACACCTTTAAATTTTGAATTGGAATGTTATTGTTCTCTCTTATTATGTAATGTTATATTTAACTAGATAATGCTATTTTAAATTTTGTTTTTAATCATAACTGCATACAAATGATACAAAAATAATCAATTAAGCCATGAAAAACTATTAAACTACGAATTTAAACCAAACAAAAAATGACTCAAAATCACGACTTCAATTTATATCTCAATCAAACATGAATAATATGGAACGGCCTAAATTATAATAACTAATCTAAGAGATTAATGCCTCTAACCAAACATCACTCGTATACAAAGACACATTCAGGATTTTCGTCTGGTTAAGGCACTAATCGGATTCAAATAGTTAATAAGATTCAAACCTATTAACTTATATGATGCAATATCATATTCATATAATTCAATTTTATAATACAATAAAAGCATAAAAAAAAGAATAATTATATAGGTCCCCGCAGTCCCATCCCCGCTTTATCCCCGCGTCTTTATTAACATGACACGTGGGAAGGAGCGGGAGTATGTTTGGCCGCTTGTGCAGTTGTGCGGTTATCTTAAACACTAAATAGTCAAAGAGTCAAATGGATAGGAGAAGAGAGTCAAATGGAAAAGGGTGGGTCCCACGGTCAAAGAAAAATCAAAAGAGAAAGTTCAATTATGTGGCAGCTGGAGGAAGAATTAAAGGAAGAAAATAACATTAAATGGATAATTTTGTATGCAAAGATATTTAGTGAAACTTTCTATATATTTTATTTATCTTCATTTGAAGTCTGGCTAGTATGATATCAGTGTCATTTCAGCCTATATAACACCAACTCCAAAATCTACCGAATCGACTTCCAACAGTGAATCCAAACCGTTCAAACCGATTTACTTCATTAGTTGTGCGTAACATACAAATTTTATAATTTTTCGAATTTATTTAGTATCAAGTCAAGTGGTCAAATGTGTGAGTTTTTAAGTTAATTTTAATGCATGCATTTTTCAACATTTTTTACCGTTTGATTTGATACTAAAATAATTCGAAAATATAAAAAAAAATTGCACGTAAATGCATCACTCATAAAGTAAATCGGTTTGAACGGTTTGGATTAGTCGTTTGAACTATATCCAATCAATTTGAACTTGATGTCATATAACACCGATGTCATACTAGCCGGACTCCTTCATTTGTTGAAGAATCAATTTTTTATGTATAAAATTTAGAAAATAAACAATATTGAAAATATTATGTTATACGGCAATTTAGCTTATTTAGATGCAACCATATTTAGCTTATTTAGAAATATTATGTTATAAATACTAACGTTTATTTGTTTATTTAAATATTATGCAACAATACTTCTCTCATTTTTGTTATAAAATATTATGTTATAAATACTAACATTTCTAAAGTTCAATACTAACATTTCTAAAGTTAAATACTAAGATGTATAAAGTTAAATAACTAAGATATATGATACTAAATAGAATCCATACAACTTATTTATAATTTCAGAGATTAATACGTTTGACTTTAAAGATAAGTGCTAACTTTCATAATGTTAAATACTAATATTTATACTACAATGAACGAAGTTAAATACTAGATCGATGTACGGTAAATACATTAAAGATTGAAGTTAAATACTGCAGGAAATTTAAACCATCAAATTGTCGGTAACTATTTTTTTTGTGTTTTAGTAAGGAGATATGAGGAGATGGTGGTGCAGGGACAATAATTACAGATTGATAGACATTATTACCACTATATCTAATTGTTAAGAATAATTATATAGAACCCCACATTCTCATCCCCTCTTAAATACTAACTCTCCTAAAGTTAAATATTAACATTCCTAAAGTTAAATACTGATGTGTATAAAATTAAATACTAAGATATATGATACTAAATAGAATCCATGCAACTTATTTATAATTTTATGATTAATACTTTTGTCTTTAAAGATAATACTAATGTTCATAATGTTAAATACTAACATTTCTAAAGTTAAATACTGATGTGTGGGACGCGGGAACATTAGTTTGTCATTTTTTGCGGGGACAGATTATGTCGCTGTTGGACGCGGACGGTTAATACTCCAATGAATAGAGTTAAATACTTCTTCGATGCACTATTAATACTCCAATGAATATAGTTAAATACTGCACGGAATTTAAATATCAAATGTCGGAACCTAATTTTTTTTTTGTCTTTTAGTGCGGGGATGCAAATGTCGGAACCTAATTTTTTTGTCTTTTAGTGCGGAGATGAGGGGACAAATATGTTAAATTTTTGTGGAGACATATTATTTCGTTGTTGGGCAGACAGTTAATACTCCAATGAATAGAGTTAAATACTTGGTCGATGCACTGTAAATACATTACATATAGATGTTAATACTATGCGGAACCAGATTTTTTTTGTCTTTTAGTGCGGGGATAGAGAGGGGATAGGAATGTGGGGATAGTTATCTGGATCCTAATTAATAATGTTTGGTTTAAAAAACACTTTTGGGATTTTGATGATTCCAAATTTCCAATTGGACTGAAATGTCTTCTTTCACCTTCTCTTTCTTCTCTTTAAAATTTCTCCAGCTGCTCAAATTTCAAATTTGTTTAAAATCATATTTTTCTCTCTCAGAATAATGACGGGTCAAAGCATACCAAACAAAGATATTTATGAATCAGAGATAGACACTCCATCAGATCAGAGATAACCACATAAAACAATTAATACTAATTTTAATAAAAAATTCAAATTCAAAAAGTAGATGCTTGCCTACTTCTGAACCTTGAGGGTGCGTATCCTCTAAGATATCTCAATTTTTGCGTGACCTACGTGTCCGGTGCCTATTCAGGGAAACGTAGGGAGCAGTATTATTTGAGCTTTGAGATTCATGCAGAAGGTATTTGAACGATTGAGATATTCCAAAAAGTCACGCAAAGTTTGTGTCACAATCTCAGAATTTGGTTTTAGCTGTTGGAGTTTTAAACGAAGAAGAAAGGGAGAAGAAAACGGAGGTTAAACAACAGACGGGAATTAATAAAGAGTCGTTCTCTGCTAGTGGGTCTAAGTTAACGGAGCAATACAAACAACCGTTAAATACTAAATCTCTGACAACTGGGTCCCAAGAAAGCAGAAATGACGCTGGGAAGGCCATTAATTCAATTGAAGAACATCCCAGTGGGAAAACTCTCATCTGACGGTGAGATGTCACAACGTGATGCAATTGACGAATCTAAACGGTGGATGTCGCTGCCTCTTTCAGTACTTCATCGCCTATATAAGGCAAATTAGATTAGCCAGAAGGGGGATGTAATTTCATTCCAATTTTAAGACAATTTGTCTCATAGGCTGGCAACGGCTATAGTTAGCTAAAGCTTGAATTGTATCCGAACTCTTACCAATTCAATACAGAATCTCTTGATTGTTGCTTCTTTGTCTCTTCTCTGGTAATTTCTCAATTAAGATCGTGACATTTAGTGGTATCAGAGCATTAAGATTGCTTCTGGGTGAGAATTGAGCAAGCTTCAAGAAGACCACCATGGCTGGTAAAACAAGAAGTACAAATTCCAATGAGGTAGAACAGAATCTTGAGCTAGCAGTTGTCAACAACAGAATCGCCAAATTGGATTCGAAGTCCGAATCGTCAAGAAAGGAACTGACAAGTCGAATGGGTCGGATTGAAGAAGCTCTTGCTGAAAGCAAACGGGAAACAGCTGAGAACAAGAAGACATTGAATGAGATGGTGAAATTACTTAAAGGCTTGATCGACGACAAGGCTGAAACAGGAGAAAACAGTGATGCACCGTCAAATTCTCAAAAGAATCGATCAAGAAGGAATCAAGATCAGCAAGACAATGAAGAAGAGATTGAAACTGGGAATGGTAAGGAAGGAAGGTACAATAACAATCAAGATCCTAAATTTTTCCTTCCTAAAATTGATTTTCCTGTTTTCGATGGGTCAAATCCTGTAGTCTGGACCGAGGATTGTGAGCAGTACTTTGCACTATACCAAGTACCTGAAATGTATAAAACTAGAATGGCAACCATGAATTTTATTGATGCAGCAAAAGATTGGTATAGGTCAAGCAAGTTGTATTACCCACCATGGCCTATTTTGGTAGATGAGGTTTTAGGATTTTTCGGAGATGAAACTGACGACCCTATAGATCAGTTTATGAATGTCAAACAAGTGGGTAGGGTTGATGACTTTGCTAAAGAATTCATGAAAGCTAAATCTAGGGTTATAGCAAAGACAAAAATTGATAGTGAGGAATTTTTCGTTGGTTGCTTCATGAGTGGTTTAAAAGATGACATTAAGTACTCTCTCAGTCTTTTTGAACCAGAAGATCTCAAAACCGCAATTCGATTTGCAAAGAAAATTGAATTGACTCTTGGTGGCAGTTCAAAGAAAATCAGCCACAATTTTAAGTCTCAAAACAATCAAGGTATAGTATATGTTGACACAAACCCTAGAACTAGTGAAAATCATTTCAAGAAATTGGAATCTAACCACACCAGAAATCCTAATCTTAAAGCAAAACCTCAGAATTATACTAGTGAACAAAAGAAAGCCTTAGGACTGTGTTATAAATGTAGTAATAAGTGGTTTAAGGGTCACAAATGCAAATTAAATGCCATAAGCATGGAGGAACTGGGTGAGGATCAGGACCATGAATCAGAAATAGAAGAGGAAGAGGATCAATTGCAAGATGGTGATTGTGAGTTAATTGAAAATGAAGAAGAAAATGCTGTGGTGGCCATTTGTGCTCAAGGTTGCATAAAAAACAATAAAACACTGAAATTCCAAGGAATTATCCAAAACATTCCAATTTGTGCCCTAATTGACAGTGGTAGCACCCATTCATTCATAAATCCTAATATTGTGCAAAATCTAGATCTAAAAACAGATAGAACTAAACTTTTACGTGTTAAAATGGCTGATGGGCGCAAGATAGTTTCTGACAAGGTTTGCAAGGACCTTAGCTTTACATTGCAGGGTTTCAAATTTGAAGTTGAACTTAGAGTATTGGATGTACCGGGTTATGACCTCATTTTGGGAGTAGATTGGCTATCTCAACACGAACCTACTCTCACCTATTGGTCCAAGGGCATTATGCACCTACAGTATGAAGGAAAAGAGATCAAATTGCAAGCTCAACTTGAAGGATCATCAGCTGAAATCAGAATATGTGAAGCAAGCATAGATGTGAGTAAAGAAAAGAAGAAAGGCAATGAAATTTATCTAGCACAGCTATTCAGCCAAGAGGGTCAGGTAATAAAAAGGAAAAAGGTATATCCTTCAGATATTAATAAGCTATTGAATGAGTTTAAAAATGTCTTTGAGGAACCAACATCTCTACCTCCTGCTAGGACTATAGACCACAAAATACCTCTTAAATCTGATGCCAAACCAGTGAGTCTTAGACCTTATAGGTTTTCTTACTTTCAAAGGTTAGAAATTGAGAAAATAGTGGAAGAATTGCTTAAGAATTCATTTATTCAACCATCTTCTAGTCCCTATTCTTCTCCTGTTCTTCTAGTAAGAAAGAAAGATGGTAGTTGGCGCCTTTGCATAGATTACAGGAAATTGAATGACAATACCATCAAAAATAAATTTCCTATCCCTATAATTGAAGACTTACTTGATGAACTGAAAGGAGCCCAATTTTTTTCTAAATTAGACTTGAGGTCGGGTTACCATCAAATTAAGATGAGTGAAGAGGATAAATTCAAAACTGCATTCACAACTCATGAAGGTCATTATGAGTTCACTGTTATGCCATTTGGGCTCACAAATGCCCCCGCAACTTTTCAATCATTAATGAACTCAATTTTTAAACCTTTTCTTAGGAAATTTGTGCTTGTGTTTTTTGACGACATACTAGTGTACAGCAATGATTATAACTCACATCTAAAACATCTCAAAGAGACCTTGAAGTTGATTCAAAAGAACCAATTGTATGTCAAACTTTCTAAGTGTGATTTTTGTGTGCCACAAATTGAATACTTAGGACATGTGATATCTAAGGAGGGAGTATCAACTGACCCAAATAAAATCCAAGCAATGAAAGAATGGCCAGTACCTAAAACTGTGAAAGGGCTTAGAGGATTCTTAGGTTTGAAAGGTTACTATAGGAAATTCATTAAAAATTACGGTATCATCTCAAAACCTTTGACTGACCAACTAAAGAAGGATTCTTTCCATTGGAACCAAGAGGCACAAAAAGCTTTTGAATTGTTAAAAAAGGCAATGACTGAAGCCCCAGTGTTAGCCTTACCTGATTTCACAAAAACTTTCACCATTGAGACAGATGCATGTAAAGATGGCATAGGAGCTGTGTTGTTACAAGAAAAGAGACCATTAGCTTTTTTGAGTAAGAAATTAGGAATTAGAAACATGTCTTTATCAACATACGAAAAGGAATTGTTAGCATTAGTCACAGCCGTAACCAAGTGGAAACACTACTTATTAGGAGGCCAATTTATAATCAAAACTGATCACATTAGCTTAAAATTTCTGTTGGAACAAAAAGCTAATACATCTCTACAACATAAGGGTCTTAGTAAATTGTTAGGCTTAGATTATATAATTGAATACAAAAAGGGAAAAGAAAATGTTGTAGCTGATGCTCTCTCAAGGAGGGACGAAAATGGAAAAGAAATTGTAGTTTCAAATGCAGGTTTAAGGGCAATCAGTGAACTCAAACCCCAATGGCTGACCGAAGTGCAAGAAAGTTATCATGGTGACGTTTGGATTGATGGGCTCAAGAAAAAGATAGAAGAAAATCAAGCTATACCTAGATCACAACCACAAGGAGGGGCACAAGAAACACAACCTGACAAGGAGCAAGATGGGAATTCAGAAGGACCTAGAATACATTCTGACCTAACTATGTATCAAGGCATCATCAGAAGGAAGGGAAAAGTGTGCATTGGAGAAAATGGCAACCTAAGGAGACAAATTCTAGAAACTATGCATTCATCTGCTCTTGGTGGTCACTCAGGCATCACTGCGACCTACCAAAGAATCAAAAGGAGTTTCTATTGGCCTAAGCTCAAAGAGGGAGTACATCAATTCATTAAAATATGCGAAAACTGTCAGATAAACAAACCTGAACATATAGCAATTCCGGGTCTTCTACAACCACTTCCAATTCCTGAGGAGGCTTGGTCTAGTATAGGAATGGATTTTATTTCAGGTTTACCAAAATCAGATGGAAAAGATGTGATAATGGTGATTGTAGACCGACTCACCAAATATGCACATTTTTTAGCTCTCACTCATCCATATACAGCAAAAATAGTGGCTCAAACCTTTCTTGACAGTGTTTATAAGTTACATGGCTTACCAACATCGATTATTTCTGACAGGGACCCAATTTTTACATCCAAATTTTGGAAGGCATTGATGAAACAGTTGGAGGTAAAGCTGAATATGAGCACTTCATACCACCCACAGTCAGATGGACAAACTGAGAGAATAAACCAGTGTTTAGAAAACTACCTGAGATGTATGAGTTATGACCAACATAAGAAATGGAGTAAGTGGCTGTCCTTGGCTGAATTCTGGTATAATACATCTTACCAATCAGCAATAAAGACCACACCTTTCAGGGCTCTCTATGGCTATGACCCTCCAGTGTTAGCCCTTGGGAGTATTCCAAAAAGTCAAGTTGAAGCGGTGAATGTGATTTGTCAAGAGAGACAGGAGGTGTTAAGAAAGTTGAAAGAAAACCTAAGAAGAGCTCAAGAGAGAATGAAAAGGTTTGCTGATAACCACAGATCAGAGAGGAGCTTTAGTGTGGGAGATTGGGTTTATTTAAAATTACAACCCTATCGACAAGTTTCAATCGCAGGAATGAGAAATCAAAAATTAAATCCTAAGTTCTTTGGACCTTATGAGATAATTGACAAGGTCGGAACAGTAGCGTACAGGTTAAACTTACCAGCAGACTCCAAAATACACCCTGTATTTCATGTATCTCAACTGAAGGCAAGGATTGGTGACTCTCAAGCTATTTCTCCGACACTACCAGTGCTTGGACCCCACGAGAACCCACCCCCTCAACCCCAAGCGATACTAGCGAGACGCATGGTGAAGAGAAGAAATGCAGCGGAGCCCCAAGTCTTGATCCATTGGTCTAATCAAGAGATGGATGATGCAACATGGGAAGATTACTATACAATTACGAGGAAATACCCTCAATTTGCTGAATCGATCCTCGAGGTCGAGGATTCTCTAAAGGAGGGTGGAATGTCACAATCTCAGAATTTGGTTTTAGCTGTTGGAGTTTTAAACGAAGAAGAAAGGGAGAAGAAAACGGAGGTTAAACAACAGACGGGAATTAATAAAGAGTCGTTCTCTGCTAGTGGGTCTAAGTTAACGGAGCAATACAAACAACCGTTAAATACTAAATCTCTGACAACTGGGTCCCAAGAAAGCAGAAATGACGCTGGGAATGCCATTAATTCAATTGAAGAACATTCCAGTGGGAAAACGCTCATCTGACGGTGAGATGTCACAACGTGATGCAATTGACGAATCTGAACGGTGGATGTCGCTGCCTCTTTCAATACTTCATCGCCTATATAAGGCAAATTAGATTAGCCAGAAGGGGGATGTAATTTCATTCCAATTTTAAGACAATTTGTCTCATAGGCTGGCAACGGCTATAGTTAGCTGAAGCTTGAATTGTATCCGAACTCTTACCAATTCAATACAGAATCTCTTGATTGTTGCTTGTTTGTCTCTTCTCTGGTAATTTCTCAATTAAGACCGTGACAGTTTGAGATATCTCATAGGATGCAAATTCGAACCTTGAAGGCCTGTTCGGCCTTCAATGGAAAATGAGTATGGACACAAAATTGAACTGATATTTTTTTTCACGTGAACAGTACTGTGGCCGAAGACAAAATGTCCTGATAGATCTGTTCCTGCCCTTATATATACTTTAGTGACAAAATGTCACACTTCTATATGCTGCGATGACAATAAAGAAAGCTATGCCCAGAATCAGTTATGGTCTATTTTTTTTTTATCTTGCTATTGATTTGATGAAAAAAAATAATTATAGAATTCGAAAGATAATTTTTTTATTAATATTAAATAATTAAATAGTTTGATCTCAATATTTACTCAATTTTTTTGGATATTAAACCTTTGAAAAAAACTGCACCGTTGGCCCGTAAATCATAATTTCCTTATTACCAGCTTCTGAAATATGAAGGTTTAGGAAACATCAATCATACATATTTGTTTCAATCTCCATTTTAGGATCAGATATACATACTCTGTTTCTCCCTGAGCACATTTTTATATACACTCATTTGTCAGAGCCAAATTGAAGGGGGAGTGGTATACTGGTATACTGGTATCTGCTAAACCCATCAAGAATTTGGAAGTGATAAAGTAACTTTTTAAAACTGTAAACCTGTGTAAAAGTTGTAGAAATTACATTAAGAAGGTAAAATCTGTAATAGAAATTACAAAGGATAAGAAATTAATGTAAGGTTACAATGCCATTTAAAGCTTGAATATATACCGGGGGATCATATACAGCCTAAGTCTTTCGGGGTGGCACCGAAGGTGGAGATTGCGGAGTGCAAAAGACAATACCATTTTTCGGGTACCCGGAAAAGCCGGCAGCAATGCAAGCTCTGTTACACGCCTTGGCACAATCGATATCTTTTCCCTGGACCTTCTCGCGGCATTTTTTCATGCATTCGCACAAGCAATTCTCTTCCCCCTCCACTGGTTTCATCACTGTGGCTGAGAGAAGTACCAATACCAGAATAAAGATCATCGCTGCCTTCACACCGGCTTGGTTTCGAGCCATCTCTGATAATATCTTTCTTTCTTTCTCCTTGTATGTTCTCTCTCTCTCTCTCCCTCCCTCCAGAGATTACTTCAAAAATGTAGTTATAGTTTAGGGGATATAAAGAGCATTTGAGATTCTCTGAGGCAGATTAGATGGATAGAATTTGCATTCAGCAAATGAAATGTGAGCCCCACAATGAACGAACTGGTACCACCACATTTCAGTAAATAAAAGAACACAGGGTCTTGCAAACAATGTGCTAGCTCCAGGTAAGTTTCGTTTTGTAGTTGCTAAAATTAGAGAGAAGCATTAATTATCCAGAAAAAAGATATCTTACAGTTAATTAGTTACGTAAAACGGGAAAATCCTTCAATAAATACCTGAAATTCAGAATCTGCCACGCGCGTATGATGCACAACAACAATCTTTCCGGAGAAATAAAACCTGAGGATCAAATTATCTTATCCAGCTATTTTCTGCTGGATATATACTATAACAATGTTCATGTCGTATTGTGATTGAATCTTTCATTTGTTATACTGATCCGCTACATTAAATTTAAGATAAACAAGCATAGAAATTTTAATTTAGGACTTATTGTATCCATCATACTCTGATATGTTCTCAATAATTTTCTCCTCGGTCCCTATTAATTATTCAGCAATGTAGTGCAGGGAAGCTTTTGAGAAAATTATATGTTGATTAATAAGCAATCATTTATCAATCTAATTTTAAGCTAAACGATTTGGTTGTTATATGTTAACCTATATAAAATATTATATGCAGACAAGCCAAGAATGGATGCAAGAATTATAAAATCTGATAACAAATATATGGAAAATAAGGGCCTCTATGCGAATGACAGTATTTTTGTGGTTTATGCTGCAAAATAAGATCCTCACTGTGGAAAATATAAATCGAAGGGGCTGGCTGCTCCCAAGTATCTGTTATATGTGTAGAAATGAGATCGAGTGAAACGGTTGCTCATCTATTTGGTCAATGCACTGTCACCAAAAGAGTTGCATCAGCGGTGCAAAGGCAACTCAGATTACCGAATTGTCAGTATCTGGAAACAAAGCCAGTCCCCGGAGGCAATCATAAGCTTGGAACATCGCGTGATCAGACAAATCCAAGCAACGATATGTTTTATTATATGGAAGGAGTGGTGTAAACGAATCTTTCAAGCAACAAAGATTGGAAAATCACATAGTGATGGAGATTACAGCTGAGTTCACAAACTGGTTTTCACGGATAATAATTTTTAGGTTTTTTTTTAAATTTTATTTTACCAGTAAGCTATTATGTAATTTGTTTTTGTTTTTCCTCTCTCTTTCTTGTCTTTCACTCTTTTTTCGTTTCTTCTTTTATGTAACTTTGACACGTCTTGTGTCGGTATAAATGAAATGAAATTTGAGGGCGTGACCTTCATCTTTCTCTCTCTCAAAAAAGAAAAAGAAAAGAAAAAGAGATACAGCTTGTGAACTTGGCATTTGTAATTCTGTGTTCTGTAGTTTTGTACCAGCACGCAGAGAGATTGAAGAGAAAACAAATAGAATCCATGTTGCGTCAAGCTGTCAGAAGTCAGCCCAAGGCTAAGGCATGTAGCAGTAGTACCTCTTTGGAGTATAATATTGCAAATTATACCCGTATTAATTACCCCAAATAACATGTACTAATGGTGGCGGTTTAAATTTTGTTGGGAATTTCATCTGGCAATTTAAAAAAAAAGATACACTCTCTTTTTAATGTATATGTGGAAGCGTTTAGATAATCAACTGTATGGAGGTAAATATTAATTAGTACAATAATTAACAAGGATAGATTGGCCTAATAAATATGAAAAGAACAAACATTCACGCAAGTTAATATCCGCCCCAAAAATATAGAAACAATTTTTGTTAAACGAGAAAACAAATGAGGTTCCTAACACATGGAAATATACAATTAGAAAGGAAAGACATATAATAAAAAAAAAATAAACCAACAAAATATTCACAAACAGATGTTACTTGCAAAATTATAAGACGCGCAACCGTGTTAAGAGCATGCACAGAGACGGTAAAACAGCCACTCTTTTGTATGCTTAAAATATCATTAACCAGGTTAAGTATCACAAACCTATTTCATAGAAGTTTGTTGCAGTTGTATAAAATAAAATGATAACATCAGAATCAATACCAAAGTTGAAATACTAAATGAGGTTTTCTTCAACTAGCGGAAGAAGCTGAAGAAGAATTAGTCTTCTCACGAGGTGGTACCCGCAATACGTTCTTCATCATGTCATATGAAGTGAAACCAATCGCCACTGACGGCACAACCTTGTAAAAATAGAGTAAAAATAAAAGAAATGAGATAAAAAAAATAGTAGAATGCAATTATGTGTTAGGTATGTGCAAGGAGACACTTCAAAGCAAGAAGAATTATTCCAACCTTTTAATAACTAGTCTTCAGATAATCATTAATTAGGGGAGGATCATGTTTGGCACTTCAATTATCATTTATCAATCTACAGTATAACTTATCCCGTCTTTTCCTGGCATTACATTCAGTATAAAATTACCTTAATATAATTAAGGCTCAAGCCGGCAAACAGCTGTCTCCATCCCTGGCTTCTAGCAATGGCAGCAAGCCCTTGGAATGTACCAGTTATTCTTGGCCCCTCCACTGGATCTGTCAGCCTCTGACTCTGAACCTAAAAAATATAACACAACAAAAGGTTTTATAAAAAAGAACTTCAGTAAACAAAAAGGAAAGACAATAAGTGGCAATTAAAAAAGGTTTCAATTATGTAGTCTCATTGCCCCTGATTCAAGAAGCCCATCATATTGGCCACTATTTCAAACCTTCCATGGGGGCATCTCAAATACTTGTGTGCTTAATTCAAACTATATTTCTAATTGCTTCTACCCCTCTTCTTGTCCCTCATATTCTTTGTCTTGACTGCAATCTTGAATCACGACTACATATTTACTTCAGAGAAATTGAATGAAAGAAATAGCATCTGTACAAAGATAACAGGGATGACAAGTTTCTCCCCAAAATAAAAATATATAGTTCCAAAGATGTGCAGAGCAGTAAACCTTTTTAGATCATTCATCTGTTTTATACAAATATTGGTTTTTGCAAATACTGGAAGTCTTTTCCACAACAAAACATCAATATCGGGTTTTTTATGCTCCAAAAATAATAGCCTAAATAATATAGCAAGAAAAGAGACATACTTGCATTTGTCGCCTAACAACATCCAAGGGATAAGTCAGAGTCTGGCCGAACAAGCCAGCTAAGGCACCGCAGGAGAGGCGAAGTGTAACTGAATTCTTGTACTCGTCAGGCACTTGTGCCTTTAGATCTTCATATATGTAGAATTTGAGACCCGCATATGGGAGTATACCTATTAGTGTGGGGCACACTCCCCTATAGAGAGAACGGAACCCACCTTCCTGATAAACCCGCTTAAACACGTCTCTAATACCAGTGTAAACTGGAGGTGCACTTACTCTCCTTATAATATTCTTTCCTCCCTGGTCGGGGTCTCTAACCTGTATTGTAAATTAAACAATAATAAGATGTAGTTTTCCTATCAAAGTACGAGAAACTAAGTTTCCCTGTTCTCATTACAAATTACACAAGGTTTCATGTAGCAGACAAACTACATAATATTCATCACTAATCACCATGTAAATAAGTTAAGCAAATAAAAACATATTGCCAAACTTATTTTAACGAAATCGACAAGTTGCTTTGTAACCATACAAAAGATTAACATATTGCCAAACCTTAATTTACCAAGCTAAGCTTGCATCTCTGTTTAGTTTTAAGCTTAATTTGCGTCAGGTAAGTAGATGTGAACTAGTTGATACAAAACAGATTAACAGAACTTTCTAATTTTGTGTGTACCTGATAAGCAAGCTTGGTGCGAACCAAATCAAGAGGGTAGGTACATAGAACAGCAGTACCACCAGAGGCTGATCCAGCCAAGAGATCCACAAAGGGGCCAGTACCGAGGTAAGATGAGTAGTTATTCAGTAAATAGCACCGGTATCTCTCATATGTCATGTAGTGTAATGCCGCGTATGGGGCTATCCGAAGCACACTAGCACCATTTCCTCTGTGGCAATCAAAGAACAAAAATATGTCAATGTTATTAAAAGGTGATGAAGTTCAAGATAATTTATTACTGTACTTTGTGCATTCACCAGTATTTTTTTGATATTTGCACCCAATATTTCTTATAATTGCAATTGACACCTCACACCCAGCAATGCAAAATCACCTTTTACCTTCAGATCATTGAGACAGAAGAGTTATACTGTGCTAAATGTTAATAATGTTATCATAAATTGTTTCTTCCTGAAATCAAATAAGCAGGTGTACATGTTGGGTTCCCAGCTGTATGGACTGCAACAGTGCAAGAGTCAAAGACAAAAAGCTCCAATGCAAATTGATCATATCTTACTACTGGTAACAAACAGAAAGAGGGAGGGAGGGAGGGAGGGGGCAGGGGTGGAGGCAGCTCTCTCTCTCTCTCTCTCTCCCCCTCTCACCTCCCTCCCTTTTTGCTCTCAGAAATTGCTGAAGCTCCAGTTACAGCAACCTGCCTTGCTGTGACTAGGAGTAGCAGCAACTTGTCTGTGCTGCAGCTCCAATCAAAGGAGTCTTATGTAGCGGGCCCTTCAGTGCTGTGGGTCAGCAGTACCTTTACTGTGATCTAATTGGCTGTGGCGGCCAATGTGCTGTTGCCAGATCTCTGTGTCTGCATGTCTCAGCAGATTTGGAATGGCAAAGCATGTAATGGGTCATGTTGGATCCATGATGGATGAAGAGAGCTTCAGCAAGATCTTCTTGTTGATAGACCAAAGTTTTTCAAAGTGGACCAATGACGGCAGGTGGCTAGGCTTTTTTGTCCCCCTTTCAAGATGTAATCTTTTTTGGTTAATAAATGATTTGTAGGCAATTATTCCTCAAAGTATAAAAAGGAAAAAGCCTTTCTACTAAATTTTTGTTTCGATAGTGGCAAGTAGTTTGCGCACACAAAAAATGTTTGCCTATATATGCAAGCATAAGAGATACTGGGTGTTTTTTTTTTAACAAAAAAATGGTCAAATGATAGGTGTTGCTAGCACCAAAAAGAAAAACTAAAAAGAAGAACAAGAGGAGCTTACTTGTAAAAACCAAGAAAGCCTTCTGTTTGCTTCAATCTTCTGAGAGTTTGAAAAACTCCACGAGACTTATATTCTTGAGACCGCGTCTACAACAAAGTATTATATATTAAAAGCATATGGGGAATGTTTTCTTTCTTGTCTGTACCAAAGAAAAATAATGTAACTGGATAAGAGAGAGTTTTGAGAATCTGTTGCATTCTATTTTGTTAGCAGAAATCATTTTGAGATTAAATCCAGAAATTGATTAGAGGTTTAATCAACTAATTGGTGTTTTTGACCTGAAATTGGGTTGAGACATCCCACCCAATCCACTCCAATTAGAGAACATATCATACTTTCAAAGGTTGAATTGCAAAGGGTTAAAAGAAATTTATGGCAACAAAGCCATGCGTCAAGGCACAATCAAAACCACACATAAAGGAATGATCTTTAATCAAAATTAAGATTCAAAATTGCAAGAAAAACAAATATTGAATCAATAACACATACCTGTAGCAGAATCTTAACCCGCTCTAGCGGAGCCACCGCCGTTTTGGAGAAAGCACCAGCTGCGCCACCAGCTATGAGCTCCTTAACATACACAGGCACCAAATCGAGTGCGCACACGTCAACATTCGCCGCTGCTGATGTCAGCGTTGATCCCTGAGAAGAATCCATCGCCCCGTAGTCCCCAAACCCCGATTCCTCGTGCTAAGAAATCGACTTTAGGGTTTCCAATCCAAAACCCCAAAATACCTAAGCCCAATTCGCCCAATTTGATAGAGCCCTTATCCCATCGATCGCGAGAGACGCTAAGTTGGGGCTCGGTGTCGGAATCGGCCCCGGCGAGGAAATGACTCATCAAACGGAGGCAAGCGATTGGAGAGAATTCAGCTTCGCTCGCCCCGATCAACCAAATCCGATCGGAGGTGAATTGAATTCGCGTGAAATCTAATGGAGAGATTTGTTTGTTTTTAATTTTTGCTTGCTTTTCGTTCGGCCGCCTGATTTGACGGCTCGCAATTGGTTGGGGAACAAATTTATGGGGACTCACTTGGTTTATAATTTCAGAGAAGCTTCGTTTATTAAGTCGGTGGCTAATTAAAGGAAAGGAGGAAAGAGATAGGAGTACACAGAAATTAAATCTAACACCGTACGATTAGTATTAAGATTTGCGTACACGGAAATTGAAACAGACTGGCACGCATTTAGTGAAACTCACACGGATCTTGATGAAATCAATGGTCATTACACCCATCGAACCAAAGTAGGTCCGATGCACTCTGAATTGGGAAAGGAGATGCGACTTAGGCGGGATTACGCCAAACACGAATCCGAATATTTTTTCGGTGGAAGGGAAATCTCAGTGAGAATCTTCCGGATTCGGAGCATATTTTACCGGTAAGTGGAAAAATAGCACTCATCCGGCCCCGTTATGGATCAGCACGGCACGTGTAAATTGCATGTCGTATATTGTAGTTATTTTGTTTTTAATTTGACATGGTATGTTACACAAAAAATCTGATCACAGCATATAGTTACACGAGTCATGTATAATTAAGACCGTTAGATCTTGATCAAATGGTGAATATTGAATTAACTAACCTAAATTATGAAAAAAAAATTAAACGTGACGAGTCATGTTTGAATACGACACGTTTGGACATGGCATGTTTAGGTCGAATCAGTTCACATCTCATGGTTATGGGTCCTATAATGTAGGGGACAAGATCCGATCGGAACCAATTAGCAACTTGGATCCGAATTTCAAAAGTAGAGCTAATTTGATTCGTGACAGAAATTTGTATTTTTTTTAAAAAAAATTACGCTTTAATGTTAGATTCTTTACAATTTCTTGATATTTACAACCATATACGATGTTATATTTACTCATGAAACTTTTGTCAGCTCAAACAATAAAATTATTAAGACATCTGCATCAATAAAATTAGAATTAAGCTAAATATAATTGTTGTAGAAATAACATAAATTAATTTAGAACATTTTCATTTTTAGACCTAATTAAAAGTTTCATTGTTAAATTAGAAATTAAAATCAAAGCTCAATATAAAATTGGAAACTAAAAGTCAGTGAATAAATATTCAAAATTTATCATCCTTAAAGTTAGGAAGTAATTTCTTTTTGCTAAATATGAAATTCTTATTTATTTCAAAAAATAATATTATGATAGATTAATAAATAGAATAATTTTTTTTTATGAAATGCTATTAATTCCCATAGGCACTATTGATATGTTTCTTTTTTGTGTGTCTTTTCTAATTATAGTGTTCATGGATCGTTCTTTTTCATATTACTTTGTGTGACAGATAGTGATGTAATGTTATTTTGACGCCTGAAATTTTTATTTATACCATATTTAAAAAAATTAAATAACCATAATTTAAAAAAAATTAGAAATCTACCACATCCGCCAATTCAATTGACGGATAAAAAAAGGGTGGTCTGTCAATTCAATTGGCGGACCCACTTTTTTTTTTACATAAATTTATCCAACGGAGGGGGGGAAAAATAAAAAATGGGTCCGCCAATCGCCAATTTTGTTAAAAATAGATGGATCGTTAATTCAGTTGGTTCTCCCTAAATTTCTAATTTTTCAGAAATTGTGGTTATTTGATTTTATTTTAATATGGCATAAATAAAAATTTCGGCTTTGACGCATATCACGATTTAAAAACAAAAGGCATCAATATAAGTATCCAACCAATTAAAACCTAATAATTTGTGAGACCATACTAAAATGAAGCGAAATTTTTATTAATATCATTCAAAAAAAAAAATCAAAAGACCACTGAAATTGGGAAATTCGATATTTATCAGAGCTGCAACGACAAATAGTTGTCGTTAATGCGGCCTCTCAAAAAAAAAAAAAAACTCAGCATATTACGGTGCATTTTTGAGGAGCCACAATGACAAATTGTGGTCTCCAAAAATAGAGCTGTTATTTGTCGTTACAGTCCTGATAAATATCATATTCTCCAAAATTTATGGTTTTTTTTAATTATTTTTTCATATTACCTTGTGTGACAGATAGTGATGTAATGTAACTTTGACGCATATCACGATATCAAAACAAAATATATCACTATCAGTCTATCACCAACTATCCACGGCTAATATACCAATTAAAACCTAATTAATAATTTGTGAGACCATACTAAAAAGAACCTGAGAAGAATGAACGGTGAGATTTGCAACGGTCTCTTTCTTAATTTTAATAATAATCAATGCCTACAGACTTTCCTCAAAAAAAAAAAACGAACGGTAAGATTCACATTAAACTTGAAAGGAAAATTGATTTTAGCGCCATTGACTCCGAATTTATATCAAGTAAAATTGACGTGATATGACGTTACTAATATGCCGAGATTTGGTTGTGGCACGTGACGTGATCAAAATAAAGGACAGTTATGTTACATGGCAGTTATTTTACGTGTGGTTACGTTGTGACCATATTTGACATGATCAAAAGCGATGTGACTGATCATGTTTAATTTTTTTTTCAAGCGGGACCACACATGACATACATGTTGATCATGTTTAATATTTTTTTGTTCAGGTTTTAGTTAATTCATAAAAATAACAACGAAAGATAGTAAAAATAAAAATTAAAAACTATTACGAAATAAATTATAATAAAGAAATAATGTTTAAATAATTAGTCATATAATGTGTGACGTGATGTGACTAAGTCAATTTGTGTGACAAATAGTGATGTTACTAAAATTATGAAGAACACCAATCACATGTGATGTGACACCCATGACGTGACATACTCGTAACAAATTAAATTGATAATGATGTGACTTATTTTCTTCAATAAATCCAGCTAACGACTCCAGAACCGTTGATTTCCTTGTGATTTACCTTTCCTTTATTATATATGCCTCTTTGCCTAGTCAATAATTGTTTCTATAACAAATTTAGAGTAGAGTAGAGAAATATTGAACAGAAAGAAAAGGGTGCAATTTTTAGCACCAATTTGTTGAATGGCTCTATCTATTTTGTATTATTTTCATGAGGTAAGTTGTTCGATATTTATTTTCTTAGATAAAAAAATAGAGACAATTAATTGATCATTTGTTAGTTCTACATAAATTTTTAAATAAAACATACACATAATTAATTTATCATTTGTTTATTCATGTTAATATATATGACACTTCATAACATCAAAATGTAAACGGTGGGGGTAATACAAGGCGAATTGGGTTGTATTGCCTCTCAATGTACAGCAAGGGTCAATAAAAGGTAAATTAGGTAATAGAAGGTAAAAGGTATAGTAGGTAATAAAAGGTAAATTAGGTAATAGAAGGTAAAAGGTATATTAGGTAATAAAAGGTAAATTAGGTAATAGAAGGTAAATTAGGTAATAGAAGGTAAAAGGTATATTAGGTAATAAAAGGTAAATTAGGTAATTATATTGCCTCATTGGACAGCAAGGGTCAATAATAAGACACTTGGATGTAATTAAAGGGAAATTGCCTCTCATTGTACATGCAGCAAGGGTCAATAATAAGACAGAATGACACTGTTTACCTTTAATTGCACAGCAAGGACCAAGGATCAATAAAAAGACACAATAAAAATAATCAGTCAATTCATTTGTTTTTATTTATTTTTTAGTTGAAATTCCGTACATAATTGCATTGATTATAAAGAGTTACACAAGTTATTATACATGATATGGTGGAGTCCGTTACATGATATTGATTAAAAAGAGTTACACAAGTTACAATCAATCAACCAAAAGAACATTGAAATAGAGCTTATGTCCTTCAATGTCATATTGAGATGGATAGAAGCATGACAATTCAAGATATACTTCAAATTAAAAAAAAATATCAAGCCTTTAACATTAGACCAGCAATTACCAATATGCTTCAACTAAATAGAGGTAACTCAACTCGAAGAAAATTTCAGCCCCACCCCCACAAAAAAAATAATAATAAATAAATAACCACCAACCTTACAGCCCTACAACACAAGTACAGTTCTTGGCCTTATATTTGATTTAACTTATCTCAAATACCAATTTTAGAGTTGAGTAAAACAAAGTCCTGAGTGATGCCCAGTTTCAGAATTCGTTCATAAAACATGCAATTCTCATGGAAGTTTGAATGGTATTCAAATGTAAGAATCATATTCACTAGAAAAGCACAGCAATAATACCTTTGTTGTAGAGATGTATCTTTTAAAGAACTAGAAACCACTGAAAAATCCTCTTGTCAGGCTCGAAGGCTTTTTCACGCACCCTAAACCTAAATCAGGACTAAAAAGCTTACCTGCACTTATTATAATTATTGCAATTTGGTACCTTACCTTTATATTTGACAAATGTATAAACTACTTATTGACTTTTGCAAACTATACCAAACACTTCATTAGGCCAGGAAAGACATGGCATAACTGTAAATAGGGACAATCTAAACTTGAAATCAATTTCTAACCTATTGAGTCGCATGAATTAACTCATCTTAATGTCAATTATGAGCAACATTATACCATGTTGATACAATGGCCTTTCCAACATTGCTCCTCTAAGGCTCTAATAGACTTAACTTCACTGTCTCAAGATTTGGGAAGGCACTTGTATCAACTATCAACAGACTCTGACGAGTAATCCATGAATTCCTTTGACTTGTCAATTTGTCTCATCTTTCACAGCCCATTGATCAAAGTGCTACAGGATGTATAAGAGATCAGTTGTGCAGGCCAGCTTAGGCATTTTATCGAGCACTATAGCTGCAGCTTCATGGATCCTATTATCCTTACAAAGACCTTCAGTAATGGATTGAAGACAACACGATCAGCCCCTGGTCCATCCTTAAAAATTGTCTAAGTAAAACGAAAGCTAATCTGACCTGATTTAGTTGGGTACAGCAGTCGATCAAGATATTATACGCGTAGACATTAGTGATATGATATCTGTTTAGTTTGGGCCAATGGGTTAAAGAGGGAAAAGACAGTCGCGTAATGATTGGTTAAGTTGTTGATGCGAACCAGTGCTGTGAAGAGAAGGTTGAAGGGATAGATAGTCGGCGCTGGATCCTTGATGATGATCAGGCAGTGGAACAGACCAAGTGCTTCTGAGATTGTCAAGGAGCCGGACTATCTTTTCCCTCTTTAACCGATTGACCCAAACTAAACAGATCTTACCCGACTTTACTGCGCACGGATATTAAAACGAATGCACACGGATATTAAAGCATCAACACGGATCCTAAAGCGAATTGGATGGTTATAGAACCCATCGAACTCAGAGTCTGATGGGCATCGGACCCAAGCTGCTCCCCAGAGAGTCAAGGAGAGGAATGTGAATTCTAATACTGGTCTCGCTGTCTTGGCGATAGACAGTGGAGCAAGCATTCAGCGTCTAGGGACTAGAGTCAACCTAAGGCTGTGCTTCAACAGAGGAGAAAAAGTCTTCATTAAAAAGAAAAAAAGAGAGAGGGGATGAAGAACTGACCATACTGTGAGTGTTTGGATTTCGTCACCTGCTTTAGAAGCGGAGAAGCAACAAGAAAGCGGAGAAAAGAAGAAAACCAACACTGTTCAAAAGTAAACGCATTGTATAATTTACTTAATTATGTTACTTCCAAATCAAAATGTAAGAAATACTGTTTAAAAATGAACGATCGCTGATCACCTTTCTCTCTCTGTTCCTTTTCCTTCCTCTCCACGTGTAGTTTCTGGAGAACAGCTTAAAGTTCCAGACCGTAATATATTTTGGGCTTGGCCCATGTATTTGTCATTCCACTGGAAATATTATTGGGTTGTTTTTCTTTGCCCAAATTGGCGGGCGTATGCCGTATGTCCAAAACCGTATCACCGTCAGTACAAATATTCCTTCGGCACCGCATGATTTCTCATTTAATGATGGTTTTTCGAAGGAGAATATCAGAATACAGTATTTACAATAAGACCTTGGTATAAAAAGATTTATTTAATTAATAATCTTTGATAAAATATGAATAATAGTTTTGTGATTTCACATTTGAAGATGGGGAACCTTTTTAAAAAAAAATAAGCTCTACATTGAACTAATAAATGTTTATATTTTATCTATCAATTTTTTTTTTTTGCAATTTTATGTAAAACATGAAATTATCAAATTTTGTTGTAGTGGGTGCATCGACGGACTCAAGTGAAGGGAATTGGAGTCTAACTGACCACTATTTTTTTTAATTTTGTATTTAGATATAATTGTCTATATAAATTAGAGCAAAATATCATAGTATTATAAAATTGAACCTATTATATATAGAAAAATTTTGTATGATTGATCGTGTGTTTGATCTTCATAGTTCAAAAGTCTGACTCTGCCCCTTAAACTACAGATAATGTCTCTTTCCAAAAGTATTAGTTCAGGCTGCTTCAAACTATTGGAGATAAACATATTAAGGATACTTGGCATATCAGTGTGCAAATTATACTGTTATCACCCTGTCTGTTTTTAGAATCTGTATTAGTTGTAATTGGGCTGTTGCAATCTGGTAATTAACGAGGACTAGCAATGTATAATTAGGTAAACTGATTTATATAAAATTTATTATTTTATATAAAGAGAAGTAATCAATACTGGTGCAAAAGAGCTCTCAGGCTCGTAAATTTACTATTTGAACTTGAAACAAAGTTTACATGTAAAGAACTAATCACTGCTGATGAAAGGAAGCAATCTTAAATTACACACATATGTTTGTTATACAGAGCAACATGAAGTACTGTACAGAGGATTCACCACAAAAAAAAAAAAAAATTTGATTTTGTTTTTGCACTATGAGATCCCAATGTGCCACATGTAAGACAAAGGTACCATGTTTCTAATTTAAACTTGAAGATGTTCCAAGCAACAACTACAATTTAGAACTGCTTGACAGAATGCCAAAGCATATTTAGCTTGTACTGGTCTCCAATCTCTCTCTGCTCCTTCCTCACCAGAATGAACAAAACAAGTCCAATTCTCCAGTCTCTCTGCTAAACAGACACATAAATGACGTGCTCAGTACGATGAAAATGAGGAGTGATCCTCCACATTTTGGACTTTAACCCTCAATTAAATTCTGAAGTATTTAATACAATTTTTTTTTTATAGGAATTCACCAGATAGGTAAAAATATGTTGGGTGTTATTTGCCAATAAAGTGATTAACCAATCAGTTAGTAACAAACGCTTAATTATATGCATGATTATCTGGTTGGTCACCATCTTAATTCAATAAACATCTGTAATGAAAAAGGATAATTAAGGAAATATCTACTTCAATTAACAGAGAGATGTAGCGACTAGAACTGACTTTGGAAAAATTTGGGATAATGATAGAAGCTCTTCTTAGCTCCAATGGGCTTCTACAAACTGCGCATTCAAATATACACAATAGTTATTACATAGAAAAAGCTTTTAGAATGACCCAAAATATTGCTAATTCTGAGTATTGCTGATTTAACAATGGAATATTACTGCAGAAATAATAGAGTATTATCAGTATCTGACTACATACCCATGTATCAGTAAAAATAAACTCGCCAAAGCAATCACAATAATTTAAATCTGACTAAATCAGTCAACGATTGCTAATGCTTACAATTGAACAGTCAAAGTTTTCCCTGGTTTATCATTGTCCAGAAGATGCTTCACCTGAATCCAATACTTGTAATTCTACCTAAAGTCGTGTTGACGCCTTTGAGATTGTTCTTCAACAACAGAAAAACATCTCATATTTTCTTTTATGTGTGTGGGCCTGCATTTTAAAAATTAATAATCAGCTGGCACATTTTGAAAACGTTTTCATACAGGACCAGCATGTTAGTCCTTTCTGGTACGTGGGTCTCTTAATACTTAAAGGAATTACAGACTCAGGCATTTCATGGAATATTGGGTTCTGTTTTGAGGAGGACCCTTAGGAAACATCACAACCCATATGTCATATAATGAATTTTCATGCCCAAAGAGAGACAAATCATGTGCTACTGGTCCCTAGAAGGCTAGAACTTCTGCTATTTTGTTAAGCTTGGTTAAGTGTTTTAGGTAACCTCTGCCATGATCACCAGCTAGATTAAAATTTCTCCATGAAGTACAAGAAAATATTCAGCTCAACAAAGTGTGGCTATAGAATGCCTACTGATCTACATTTCAGATTGGAAATTTTTACCTGTAGCTGTGACTTCTTAATTCCTATTTAAATTATCTAAGATTAAGCTGGCCAGAACATCTGGCAACATGTTTTGCTCAAGAAAATACTCCACCGGGATGCATCTACTGTCAGATTGTGAAGCATTAGCTGAACCTGAAAGGGTGTACTGAGTCAACATGAGATATCAGATAATGATGACTTCCTCCTAAGAGCATATATACTTCTTTGTGCAAGAGTACTGACTTTAAAATTATGTTTTGTTGGCATAAACAAAGATGCAAATCAGCAACAAAAGACAAGCATATATGAACGATTTATTGTTTATTGCATTGTTAGTGCTCACTATTTGTGGCAATTGATATGCATATATTACCTTGTATAAGCCTACTTTGCTTTACCTTTATAATGCAAATGATCACATAGATATATTTTTTATACATAGCAACATGAATTACAGAGGATTCAGAAAAGAAAAGAAAAAAAGGGAAAATGAGAATTGGTGCACTATGAGATCTGCCTTGCCTTCCATGCTTTGGTCATCTAGCTGGTATTCATACAATTAGACAAATTGAGCCGGATTTCTACATGTGCCTGGAGGCCCGCAGAAGCATATCTTTCAGCATTTCTGGGATATGAAATGGATGGATGACATGCTCTGCATCATTAACCAACCTCTTAGTAAAGAACTCTTATACAAGCATAATTGTCAGTTAGTTAACGGTCACCGTCATAAATTAAAATTAATCTGTAATGGAAAATGATAATACAGAAAAGACCTACTTCAATTAATGTAGTGATGAAAATTAACTTTTGAGAAATTTGGGATAATGATAGAAGTCCTTTTTAGCTCCAAGGGGCTTCGACAAACTAGCATTCAAATATACACAATAATTAGTACATAGAAAAGGGTTTTTGAATGATCCGAAATATTGCTAATTCTTAGCATCGTTATATAAGAATGAAATATTACTAAGGAAATAATAGAGTTTTATCAGTATCTAACTGTGGATCCATGGATCAGTGAAAATGTCACCCAAACAAACACAGTAATTTAATTCTAACAACTGATTCAATCAACAATTCCTAAGTAATGCTTACTTTTGTTACTTTTGAACAATCAAAGTTTGACTTGCAGTTTGTCCTGGTTTGATTTGAAGAGAGAGAGAGAGAGAGCTACGTACCTAACGAAAAATCAAAATATGCAGGCTGACTATGCATTTTCAATCCATCTCTTGACGTTAGATGGGAGTTCTCCGAACTTTGTAAGTCGAATCTCAGAAATTAGGTGCCGATACTTCCCATACCTTCGGAAATGCCTCTCTAAGTGGGGACAGCCTTTGATCCATAGTTCATTGAGGTTCTTTAGCTGTTGTAACAGACCATCAGGAAGAACCCTTATATTTGGACACTCTATGATCTTAAGGACCTCTAGTGCTGTAAGCCCTTTCATTCCCTCTGGAAGAGCCTTTATCTTTGGGCACTCTTCGATAGTAAGTACTTCTAGAGTAGCAAGGCCTTCTATGCTCCGTGGTAAGGAGTTTAAGTTTTCACATTGTATAATTTCCAACTCTTTGAGTGCAATCATGTCTCCCAACCATTCTGGTAAGTATTGAAGTTTTGGACATTCATGAATGCGCAGTAGTTGGATAGATGTTGAGCATTTGGGAATTTCGGCTAAATTTGGACAGCCCAAGATAGATATAATCTGAAGTATTGGTAATAGAACTTCTGTGGTTGACCTATCAACAGGTGACTCCAGTTTTGATCCAAGAAAGTTAGAGCATTTCCAGACAAAAATATATCTTAGGCAGTTTAAACTTTGAAACTCTTCCTCTGGCCAAAAGATAAGATTGTCACATTCCACAATGTGAAGGCGTTCGAGAAATATAAAACACTTCCAGAACCATAACTTTGGCACTATCGTGATAGTCAGTTTTTCACATTTTGTTGGAGTTATACTCACCTCCCCACCTTTGCACCTAGGTACAATACTCTTGAATTTTTCCAAATTTAAATCATTGAGAGACTCCCAAGGTTGAAAACAAAGAGATTCATTTCCACCATAACTATCAAGTGAGAGGTCATGCAGAGTAGTTAATCCTATTGCAATGCATGACAAGTTTTTGTTTCCTTTAACAGATATGCTTCTGAGTGAAGGTACAATTGGCATTGAAGTTAGCTTAGGACAGTTGATGACTTTTAGTGTTTTTAGCTCAGGAAAAATCAGCGATGACTTGTTGCCAACTTCACCTTCAAACCAGCTGCATAACTCGGGTATTTCATACAATACCATATTTTTTAATGATGGAAAATCTACTCGAGCATCTTCATTACTTTCAACACCAGTGGATGCACTATTGCAAAGATACCTCAAGCTATCCATATATTTTAATCTGAGAATTTGAAGAAAAGGTAGCTTTTCTACTGGTGGCATTTGTGTGCACTCTCTGCATCCAATTATATGCAGCTCGATTAGATTTTCTATCATCTGGTACTCTGTCATCCAGACTGGAAGCTTATCACCTCTGTACTGTGTGACTTGTAAAACTTTTAACTTGTTGCAAGGTTTAAGAGCATCCAACACTTCGAAAGGATCACAGTGCATCACCTCCGGAGCACTTAATTCTGACAGATCACTATCAAAGCATCGATAATCGTTTGGCATTCCCCAGCATAACACTAGATCATCTAAATTTTGTTTAGCTATCAAATTTGCTTCCCTTGCATCCACAACATGCTTAATATTTCTTAGATTATACAAATGCAATTGTCCATGTAGATTATTCAAGTTAGTCAGCTCCCTAATACCATTACCGGCATCTGTGCCTACAATGTAAGTTGTTAGCACTTGCAAGAAATTTAACTGCCCTAAACCTTCTGGCATGCTTCTTAATTTATAACAACCTTCACTAATATAGAGATGCCGAAGGCTACTCATATATCGCATACCTTCTGGTAATTTTTCAAAACTCCAACACTTGGAGAGCCTTAGGGTTTGCAAAAGATAGAGAGTGCTTATTGCTTCAGGCAATGTTGTAATTGCATCGCTCGAAATCTCCAGATACCTCAGGTGTTTCATCTTTTGAGGTGTCAAGATAGTTTTCTCAATAGGCTGTACATTTAATTCTAATATACGCAGAGAATTTGATTTTAGAAATCCAATATTTTTCACATAGTTACAATACGGGTAGGACGAAATCATGCTTCGGATAGAAGGAAAGCAATAAATGGCTTTGTTAATATCTAAGGGAGGAGTCCTTACTGACATATGGTGGACATTAATCGTTGGATGGTTAAGTTGTGCAGGTACTTCTAATGTAGAGAGACATTCGGCACCCACGATGGATTGAGCAAGGTCATGCATTAGATCATGCATTTTGCACTTTGTTTCAGAGCAGTGTCCTTCTCCCCGATAATAGAATGATCGACTACTTATTCTCCGTGAAAAGGGGACGGGACATACTTGCCTAACTTCTTGAAAAAATGACCTCCAAACCAACTCATCAAAAATATCGTTACATTTTATTTCAAGGCTACTCGAACCATCAGATGGAATAAATGCATTAGCCATCCAAAATTGGATCAACTTCTCCCTATCCATCTCATAATCCTTAGGGTATACTGCACAGAATGCGAAACACTGTTTCATGTATGAAGGCAAGTGGTTATAGCTTAGCCTTAACACCGGCAAAACCTTATCTTTAGTAGGCCTTTGTTCCCATATCCTACTTTCTTCCAGTACATCCAACCATTGTTGCACCTTAGACTTACAACTCATTAAGCTACCTAGTGTATTAATAGCCAGCGGCAATCCCCCACAATTTTGAACCATCTTTCTACCAATCTCAACCAACTCGAGGCATTCCTTTACCCCCTTACTAAATGCCCTTTTATAAAACAGGCTCCATGAATCTTTCTTACCTAAGCATCCCAAATTGTAACTCTCTACCGTACCCATTATAGTAGCTACTCTGTCACTCCTTGTGGTAACTATAATGGCACTCCTAGAATCACCACAGTTTAACATGGCTTTCAACTGCTTCCAGTTATCCTCATCCTCATTCCAAACATCATCTAGCACAATAACATATCGTTTTCCACTTAAAACTTGGTGTAAATGCTTCCGGAGCAGCTCCATGTTGTCAATAGAAAGATTGCATCCCCCCTCAAATAATTCAATAATTGATCTAACAATATGACCAATATTAAACTCTTCGGACACACAAATCCATAATAGTAAATTGAAGTATTCTTTCACTCTAGTATCGTGGTACACCAGCTGAGCAAGAGTGGTCTTGCCGAGGCCCCCCATGCCAACTATTGGAACAACCATGAGATCAGCACTTTCCCCCCTTTCAAGCAATGATCTAACTACCTTCTCTTTATCTTCTTCCCTTCCCACAACTATTGATTCAACCACAAGAGAGTTAGTTCTGATCCGATTGGGCACTTGTGGACTCTGGCCATGAACAAAACCAAAACTCCGCAATTGGAAAATAAGGCCATCAACCCTCCTAACAAGTTTCTTCAACTTCCCACTCATCTTATAGCAAAGCAGAGTAGGACTTTCAAGGGAAAAGAAAGCACTTACATTTCCGACCTTATGGCCACGTCTCACAGCATCTCGGCGCAACTCCTCATAACAAAACTCATCAAGCAGATCATCAGCATCATAAGCAGCTGATTTGAGCTTCTCAAGCCATGATTTCACGGCTGCGTTAGAATTTCCTTGCTCCTCGGCGTCTGGAAGTATAGCCTGGATTTCGAGAAGCATGTTGTGGAGCCTCTCGCGCTCGTCATTGATGCCCCACACCTCCCCAATCCGCTGAAATAGTGAGTCAGCTGCCTTCCTCAGCACGACTGGAATCAAAGCTGACAGCAGTAGATCTGCCATTGGTGATTTGGAAGGTACGTACTTGAACTCGTAATTAAGGAGTGGAGAGAGGTTAAGGGAACAGAGGATTTGTTCACAGGAAATGGCTTGTTGATTTCAGATCTATTGTGAGGTTTCAGAGAAAACGTGTTAGGTTTCTTCAGGTCCATATGTATATATTTTATTATTTTTGACGTAAGAGACAAAATAAACGCAAGCTTAAATTTAGACTCTTGGTTGATGGGATCATAGGCTGATGAATAATTAATTCATATATATTATATATCAGTATCATTAGCTCAGATTACAAGTGACAGTTTCTGATGCATCAAATCAGGCAGCTTGTTACTGACAAGAGAGATCCATCAACAGACTCGGATATCAAAAGAAGGGAATAATTAGTCGCACCAAAAAATAGGACATAGTTGTCACAGAGAAATTGAACTAGTTGGCCCAAAGAAAATAACAGGTCACCAACCAGAACTACCGTTTTTTTTAATGCCCTCAGTTTTTTTTTTTTTTTTGGTAAAAACTGCCCCAACCACCAGGTTTTCTGAGGGTTTTTGTTTGTTGTTGTTGTAAAATCTGCCCCAACCACCAGGTTTTCTGAGGGTTCTGTTTTTTTTTTTTTTTTTTTTTTAATTAAGGAGTAATTGAGTAGCAAAGTTGTTCATAAATTAAGTTTTTTTAATGATTAATATTAACTTCACAATAAAAAAAAACATGACTAAATGACAGAATAAAACATAAACACTATATTAGTTCAAGTAAAAAATGAAGCATCCTTCTTTCAGACTGGTGTATATGAATGCTCAAATAATTGTACACAGTTTTACTGTATGATTCATGTGTGACGAAAGAAATACAAATTTTTTCACGTTATTGATCTGTGTCTTCCTGTTATAATGCATATTTATTTATTTTTTTAAAAATAATTTCTCTCATTTTTAAAGCACCTGTAGGTTTACATGTATTTTCTGAGACATGTCTCGTAAACAGACGATGTTAGGGCGAGAAATAAGACAAGAGCGACGATATCTTCACTGAGAATGCGATCTCTGACAAAAAAATTTCAATAAAGCGTATCTCGGAGCTCGATTATCCGATTTTAGCATATGACCATTTTGCTGAAAGTTTGCGAGAAGAAGATATCAATTTCAACTTGTAGCGTTTATTGGAATTTCAGAATTGAAAAAAAAAAAGACCCTCAAAACTTGAGTTGAAGTTTCTAATTAAGTTTTTTCGGTCTATTTTTTTTATTTTTTTTGTCCTTTATCATACTTTTTCTTAGACATTGTTCATTAAATGTATAAAGTCTCAAATCTAGGGTTTTTTTGTTGTATTTTTATTTATTTTAGTCAGAATGTTATTGATGTAACTAATAATATGTAATATAATATGTGATATTTTTTCTTAGATATTGTTCATTTAAATGTATGAAGTGTCAAATCTAAATTTTTTTTTTGTTATATTTTCATTTTTTAGTTCACATGTTATTCATGTAGATGTTTTCATTTTAAAATTTAGTTTAGTGTTTTTGATAGTTAGATCTAGGATATGTGTCACACCCCGGCAATGGGGCAGACAACCCGCCGTGCTGTTTACGCAAGGTGATTTATTTTCATACACAATTATTTATAAATATACTATCAATGACATAGACAAGAGCCACGATACCTATAAAAACTTTGGGGCATGTCCTACAGTTAGAGAAGAAAATACGTGACACGCCGTGACGTGACGTGACAATCACGCCGTGATTTGGTCACGTGACGTGATCAATTATTTTTTTCACGTGACGTGACGTGACGTGACCAAAATAGCAACAGACGATCATGTCACGCGTAGTCACGCCGTGATCACACGTGACGTGACATGATGTGAAATAGTCACGTCGAACTTTTTGTTTATATTTTAATTTATATTGTTAAAAATTCAGAAAAAATAAAAATATGAAAAATTATAAAAAAATTTGAAATGAGTAAATAATGTTGTTAAAAATTCAAATTATAAATATTCATTAAGCAAAACAAAAAAAAAAATAAAAACTAGAAGTTATACTAAAAATGAAACCTGAATACTTCATGCATACCCAAAAATAAAAACTGAAAATTAACTAGTAAATAATATCCTAAAAAAATACCAAATTAATAATCCCAACCCTGATTGTACATATTGTACCCATAATCTTCGTAATTGTGCATATACGGTTTGTATCCGTACTGTTCTTGTTCTTCGTTGGGTTGGTAAACAATCTTAGCTTCCTGACTGGGACCAGAACTAGAAGTACCTGCCACTTCTCTCGGTTCTGGTGGTATGTGCATCCACGACTTGTCCTGAAGCCTCCCTTCTGCATCAAACCAATCCTTAAGTAGTATAAGGGCCTCAAATGCATCTGGTCCCAATCTCGTCCGTCTGTCGGTTAGAACCCTATTGGCTGCACTAAAACACGATTTGGAAGCTACTGTGGAGACTGGGGCGGCAAAAACATCTTGAGCCATGGATGCTAAAATGGGAAACATACCCTTGGTTTTATACTAGAATTGTAGAACATCAAAATTTTCGTTATCAGGACTTACATTCGTTGTTGAAATAGAGGATATGTACACTTGAATCTCTGTATTGTTCATTTGCTGAGTCGATGATGAAGGTGCACCGCCCTGTCTATTGAGAATACTAAGGACACGTGAAACAGCACTTGAAAGCCCATGTGCTGCTCTTACTTGAATTTTTCAAAAATAAAACTTGTATTTATAGTAAGGACTTTAATCAAGTATAAAATATGTTTCCAAACTTTCAAAACACTCAAGGCACGTATTTTTAATTAAAAATATGTAGCAAATTTTTTAATTTGTGTGTATTTCTAATATATAGGAAAGAATCAACTAGGGGTGTTTATCGGTTCGGTTAAAACCGAAATAAAATAGGTAAACCAAAGTTTTATTCGGTTTTCAAAAATAGAACCGAACCGACCGAATTAAATTTATCAACCGATTAAAACTGAACCAAAGTAAATTTCGGTTTGTTCGGTTTACAAACCGAAATAATTGAACATAATTCAAAGACTATAAATTTAAAAGGTTAGTCTTTAGTGTATCCATCAGAAATTTTGTATATTTTCAATTTACAAAATATTAAAATATTCTATTTACCAATTAAAACTAAGGACTACTGGACTAGTGCATGTATATCTATTAAGTATTACATAATTATAATTTTTTTCATTATAACGCTGAATCCTTTTTTTTATTTAAATACAAAAGATGGAGACTACTGGACTATTAAGTATTACATAATTGTATTTACCTATTAAGGACTAAGGACTACAGACTACTGGGCTACTGGACTAGTGCACCAATGTAAATAAAAGAATAATTGGAATAAGCCACAAAAAATCAACAGATGAAACAACGTGGGAGACAGTGAAGAGACTAGAGAGAGAGACTGATGTGATGCGATACAGTGCAGAGAGATGGACAAAAATATCTCATTGGAGCACCAGTGAACGGACCGTTCATTTTAAGAGGTAATGGGTTAATGGGTTTGGGTCAAAAATATCTCATTGGTGCACCAACGGTTCGGATCCACATTCTTTATTAGTTATTACCTCTTAATCGATCCGGATCTGTTCATTACCACAAAAACCCATTAAGGCTGTGTTCGGATGTCAAGAATTCAGTGGGAATTGGTGAGATTTCCCAAATAATTTCCAATACCCGTTCGGTTGTCATTGTTTTTCCCGATAGTTTTCCAATTATTTTCCCAAATAGTTCCCATATTAGTGCAATTTGATGGGAAAAAATTTATTAGGCCAGACTGAATTATTTTGTTCCCATTGTTGATGAAATACTCTCTCTCACCACTTTATTGGTCATGAAATAGGCTGGGTCCACTAATCTCTCTTGACACAATAACAAATAAATAACAACATCAACTCACTCTCAAACTTACATATAAATATACCTGGATGCTTTTTCTTTTTCTCTGTGGGACTAATCTTTGATTCATTCGGATCCGGAACTATCTAGCTAGTACTCAACTTCTATAATTGTTATAATTAAAAAGTATTATTTGTTACATCTGGAAGGCTGGAACTTTCTTTTTTTTATCAAATGGACTTAAAAGCCCCGTGAAAAATATTATTGTTACAAATATTTGTCACTTGCTTTAGCTAAATAATTTCATTTAGAATTTATAAATATTTTTATTACAAATAAAATATTATTTGATTATTTGTCACTAATACAATGTTATTTGATTATTTTATTGAGAAATTTAAATAGAAATACATATTTTTTAAAAATAAATCAAGATTTCCTACAATAATTCTCACGGTACAACCGAACACTTATTCAATATATTTCCATAAGCATTCCTATGAGTATGGGTTCCCGCAAATAAAAAAATGAGTTCCCAAACCCGTTAAATTCCATCCCACACAATCCCGTGACAAACGAACAGGCCCTAAAAGAATTATTTGAGGGTGTTCATCGGTTCGGTTAAAATGGACTCAAATACAAGTTAATAAATTTGCTACACTCAAAGTTTATAATGAGAAATTATTGACAAATTAATAAATTGGACAAAAATATAAGGGAATAGGAAGCTAAGTAAACCGCATTGTAATTTAGAAAAATATAAAAGATATCAGTCACCAAAAATCCAAAATAAGACCTTCTAAAATTTATAAAAAATAAGGCCTTTTAAAATTTAAAAATAATTAACAATTCATTTATGGAGTTTGTATCAGCAAAATACTAAAAATTCAAAATGCTTTATAACAACAAAATATATAACACTAGTACAAGGTCCTGGAAAAAATAATAAACAAAAAAGTTACACGAACCTCATGATAACGTTGTTCATAGATTTTGTATACATTTTCGAAGAGATTTTTCACTTGCTCGTACACATTGCCCGCTTCCAATCCAAAGTTCTTTTTCATTGTGATAAGTAGGTCAGCTGTTGTGTGTATCTTCCACCTGTTTTGGATAAAAGTTCATTTAGTTGTCTTGTAAGTACAATTTTTTTTTTCACATAAGACAATTTTTTTTAATGTACAACTAACCTTGGGTTAAGGCAACTTGCAATAATCGTGAGGTTGGGGACATCTGCCCAGTACTTGAGAAATTTCTGACGTATCAGTTCCATTGCATGTCTTAAAATACTGTTGTCAAACAAAGTCAACAATTGCGTGGCATACCAATCGGAAATGGTCACTAGTTCCTCTAGAAGTGCACTTGCTGTGGGTGTGTAGCTGGCCGACAGTCAGACTGTTGCTACATAGAAACATTCCAGAAAGGGAACCATCATCTCCACCGATTGCCACTCTAAGAATGTAAGTTGAAACTGTTGGCCTGTTGCATTCCTACTCAGTGCATGATCAATGGCTGGTTTCAGGGGTAATGTTTTTTTTTATGAAATTATAGGTTGAGTTCCAACGGGTGTCGATATCCCAAGGGATCTTAACCACAGGAACATTCATTCGGGTGCAAAGCTCTGCAAAGCTTTGCTTCTTTTTCACACTCGAATCGATAAACTTAATAACCTCCTTATACTTGCCAATTAAATCAGCAATTGGTTTAGGTGCCAGACCTGCATGGACAATTAAGTTAAGAATGTGACATGCACATTAAGTGTGGAAAAATGCCCCTTCATATATCGGGTGCAAGGTATTGGCTAATAATCGGATTGCTCCATTGTTGTTGCTTGCATTGTCGAATGCCACTGCAAATACCTTGTCACGTATGCTATATTTCTCGAGGACCCCTAAGACATAATCAAAGATTCTTGAGCATTATGCGGATATGGTAGGACCCGCTGAGCAAGGATTCTTTTTGTTAAGAATCCAAGTTCCGAAATTTGTATCTTCGGAAATCCAATGAGCTGTCACAGAACAATATGCTAAGTCGTGTGCCCCGGCCGTCCATATGTCCGACGTTATGGATACCTTATATTTTGCATCTTTAAATTCATCGTATAGTTTGGAACGTTTGGTCCAAAACATACTAAATAAATCATCTGTTGCTTTTTTACTATATGATTTTTTGTAATGAGGGTGTAAGGTATCTTTAACAAATTCTTCAAAAAAAGGGTCCATTGCCATTGATAACGGCTTTTCCGATCGAATACAATACTTAATTAAACTCCCTCTAACCTTGTCAGGATCATATTTAAAATACCCACCACCAACACCTAACTGGGTTTGCACCATTTGAGATCTAAGTTCTCCAGGCACTGTTTCACCTTTTTTCTCATGAGATTCCTTGTGCCTTATAAATGCACCAGTACCAGTTCTGGCTTTGTATACATATTCCTTCCCACAAATTAAACAAATGCCCTTTTCTAATACACCTGTTTGTGGGTTTGTTACCTGCTTAAAAATTGACCAACAATTTGCATTGTGTTCCCTTACTCTCTTGACAGGCCGATTAGGCTCTTCGTCAATCTCAGGTTGGATCTCAATTGGTGAGACCAGGGTTGAAGAAGATCCAGACCCAGGTGTCAATGGAACATTACCTAGGTTTGAGACTCGGGGTGGAAGACCATAAGTTGTGTTTATATCTCTGTTGCCGATGAGGTTGGGATCCCACAGTTCAGGCGATGTGGTATTTGTCATGTTTATCCAACTCTGATTTGCATCCATAATTACGATTGGTTGAAAAAATAGTGATGAAAATTTATAAAAAACCTGCACTGAAAATAACAAATACATCAAAGTTATATCATTCTAACTAACGATTGTTCTTTTTTGAATGAATTCAAGTAATAAACGTGCTAAAGTATTTTATAACATATGCCAAAGTTAAATTAAAGTACAAATGCATTAAAGAACTTCCATTGAAAATTTATAATGAACAAATTTACTAAAGTATTGTCAAAACTAAACTTAAATTAAAGATAATAATCTAACCTTGAAATTGCTCAAAACCAAATAAAATTTCGCTTCAGTATGATGAAGTCAGATGAGTATAAGAAGGTTGAGATAATTTTAGCTGGAGAGTGGGAGTGGGAGTGGGTATACATGAGCTTATAGATGAGAATATGAGATTCCCAGTCAACATGTTTGCTGCTCACTGTCAAATCTGACTGTTTTAAGGTGCAAAGCCCGACACTAAAAAAATTAGATTCGTTTTTCCTAAATTTGTGCCGAAATTTTAGCCTATGAAAGTAATAGGCTTATAGCTTATAAAAGTTAAAGCTTCATTGGATTCAAAATAGGAAACTCCTGTCGCATATTCCTTGTAACCACTCGAGTACTGGTTCAAACATTGAACCCAAGTGAAATTATAATATACATCAAAATTCAAAACTTTGGATATTTAACATAATGACTTGGTACACCAAGAATATCACATGGATAGATATAGCACACCGGTAACATCTTACGGCACAACCTGCATGCCAAGTCCCATTCATAGCCGTCCACTCAAGAAATGATTTAACGCCAGTGTAATAGCGCAGAGAGTGCTCGGTGTCGTTTTGCCAATCACATTTCCTATTTACTCAGAATAATTTCACGTTCTCATGCGTGACTATAAGTGTTCACGTGACTATACGTGATTACACGTGACTATACGTGACCACGTGACGTGACGTGGCGTGATCACGTGACATGACGTGGCGTGATTGGTTTACGTGATGTGACGTGACGTATAATTTTCATAAAATGCAGTCACGTCACGCGAATAATCACGTCACGCGAATAATCACGTCACGCGACACGCGAGTCACGTCACGTAATCGACACACATGACGTGACGTCACGTGACTCGTCACGCTGTGACAAATTTCCTTCTCTACCCACAGTCTTCTAGTTTCACATCTCGTTTTTTGTGTCTTGCGCTTTGTACTTGTAACCCATCAAAGTGGAAAAATGTGAGAGATTAAAAATCTCCCAGTGCGGTATTCAATTCCAGTCGAGTTATTCTAAGACCCAACCAACCAAAACAAAATAGCACCGAGGACAAATAAATTAAAAGAGCAGCAATAATTATCAAGCCAAAGAGATAATTCACAATCAACAGTAAACTACTAGCACGAATCAATGTAGACCAAAATTAGAACCTTATGATGTAGCACAATAAAAATAAGTTTACATATGACATTTCACTAAGTTATGCTTATGATAACATAAAAGTTCTATAAACTCCAAAATGCAATGCTCACGCAAGCAGATTGATTATAAATTCAAACATGCATGCAATGCTAACCTATCATACCAAATACTCAAATATTCATGAATCTTATTTAATGCACAAGTGTTATAGTAAGGCGCTTTCTATGATTCTTTTAAGATTCCTGGCATATGCTCGAAATCTGAAAATTATTTTTCTGACTACAGGTCATGCGTTACCATGAATACGGCGCCTACACAATTTCTGTTATGGCCATAACTTGAAATTGTGCGCTTACCACGAAACGTGCCTACTGGCCTTCAGTTATGTGCTACCACAAAAGAACAACGCCTACATAACCTGAATCTCGCGTGGTCTACCACGAATACGGCGCCTACATAATTTATGTTATGCACTTCCACGAATTAATGACGCCTACATAACAAAATTATGTGCTTACCACGAAAACAACGCCTAGATGACCGGTCAAGTTTCCAAGTTCAATATTTAATCAAATGCACATATGTCTATATGTTATGTTTAATGAGAAATACTATGCATCATTATCATGCCTTTGTTCAATTAAATCAAACTTATGATTCAACCAAATTATTTCATATCAAGTCATGCCTCAATTTCAGAAAAGTGTAATCATGCTTCCTAAGACATTTCATGCATTCATATCATACCATTCAAAACTTCAACAAATTTCTATAGTAAGACAACAACTAGAAACCAGCAAGCAATTATCAAGACAATAGCAATCAAGCAATCCAAATCGTGTTTCAAGTAATATTAAACCAATAATTCACTCATGTCATTCTCTAGTCCCATAAATCGATAATACCAGACTTGAGGCTTATGCATACAATTCTAAAATACAACACCTAGTCTAAAGTCTGTCACCATACAACCCAATTTGGTTAACTAATTAGCGGGGATGCTATTACGAAGTCTACTAATTTTAATGCAGCCCATTATATCAATTTCAATGCAGTCCCCTTTATATTTGGTCAATACCCATATATTATATTAATTAAGCATACCTTGCCAATTTGACCCGTTATTCGATAACTAATCTATTCATACTACACACATAACAATCGAGCAACTAATTTAACCATAATACAAATACTACCAACAAGTAAATTGCAATCAATAAGCACACAACATGCAACATAAGGCAAGCAAGAAACCCGCAAGCAATCAACAGTAATAACATAAGTTGAAAGGGGTTAAGAATAACTCGAAATCCATACCTTAGCAATTCCAGGACGATGTAATCAGCATGTTGCTACGGTATGGACATGTTTGACTTTACTTCTTGATCCATCCATGCAGGGTCTATGCATATGCCAACTTAATGAGATCAATTCAGTAGCTCAATAACGCCCTCTATCGATTTAGTCACCCATTACCGACAGAACTTGTGAAATTCCTAATTGAGCTTCAGTCAAGGACATTAAAGGGGTCAATTGCTATACAACAATATACAACGGATTCCCTCTTTGATTAACTTCCGATCAGAATATAATTTCAGGGATACATTTTTCAAAAGTCTAATATGAGTGGAATAGAGCTTTTAAGAAAACAATTATTCACTTCCCTTTCTCCAAATTAATTTGCATGCACCTAAACTACTTAAATTTTCTAATGGAGTAGCAATTTCTTAATACCAATTCTATTATATTTCACAAAATTGGACAAAAGCTAGATAAAAATTTAACTAAAGACTCTTTGTAAGGTTTTCAACAATTAGTCTCAAACAACCCAACAATAATCTCAAATTCAAGTGTACATGGTCAACAAAATAAGGAAGTGCCATTTAATGGCAACCAAACCTTAATTCAAGCAAAGAGAATAAGAAGAGTGAAATTTACCATGAACAAGAAATAATTGACAAGGATTATTGAGCACCTCCTTCACATGATTTTATTGAGCTGGTGCCACCTTGCCTTATTCAAAATTTCTAGTATTGACTCCAAGGAAGAAAGATGGTGATGAAACCAAGATGGCATGGCAGTGATTGATGAATATAATTATCAGAATCAACAATAGGAAGTATTTGAACTAAAGAGAGCAGGGGTTCAATTGGTAGGCAAAAGGAATAACATGAGTAGCAATGGACACAGGAGGGGAATTTGGAGTAGGTGAGTGGCAAATATGTTAATTTAGGTAATTAAGATGAAGGTGACAAGTGGAAACCATGTGTCTCATATGCATTCATTTACAAGATTTATTATTTAATTAATTAATTTGAGAGATTAAACAAAAATTGAGATAGAGTAAAACCGGGAAATGGCAAAAATAGAAAATGAAAGAGCATTAGTGTGTTCGGTGGAAGATGTGCATATATGACATGTGTCCCAACTTGCATATTTGAGTTATTATATACTTTTATTTATATAAAATAACTCAAAAGTAATAATTAAGTTTATTTAAATTAAATATGATGTTACTAATTAATAATTTTTTTTAAAATAATATCCTCATTTATTTTACGAAAGTTCGAGGTGACTCCGAAAATGTTACAGTATTTTCTAATCTCTTCATCAAATAAATTCCAATATGTTAGTAGTGTATTAATTACAAAATCTCAAAATACAGAGGTTCTAAATATATTTGGAAATTCATATTTCTATTTTTAAATGCATTTCACTTCAAGTTAGATAATTCACCAAGTGCTAAAAACTAGGATGTTACACAACCCCCACCTCCTCCCAACAATAACTTGCTAACAAGGGACTCAAGGCAAGATGCAAATTACTCCCAGAAATTGCACTCTCTCGGAGCTCCAATCTCAGAAATTACACATAACAATGCCAGGTTATCTCATTTATTTTAGAAATTTTTTTTGAAAAAAGAGAAGTCAAAGAAAAGCTAAAATTGTGTAAAAATGAGGCTGGTTTATGAAAAATAAATCAGAGAAGACCAAACAAGACTTGTTAGCACACTGCAATACTACCAAACAAGACCAATCTGTCAGCAAGTGTGCAGCAATTGTGCCACTTTTTGTACCAGCTCAGTGTCAGGGGAAACTAGAGCAGGGTTGAATTGTTTCATGAGTTGTGGGTTGGTTTATTGGGAGATCCATGTGTTGGATTTAATTCCATATCTTGTTGGATTTAATGCCAACGTTGAGTAAATATGTAATACAATTATGCATTGGTTACTGTCAATTATGGTTATCAATTAAAGTGATCAAATCAGGCATAAGATATCCAGTATATTCATTTAGATGTGGTTCATAAATGTGTAGAATAATTAAGGCAAAAATCAATTCATTGATGGACTGAATATGAGATTTGCAATTAAGATATTCTGATTTCTTAAGATCTTTCCTAAAGATTTATGGAAGTAATCAATATTGGTTACTATTCACGGGTTTACTGTTCACGGGTACTGTTCATAGTTACTATTCACAGCTGCCTCACATTTTTTGGAAGCAAATCAAAATATTCAATTAAGGCAGGATATATAGGGTTACGCCCCTGTTTCCTACATCTATATATAGGATTGGTCCCCAAAGCACAATATAATAACAAAAAGTTGCAGAATTTTCTAGTCGTCAATCTAGTCAATTCTGTGGCCTTCTCTACTTCTCCCCATTAAAGAATAGAGAGGTGAGATCATTAAGACATTAAGAAATTGTGAACACGATCTCACAAGGGCAGTCTTGTAGCTTTGGAAGGCTTTATCCTACCACTAAGGAGGCCGCTGACGCTTCAACCTCTACATCGGCACGAAGGTTTTCTTGCCGCTGTCCCAAAGTCCATCAACTGCTTTTGAGTGAAGCTTTGCTTAAATACGCTAATGGAATCAGGTATTGCTTCTGCTCCCTAAGAATTGATGATTTATGCATGATGGCCATTTTGGCATAGGTAGTTCTTGGCACTTTAGAATTGTTTAAACAATTATTTTATTTTGTTTTGTGGCCTTGAATATTAGAACTATCTTAGTTTAATGATATAGTCAAAGGCAAAATCCCAACACCATGATCCAATTTACAGCTGCTTCCATTATTAGAAGACTAAAGCTAGCACTGTTAGCACACTGTGATACTACCACTGCAAGCACTGCTCTATTCATTCCCTAATCTGTCCAAAAGTGTGCAGCAGTTGTGCCACCTTGTGTATCAGTTCAGTGTCAAGATTGGGACAGTGGAACTAGAGCAGGGTTCAATTGTTGGGAAACAAATCTGCTGCGATTCTTTGGAATCGCAGGGTTCCTGCTTGTCCAAATCAAACTATTCATTTATTTCTAGATTCGTACATAGAAATCAACTGCTTTGAGATTCGTGCATTTCAAAAAAAAAATGAATGGTTTGATCTGAAAAAGCAGGGACCCTGCGATTCCAGAGAATCGCAGCAGATTTATTTCCCAATTGTTGATGGGTTGTGGACTTGTGGATTTGTTATTGGGAGGTCCATAATTCATTTTACAGCTTCTTCCATTAGAATAAGTTTTTTTTTTTTTTTTTGAAAAGCATGGTAGATACCATTCCATTAGAATAAGTTACTGCTGAACTAGTGATCTAAAGTGTATAAAAATTGTCCAAATCAGAAAAAAACAATCTGCATGGGCAAAGTGGTAATTTTGTCTCAACTTAACTTCAACACTACAATTAAATTGATTAATCATGTAACTCTGTTGACATGATCATTAATTTAAGCATTTGAACTCATTTCCCGAGTTAATATGCAAGTATGCATCCAATGGTTTAAATCGCGCCAACTCACATATTACTCATTATTGAATCAGAAATCAAATTCAAGATATTAGATTATTAAATTTTAAATTTGTCTATCGTGATGAATCATAATTCTAATTTATTACCTTTGAATTGTTTTGTGCACAGTTTTATTATTTGGTTTATATATGTAAAAGCAATTGATATTAATGTTGTTTTTACCTAAATGGCTTAGCTTGCATTCCTGGTTGAAATACAAGCCTCGATACAGAAGCATATTATAAATTAATTTGTAATGCAGATAATGGTATTGAGATGGATGCAAATATTTAAAGTTGTAAGCGTGAAAATGAAAAGTGTGAATACCAGAATCGCGGCTGTGAAATTTTGTATATTTTTCATTTAGCAATGTCATAAACTTTAGGAAGATGATTAGCGCATTTCACCTTACAGAAATGGCACATTGCATTCACCCAATATGATTGTATAATATGTTCAACAATAGACTCAGTTTGTTCATAATGAACAGCCAAAAACTTTAGAAACAAGTATGATTCAATCCGAACATCATATCTACACTGAAAAACATCCAAAATATCTTTTTACTTCAAATGTGTACAAATATTCTAATTTTATAATATTTGGACTTGTTGTCATACAGGGAAAAGAGAGTACTTGTAGGGGCAAAATGGTAATTTGGTTCCAACTGACTTAACAAGTCTGATCTAGCATAACAGCACCAATACAAGTTCAACGAACACCGAAGAGGAAATAGAAAGAACATGAACAAGCAAATTAGATTTTTAGCATTGTAAAGGAACTGCAACCTTGTAATAAGGTGACAAAGGAAAGCAAAAAGAACCACATAAAAGACAAAAAAAATTAGCAAGCAGTATGTAGTACGTACAAATAGTTCAGTTAATAATAGAGCAACCAACCAGCGCACTCAAAGAACAAGTAGTTCACTTAATAGTTCAACCTTATCTATCAACCCTTTCTTGCATTGACCATCAATTACTGTATTACAAGCAACTATATCCAGTAAAAAAAAAACTCTCTGAAAACATATGGTTTAGTAATTCATCTACCTTTCTTGCGAAGTGCATCCCTGAAAATATTATATGTCACAATGTTTGGTAATATCCCCTTTGAAACCATCTCTCTCAGCAGCTTCGTTGCCTTTTTTAATTTATCCATCATGCAAAACCCATGAATAAGTGTGTTATAACTAAAAACATTTGGTTGCAGACCTCCAGAAATCATGTGATGTAGTAATTCCTCCGCCTTTTCAGGTTTTCCTTCCTTGCATAGTGCAGCCATGAGAGCAGTGCAAATCACAACATCAGGCTCATGCCCTTTGGAAACCATATGCTCCAGCATGTTCATTGCCTTGTCTAGCAGCCCTTCCTTCAACAGCTCATCTATGAGAGTGGTATGTATCACAATATTAGGTTGAAGCCCTCTAGAAACCATGTAATCTAGGAGTTCCTCTGCCTTGTCAATTTGTCCCATCTTACAAAGCCCATTCATAACAGTGCTATATGAAATAATATCAGGTATGCAGTCCAGCTTAGGCATTTTATCGATCATAATGGCTGCAGCTTCATGGACCCTATTATCCTTACAAAGACCCTCCAATAATGGATTGAACACACGTGCTTCAGCCTCCAGTCTGTCCTTAAGAAACCGTCCGAGTAAAACAAAAGCTAATCTGACCCGACCCACTCGGGTATAGCAGTTCATCAAGATGTTATAAGTGCATACGTCGGGTGAGATCTGGCTATTTTGGGTTAGTCGGTTAAATAGGGAAATGATAGTCGGGTAATGGTTGGTTAAGTTGTTCATGCGAACCAGCGCTGTGAAGAGAAGGTTGAAGGGATCGATGGACGGTGCCGGGTCACTGGTGGCCAACAGACGGTCAAACAGGCCACGTACTTCAGGGGCAGTGAGGTTGCCCGATCTACAGCGCTCTCTTACAAACAATTCTAATTGGCGGGTCCCCATTGCCCAGGATTACTCAGTAGTACGGCAAATGGTTTCCGGATTCTTAATTGATCTAATTCCCCCAAGCCTAGGTGCAATGTCAGCTAATTTGTGCTAATTTTGATTAACTTGTAATCGAGATATGGTAGAAAAAATGAATACCAAGCTAATCCGAAACAACTTTCAGCACCTATAAACGAATACATAGCAAATATTGTGCAAGAAATTAGCAATTTTGGAAAAACATTGATAAGCTGAAATTAAAACGTTAAAAATTGAACTCTCAGTTGCACTGACAAGTACAGAGAGAGAGAGAGAGAGAGAGAGAGAGAGAGAGAGAGAGAGAGAGAGAGAGAGAGAGAGAGAGATGAGAATGTGGGACCATACCTGAACCTGACGGAGTGGTTTGAGATTAAATCTCAGCCTGTTTGAGATTGGGGAAATAGGGAGCAGTATTATTGGGCTTTGAGATTCGTGCAGGCTTTGAGATTGCATGCAAAAATTTAGATGGACACATTGAAAATTTTCTCTATTTTTTTCAAGTTATATCATCGCTCAAGTCTCTAAATCTAGATAATAGGGTGATAACACAATTGACTAGAAACTATTAGATATTCAAAGATCGAGATTTCGAACCTCTCTCATCACTCTGCAGTCGTCTCACCACTTCTCTGTGAAAATTTAAAAAATGAAAGTCTTTTAATCTAAATTATTTTCTGAAAACATATATGAAATTTAAGATCAGTAAGTAATAATTTACAAGTATCTTTTTGTTCTTTTAAAGTAATTGAATTCTAACTCCCACTACAACATCGATGGTTCCGATAGAACAATAATTTATAATTAAATTAAATGACTATAACTCCAAGTATATTGGGGAAATTGTGAAAATGTCACTCTAAAATCTTTAAATTGTGAAAATATCACTTCAAACTTTGAAATTGTCAAAATGCCACTCCAAACTTCATTAATTTGTAAAAATGTCACTTCAAATAATTAATGACTAAAATACCCTCGTCCGTCCATGATTTCCCATCGCCCGCCTTCGCATTCTTCGCAACTCTTCTTCCTCCGACAAGCACCAGCACCTCTACGACCCCCTCCGCTGCGCTCAGCCGCAATTCGGAATAGGAGAAGAAGAGAAGGCAGGAGAGAGAAGAAGAAAAGAAGTGTATTTTAGTCATTAATTATTTGGAATGACATTTTTACAAATTAATGAATTTTGGAGTGGCATTTTGATAATTTCAAAGTTTGAAGTGCATTTTCACAATTTGAAGATTTTAGAGTAGCATTTTCACAATTTTTCCAAGTATTATTTAAAACGAAATATTCAAAATATATTTATCTGAGTAGAACTAGGGTGTTCCTAAGTTAACTAAGCCTCTTTATGAACTCAACTGATCTAAAATCTATCGGATTAGCTTCAAACGACGAATCCCATTAGTTGAAATCCTTCTACCTTACGAGTAATATGTCTACATGCAAAATTTTTAAAATTTCAAATTAATTTACTATAGAGTTAAGTGGTCAAAAGGTGTCCAAAAAATGAATGCATTAAAATTAATTTATAAACCTTCTAATTTTGACCACTTGACTTTATACTAAATTACTTCAAAACTTTTAAATTTTCACATATAGACACATCACTCATAAGGTAGAAGAATTTCAACAGTTTGTATTTGTCGTTTGAAGTCAATTCAATAGATTTTAAAATTGAGTTCATGAAGAAGCTTGATGAACTTAGGAACACCTAGTTCTACTTTATTTATCTAGCTAACAAGTGCAATTCAAAATATATTTTAAAACCTTCTACATCCTCAAAGCGTTCTGGACAAATTGTTACTGCATTCAACAGCTACAGCTTCAGCTAAATAACATATATAATTGCAGCATCACTGATGACAAAACACATTCAACTCACTTGGACAGTATCAGCAAATAATATAAAATAGAGGAAAATTGCACAATCTAACTAAAATGCTGATACAAACATGAATTGTACCAGAATGTTTAAGATATTTATCAATCCAAGCAAATCAAAATATTGTGGTTCAAGTGTTACAACCATCTCAGAATTTGAGAGCAAATCAAAATAGAGGGCTACAAATCAAAACCCCAACCCAACCCTTCCTATTTCACTAACCCTTCATCCATCCATAACAAAATTAGGAGATTTATCACAAAGCAGTACCATATACAGCAAATAATCTTAAAAAAAAAGAAAATTAGCAATAAATAAACAGTATAAGAATATCCAACAAATATACCCAAAACGAGATAAGATTTGAATTTTAGCAAGTGTTTATGTCAAAGTATGTAAAAAGGTGCTTTACCATGCATAATAATAAATGGTAGAACACTGTCACTAGCTTTCAACTAAAACCCAACTGTTTCTAAAAAAACTAAAGCATCTGTCTTTTTCTTTTAAACGAAAATAAGAATACTATTTAGAGGATTTTTTAGATTTTTGTTTAGATTTTTTAAATTTGGATCGCAACCCAAATTTTTTCATGTTTTCCTTATGTTGAATCAGCTCAGCTTCAATCTCTTCTATAGGCCTATATAACACATCCCTATATAACATGTCCCTCATGCGCCAAATCTGTGCATCAGTCAGATAGATGTATCAAAATTGAGAACACAATTCTGTGTGCATATATGTGTGGCAGACCTGGTAGTGTGTGCACGCAAGTGAGAGAGAGAGAGAGAGAGAGAGAGAGAGAGAGAGAGAGTTGCCTGTAAGGTACCGCCACCATAAGGACTGGTGACATCATGAGATATGCTAGCAAGGGTCCAAGGTTCAGCAGGGTTCCAGTGGAAATCCATAATTCTATCTCTACATTTTATCCCAAAAAATGTTAACGACATTCCAATATAAAATTTTCGGAAATATAATTTGTCTATATTAGTTGTGACCAATTTAAACCACTCCAACTAATATATACAATAATTTTATAAAAGGTATAGTTTGGTTAAACTTCCATAATTCTGCAAGGATATAAAAAAAAAGGCCAATACCTATGACCACCATGTGGAAAGAATAGACTGGGATTCGTTTTTCCTCCATTTTCATTGATCTCAACCTAAATTAAAAGAAATATTAATAACATGATTAAAGATTTAAAGCTGAACCTCAAATAATGATATATAAATAAAACAATTGCAGTTAAAGAGGACAATTGCCAAGATAAATAAATTTGACGACCTTATCATGATCCCAGATGTTCACGAAGCCATCATCAGCAGCACTAGCAAATACAGATGCTTTGTCCGGACACCACTATATAAGATAAAAAAAGGTATCTGATCTTTACATTTTCATTGCTACAATTATAATCGAATAGCTCTTGAGTCATTTGCAAATAACATATAAAATTATTCAAACAAATGTTAACAACAGGGATTCAATTCCCTGATTTTTTATCATACATAAATACTTGCAAATCATCTTTGTAAAATGATTTCCAGGACAAAACTGGCAACATTTCCCACAATATTTCAGTGGAACAATCTAATTTTATTTTTCAAATACATCACAAACCTTTGGGTCAGTTGCAAAGTGAGAATGACGGGGAGTTTTCTTCCAAAAGTGAAAAAATTGCAGGTGCAATTTGTAACAAATACAATCCAACAAAATAAGCATTAGGTGAGAACAATTTAATTATGCCTGGATGGAGAAAAGAGGAGCTATGTGGCCTTCAAACATGTGAATTGGTGATGCGACCCCACCAGCAGTCAGCTTACGGCGATCGAACAAACGTGCAGTTTTATCGGCAGATCTAAAAAAAAGCACAAGCCGAGAAATAAATACAATTCAGGTTCACATTTAGTTCAGAGAAGAGTCAGCTAACCTACCCAGTGAGAATAAGGTACTCATTTTGTGCATTCCAGTCTACACAGTGAAGATCATCATCATGTGCTTTCTCAACCTAACAAAATTCAAAATTTCAAAATACTTCAGATATTATTCCAAGGTAATCATGGAAATCAAAGTTATACAACATGCCAAGACTTAATGATGCATTTCCAGAGCGAAAGAGAAAAAGAATGAGAGAGAGAGAGAGAGACTTTAACAACAGGAGCATTTCCAGAGCGAACATCCCAAAGAATGAGGCAAGAATCGTCACCGACACTACAGAACTCCTGTGCACTAAACCATCATAAAGGAAAAGAAAATGAAATAATTAATATTTGTCTTCAGTCTTCACCAAAGCCCCTAAAGATTTTTTTTATTACTTTAAGTACCTAGAGGGGCAGAACTGAACATCTTCAACAGTTGCGTCATGGCCTTCAAATACCCCACGAGAACCTAATTTGGGGCTACTTCCCGATTCACTCAATCCCAGAGAAGTGATATAGTCTTGTATGCTCCACAGTACAACAGCCTTATCCTGCCCTGCATTTTTCCAGAACTTTCACATTTTAGATTCTCAATTGAAATTGAATAAGTATGAGTTTTAAATTTTCAATTCAAAAAATGCATAGACCTCCTGAAAGTACAAAGGGCTCAGTAGGAAACATGGCGAGCGCAAACTCAGCATTTTCTCTGTGGCCTGTAAGTATCTGCATGCAAAACAGATATTTTTATATATATTGGAGAAATATCCCAAGGTTATGAATACTTAAATGTGTTAACAGACCAGATTAGGACAAGACTCGGCAGCTCCATTGACAGGATCTCGATTTGGCTGAGCCTCCAAGTCCCATATAAACACCTAAAATCAAATTACGACTTCAATAGATATATAAACAGTCTTAGGCTGCTACAACTATAATAAAAAGAGATGTCATACATACATCTGGACTGTCAGTATGTGTGGCCACTATATTACTGTTTTGAGGTAGCTCTCTAATTCTGTTGACCTGTACATTATGATGAATTAGTTTCTAAATTAATCAGAGTGAAAGATTTAAAAACATATTTTTGTTATGAAAAGAGTGAGGTTTTTTGTTAGATACCTCCCCCGGATGTAATAGAGTCTTGTATCTCTCCACAAATGGAGATTGTACTTCTTCATTGAACTAAGGGGAAATTTTAACAACAAAGTAAATCCAAAAGTTGTGGAACATGGGCCAAATACTAGTATAGATGTGGTAACAAAATATGTGAGAAGAGGAAAGATAAATACTTGCAATTTACCTGACAAATATCATCAGCAATTGCAACTCCTGGTTTCACAACATCACAAATTGTGATTATCAGAGTATTTGGGGCAGAGCCATCAGTCTAAAAGAAATGAAAAGAACAACAACAATAATGATAAATAACAAATGAACAAAAGTTTAAAAAAGTTTGAATCAGAGATGGTATTTATTCAATTATAAAATATAAATCAGAGATCTCCTTTCCTGCTCAGAGAGATATAGACGCTGACGGTTTTTGTATGCTCCTTGCTCAAACTGTGAACCCCATCTATTATCAACAAAACCAGTAATATCATTATGTATTTTCTGACTAAAAGAAACGGCTTGAAACAAAAATCTTGTTGTTTCACCTACATAAGAACAAATGTTTGTAATGTATCCGGGGAATAAAACAATCTAAAGGTTAGTATGTTTTGCCAAATACTGGAAACACAGGGGTATAAGTAGAAAAGAACATCAATCTAAGATGCATCATGCATGAAATAGAGCTGGGATGAGGATACTGCTCCGACATATACTGATAAGAATATCTCGAATCAAGAATTCATAACTGATAAGAATATCTTGAATCAAGAACTCCAAAACATAAGATATTGCAGGAGGAGCTAAATCCCTAAAGTACTCTTGAAAACCTCTAAACCCTGACAAACAGCTTACACTAAATGAATTCTCCAATCAGAATAGGGAGATTTGAAGGAGGAACTCTACACAAATTACAATAAAAAGTTTTAATGTGTAAAGATCTGAACAAAAAAGAAGTAAGAAGTACAACCATTTAAGCAATTTCTCCTCTTCAAATAGCTTAAACAGACAAAACAGAGAACCAAAATCTAGCTTGACAAACTCAGGAAAGGAAAAGAAAAATGAAAATCGGATATATGAGCATACCGACACGAGAGAGAAGGCCAGACGAGTTTGTGGTTAATGAAGCAGTCGTAGATAATCCGTACAGTAGATTTCCATTTCTTGTGCACCGCGTCTCTGCGCATTATTGCTACAATTTCCAAATCGTCTTCCTCCATCATCTCTCTCCGTCTCCCTCAATCTCTTTCCCGCACTATTCGTCCTCTCTATTTTGTTTTGGGAAGGAAATATATAAAGTAGCTCGTGAGATGTTGTAACAAATTAACAGACACTCATAACAGAATGAAACTAACTACCTGAGATTCGCTGCGTATACTTTTCCTTTCCAGAAATGGAAGGAAGCTTGAAGCTTCCAAGAAAAGCCTAGTCAAAATGAAATGAAAACAATTTTTAATTTGACCCTATTATAATTCGTTTTTGCAATCAACACCATCTCGAGCGATGGGCTGGACTATATTGGGCCTTATCATTTGAACCCAGTATGCACTTGACAAAGACTATAAATGGAATTAAATGTTATTATTTGTAGCGCTAATTAAGTCGATTACTGTACATCCTGTTTTTTGTTTTTTGTTTTAATAAGTTTCAACTAAAAACAGATTTACCCAATCCAATCCCAATCCCAATCCCAACTCCTGCCCCCTCTCCCCTCTCAAAAACTAAAAAACAAAAAGAATATAAGCATTTAAATATTAAAGCAAAAAATAAATTACAAGTCGAATTAGTATACATCAGCATTTTGTAAATAATGTAGTGTACTTACACAATTTTATGTTTATAAACTATTATTGCAATTCGGTTTGAAATTTTGACTGTTTCGCTATCAGGTAACCTGACTTCTCTTAATGGATGTCATAATTTATAGGAGGATGGTCAGTATACATGTTGTTGGTATTGTTGATGGATGATTCATATAATCTTTGCCAAATAATTCACAATTCCCATTATTATGTCCAAACAGATTCGAAACATATAAGATTCTCGCAAGAGTGCACAGCTACATTCAAAACAGGCACATTTATCTTAGCTAACAAGTGCAATTCTTACAAATGAAAATAGATAAGATTACCAAAGTTCTTCCATCCAATTTAAAAGTACATTTATCTAGCTAACAAGTGCAATTCATCAGATGGAGTTTTGACCTTCTACATCCTCAAAGCGTTCTGGAAAAGATTGTTACTGCATTTAACAACTGCAGCTTCAGAAAAATAACATAGTTGCAGTATCAATGGTGACCAAAATTTCCCTTAAATGACAGCACACATTCAACATACTTGAACTGTATCAGCAAAAAAATATAAAATTGAGAATAATTGCACCATTTAACTATATGCTGGTACAAACTTGAATTGTACCAGCAAGTTTAAGACATTCATTAATCCAAACAAATCAAGATATAGTGCCTCAAGTGTTACAACCATCTCAGAATTTGAGCAAATAAAAATAGAGAGCTACAGTGTCCAGGACAAGATTGTTTTCTAATTGTCCTTTCATCACTGCCCCAAATCAAAACCCCAACCCTTCCAATTTCACTAACCCTTCATCCATCCATAACAAAATTAGGAGATTTATCACATAGCAGTAACATGTACAGAAAATAATCTTCCAAAAAGAACATCAGCAATAAGTAAACAATATAAGAAGATCCAACAAATAACCCAAAATGAGGTAAGATTGGAATTTTAACTAAAATTAGAATACTAAAACATGTGTTTTTTTTTTCTAAAACCCAACTGTTTCTAAAAAAACTAAAGCATCTGTCTTTTTTCTAACTTTAACGAAAATTAGAATACTATTTAGATGAATTTTTAGATTTTTTTTTTTAGATTTTCTTGATTTGGCTGGCGAGAAGCATGTTTTCAGTTTTTTCTCATATTGGATCAGCTCAGCTTCAACCTCTTCTTTAGGCCTATATAACAGGTCACTCACGAGCCAAATCTGTGCATCAACAAGATAGATTTATTAAAATTGAGAACACAATTCTGTGTGTATGTATGTGTGGCAGACCAGTAGTGTGTGCGTGCGTGCGTGTGTAAGAGAGTAGTGTATGTGTGTGTGTTTAAGAGAGAGAGAGAAAGAGAGTACGTGTCAAAATTGAGAACACAACTCTGTGAGTGCATAAGAGAGACGGTAGTGTGTTTGTGTTTGAGAGAGAGAGAGAGAGAGAGAGAGAGAGAGAGAGAGTGCCTGTAAGGTACCGCCACTTCCAGCATTGTCGACGTCATGGGAGATGCTAGCAAGGGTCCAAGGTTCAGCAGGGTTCCAGTAGAAATCCACAATTTTGTCTCTGCATTTTATCCCAAAAAATGTTCATGACATTTTAATGTAAAAGGTAATAGTTCGGTTAAACTTCCACAAATCTAGAATGATATATAGAATATAATTATCAGCACCTATGACCAGCATGTCGAAAGAATAGACCGGAAGGTGCCGACCTTGTTTCTGCTCTTGCATTTTCATTGTTGTTCCCAACCTAAATAAAAAAAAAATATTAATAACATGATTACAGCTGAGACTTAAATAAAATAATTGTACTTAAAGAAAACAATTGTCAAGATAAATTAATTTAACGACCTTATAATGATCCCAGATGTTCAAGAGGCCATCCTCACCCGCACTAGCAAACACAGATGCTTTGTCAGGACACCACTATGTTAGATAAAAAAAATGTTATTAAACTTAAAATAAAAAAGGGATATGATCTTTACATTTTCATTGCTACATTTATAATCAAATAGCTTTTGAGTCATTTCCAAATAACATATAAAAATATTCAAACAAATGTTAACAACAGGGATTCAATTCCCTGATTTTTCATCGTATATGGTTCGACCAAATGGCTTTCTAATTGTACCTAAATACTTGCAAATCATCTTTGTTTAATGATTTCATGGATAAAACTGGCACCATTTAACAGAATATTTGAATGGAACAGTCTAGTGCTGTTTTTTTTAAATACATGACAAACTTTTGGGTCAGTTGCAAATCAAGTGAGAATGACTGGGTGTTTTTTATATTTTAAAAAAAAACAAAAAAGATTGACTGGGTGTTTTCTTCCAAATGAAAAATATTGCAGGTGCAATTTGCAACAAATACAATTCAACAAAGTAAGCATCAGGTGAGTAACAATTTAATTATGCCTGGATGGAGAAAAGAGGAGCATTGTGGCCTTCAAACTTGTGAAATGGTAACGCGACCCCACCAACAGTAAGATAACGGCGATCAAACAAACGCACAGTTTTATCAGCAGATCTAAAACAAAAGCACAAGCCGAGAAGTAAATACAATTCAGGTTCACATTTAGTTCAGAGAAGAGTCAGTCTACACAGTGAAGATCATCATCATGTGCTTTCTCAACCTAACAAAATTCAAAATTTCAAAATAGTTCAGATATTATTCCAAGGTAATCATGGAAATCAAAGTTATAGAACATGCCAAGACTTAATCATCAAAATTAATGAGGCATTTCCAGAGCAAAAGAGAAAGAGAAAGAGACTTTAACAATAGGAGCATTTCCAGAGCGAACATCCCAAAGAATGAGGCAAGAATCGTCACCGACACTACAGAACTCCTGTGCACTAAACCACCATAAAGGAAAAGAAAATGAAATAATTAATACTTATTTCAGTCTTCACCAAAGCCCCTGAAGATTATTTAATTACTTAAGTAACTAGAGGGGCAGAACTGAACATCTTCAACAGTTGCATCATGGCCTTCAAATACCCCGTGAGGACCTAATTTGGGGCTACTTCCCGATTCACTCAATCCCAGAGAAGTGATATAGTCTTGTATGTTCCACAGTACAACAGCCTTATCCTGCCCTGCATTTTTCCAGAAAATGTTTTTTATTTTAGATTGCCAATTGAAATTGAACACTACATATAAGTTTCAAATTTTCAATTAACAAAAGGCATAGACCTCCTGAAAGTACAAAGGGCTCAGTAGGACACATGGCAAGTGCAAACTCAGCATTTTCTCTGTGACCTGTCAGTTTCTGATTGCAAAATAAATATTTTTATATATATTGGTTAAAAAGTCATTGACAAAAAAATATGCCATGATTATGATTACTTAAATGCGTTAACAGGACCATATTAGGACAAGACTCGGCAGCTCCATTGACAGGATGTCGATTTGGCTGAGCCTCCACATCCCATATAAACACCTAAAATTAAAATACAACATCAATAGATATATAAACAGTATTAATCTGCAAGTATAATAAAAAGAGAGATGTATACATACATCAGGACTTTCAGTATGTGTAGCCACTATTTTTCTGTTTTGAGGTAGCTCTCTAATTCGGATTACCTGTACATGACAAGGAATTAGTTTTTAAATTAATCAGAGTGTGGAATATTTTTAAACATATTTTTTTTATCAAAAAAATGATGTTTTTTTATCAAAAAAATGATGTTTTTTGTTAGATACCTCCCCCGGATGTAATAGAGTCTTATATTTCTTCACAAATGGAGATTCTTCTTCTTCATTGAACTAAAGGGGAAATTTTATACTTGCATGAGCCAAATACTAGTAGAGATGTCGTAATAAAATATGTGGAAATATATAGGAAAGATAAATATTTGCAATCTACCTGAGAAATATCCTCAGCAGTTGAAACTCTTGGTTTCACAATGTCACAATTTGTGATTAACAGTGTGTTTGGGATAGAGCCATCAGTCTAAAAGAAAAGAAAAGAAAAACAACAAATGAACAAAAGTTTAAAAAAGTTTGAATCAGATATGGTATCTATTCAAAATTTCAAATATAAAATATAAATCAGAGATCTTCTTTCCTGCTCAGCGAGATATAGATGCTGACGGTTTTCATATGTTCCTTGCTCAAACTGTGAACCCCATCTATAATCAACAAAATCAGTAAGATTATTATATAATTTTTTTGACTAAAATAAAGGACTTGCAGCAAAAGTATTGTTGTTTCACCTACATAGATCAAATGTTTGCAATGTATCAGGGGAATAAAACAATTTAAATGTTAGTATGTTTTGCCAGAATCTACAAATCCAGAAAATCCAGGGGTATAAGTAGAAAATAACATTAATCTAAGATACATCATGCATGAAATAGAGCATGGATGAGAACAGTACTGCTCCAACAAAAAAATGAACTCGTTACTGATAACATCTAAACCCCTAAAGAACTACTCTTGAAAACATCTAAACCGTAAAAAACAGTTTACACTAAATATTTAGGGAAAAATAAACTTCATTTCTGGAGATCTAACAAAAAAAATGCCCTCATACTGATACGAATTCTTGAATCAGAACCTCATAATCCTACAGTATAACTTACATTAAAAGATTTAGTGTGTAATAATCTGAATAACATGAAAGTAAGAGGTACAACCATTGCCAAAAGCTCTTATTTGTCAAAACTGAGAACCAAAACCACAAATGAACTACACATTGCCTAAAGCTGCAGCTATATGAGCATACCGACACGAGAGAGACGGTATATGAGCATACCGACATTGCCTAAAGCTGCAGCTTGTGGTTTGTGAACCAGTCGTAGATAGACGGTATATTAGATTTCCAGTTCTCGTACTCCATCATCTTTCTCCGTCTCTCTCAATCTCTCTCTCTTTCTCTCACTATTCCTGCTCTCTATTTTTTTTTTTTTTTGGGAATGAAAAATAATAGTACCCGAAATCAATGCTCGTGACATGTATAACAGAATCTCTTTAACAAACTACCTACCTGAGATCCGCTGCGTATACTTCTCATTTCCAGAAATGGAAGGAAGCTTGAAGCTTCCAAGAAAAGCCTAGTCAAAATGAAATGAAAACAATTTTTAATCTGACCCTGATAATTCGTTTTTGCAGTGAACTCCATCTCGAGCGATGGGCTGGGCTATATTGGGCCTTATCATTTGAACCCAGTATGCACTTGACAAAGAGTGAACGCATACTCGTCGTTAATTAAATGGAATTAATGTTATTATTTGTAGCGCTAATTAAGTCGATTACTGTAAATCTTGTTTTTGTTTCTTTTAATAAGTTTAACTAAAATCAGCTTTTACCCAATCCCCCTCTCCTAGAGGTAAGTAAATTGCTCATAACTCTTGACTCGCTCGCTAAAAGCTCATTAACAACTTGCTCATTAATAACTCGCTCATTTTCACTCGTTAACTTAATGAGCCGAGCATGAGCATACCTAGGAGTATCACTCGTTAACTTTATTAAGAACTGAATTACATGAATCCTGCCACATCTAATCCCTTGAATCAAATTTGTAGATATATGTAAAGATGCTTTTTTATTATTGTTTTAATAATGTAAATTTGTAGATATATGACAAAGAGATAGCTGCGAGTATGTAACATGTGGGGCCATGAGAACCGGCAAGAAGATAGCTGTTTGATTTTGTTAAATTTACTTATGGATAATTATTTGTTAAATTATGTACTGTTTAATTAGATTGGATTATGATAATTTTTTAAATTCTATAAATGAAAATTAGTTTTTGAATGATATATCTTAAACAAAATACTCAAAACAATATTTAAATAAGCTTAATTTCTTAATTTGCTCATAACTTGCTCATTAACAGCCCAATCATTATCAACTCGCTCATTATCGCTCATTAGTTTAATGAGCTGAGCATGAGCATATCTCAACTCGCTCATACTCGCTCATTAATCAACCCTACCCTCCCCACCTCAAAAACTAAAATAAAAATAAAAAATCAAAGAAATTTAATATTACAGCAGAAAATGAATACACGTTACAATAAAAAAGATTCATAACAAAGACAAATTTGTCCAGCCGCACAATATACTCTTAATTAGTTAATCATCAATAATTAATAAATATATTAAAGCATAAATAAGTGGGCTAAATCAAATTAAATAGCAATATTACATCTAAAGTATCCGACGCCTAGGGTGCCAACCGTCAGCAGGTTGGGTGAGAGTATTTTCATATTCTGTTAATGAAAAAAACTTTACACTTGCTCATACTCAATAAGTTAAATGGAAAAAAAAAAAAAAAAAACTTATATGTACGGTGTAAATAGGTATAGAATTTTGTAGTCTATTTTCCTACACTTTTTTAACTTTTAAATTTATAAAAAAAAGAAAACCTAAACACACAAAGTAAGATCAAACTGCAAGCATACAATCTATATTTGTAGTTTCTAAGGCTCGGCCCAGTTTGTGAGATCGATGTGTTTAGTTTAGGAAGCAGATTGAAGATTTGTTTAATTTAGGCACCGGCCCAAGCCCAATATATGACACTAGGTCCATTCCCCATTCGTGAATCAATGTTTGAGTATGTTTGTTTGGGTGTCATTAGGCAATTCAAGAAATTGTTGTGCGGGATATTTCATGAAATTAATACGGCGAATTTTATGAAATTTGATTTGTGAGTATTTATTTGACAATTCGCAATTTATTTAGCGGTCAACAAAATATTAACAAATCTGGGGAATTTGCTTTGGACTGACTCTAGATCTGATCACTTATTCAGTGTTTGAAAATACTTATTTTTTTTTGGATTAAGTTTGAAAATACAACTATACACTGTTCTATTAACAGTTCAGAATAGTGCCACATCTCAGCCCTTTGATCAAGGGTAGAGCATATATATCACGACCATTCAAATCTGATCGTGCAGATCAGAAGAAATCGAGGATTCAAACAGAAGAATTATAGTCGAGTTAGACGTGCAAGTTTTAATTTCAAGTGAAGGTTGTATAAGGATTTAGCATTTGCATAGAACTTCATTTTTAAGTATAGCTATATATCTACAATAATACCTAATAGAGCTTGAATATTTTAGATTACAAGAAATCAATGTCATAAAATACACAAAATTATTTAAATATCTGTCTTAAGTTAATAACAAAGCTGCTAAGGCAGCGTTATTTAATCTAGTTACATAAGGTATCCATAGATCCTTCACATACAACACATGCTTATTAATGTTTTTTTGTTCAATCAAAGCAAACTAATTTCCTCTGAAATCTCTGAAAGCTCTATGCTACATGAATCAACTTGAGAGCATCTGACAGACACCTCATCTGGAGAGCCTGTCGTGAAAGGTCTTGGCGGCATCTCCAAACTATCTGCTTCACACTGCAGCATCTCTATCACTCTGCTCATGGAGGGTCTGTTAGATGCCCTCATTTGAATGCACCACAAGGCAACCTTATATAGAATTCCTTCTATTTCTCCAAATTGTGAAACACTATTGTGCAAATTATTATTAAGTGCCTCATCTGCAAGTTTCATTTGGTCGTAGATCCATGACGGGTAATAGACTTGGCTCGAGCTCTCTGCATGATTATTGACATTTCTTCTTCCGCTCGCCATCTCCATCAGCATCATCCCAAAACTATAAACATCTGCTTTGTATGATATCACACCAAAGGCCCTTGATATTAGCTCAGGAGCTATATACCCTATGGTACCCCGTGCCGTGTTAAGTGTCACCAAATTGTATTCTCTAGAGTATAATTTTGCAAGTCCAAAGTCAGAAATTTTTGGAGTCAAGTCATGATCCAATAGGATATTGTGAGGCTTTATGTCGAAGTGCAATATTTGCATCTGACACCCGCGATGAAGGTAGTCTATACCTCGTGCAATGCCTAGGGCAATCTCTCTTTTTTTCTCTATGGAAAAAGAGTTGTTACTTGAAGAGAAGATATACCTGTCAAGTGAGCCCTTCGGCATATAAGGATACACAAGTGCCCGCTTTGAGCCCTCTGAGCAAAACCCAATAAGGCGCACTATGTTTGCATGATGAATCCTACCGATCGTTGCCACTTCACTGATGAAATCATCACCGTCACTCAATGAATTGGTTAAAATTTTGACAGCAACCAGCTGACAGCCACTAAAGAGTTTACCTTTGTAAACTGACCCAAAGCCACCTTGCCCTAGCTTTTCTTTGAAGTGGTTTGTCATTATAGCGATCTCTACGAAATCGTATCGTTTAATAGCAAGCATCTCATGTTTTCGTAAAAACTTTTCGACATAGTTGATTGATAGAGAAACTTGCTTGTACTTGTGAAGAAGGAACAAAAGTATTGTGCATGGAACTAATGTAAGCCGTAGTCCTGCAAAAAGTTCAAAATCAGATAATGGATAATGCAAATTAAATGACTTAAAAGGGAGATGATTAAAATCCAAAGCCTTAGTCCTTGTCTTTAATATTTTGTCAAGTATTTGTCTAAAACAATACTTCTAAATACAAAAAACTTTGAAAGTATAGTTGAACTTCAAAATAATTACATAATTATGTTTATTCTAAATTAGTTTCCCACTCTATCCTATAGTTTGGTTTCACCCATAGAAGTAAGCCACATTGAATTGTTTAATGGTTCTTTTGAGCAATTTACTCTTAAAATAGATCCCTTTTGTATTCGGTCCTTGCTCAGACTATTAATGTGTTTTGGTCCACTTGTTCATTTTTCCGTGGTTTTTCATAGAGGAGAATGTTAAATTTTATTGAATGTAATTTTGGGTCAAATACTTTTAATGAAACTAACTACCAAAGACTGGACTAAAATCACAACACAGTTTCAAACAAAGAAGCCAGAAATTTAATTACTTCAATAAATCCTAGTTAATTTTGAAATCAAAAGAGGTGTAAGTGTGGAGATTCCACTATCTTCTATGACTGTTAACAAAAAGGAGATTTACATGTGGGGAAGAGGGGATTCATTTAGAAAGTTTGCTTACCTAATAAAACAAGAAGAATGTCCAGAAGAGCAACCAATATGAGCATGAAAGCAAAAGCCACATGCGAATTAGGATAGGCAAATCTTGGAGGTTGTAGAAAGCAATCCAAAAATGTTGTCTGAATTAAAAGCAACTCTTGGAGCTTGGCGCCAGTACTTGAATAATTGTGTCTCATGATATACTTGATGTTACTGCATAGATAACAAAAAGAAATTTGGAAGAGAAAAGGTTATATGCTGATTTATTTATTTTATTGTATTTTTTTGATGTAATCGCTTAGGTGATTATCAAGCAACTGTTTCTTAGGTGATTGTCAATTGTTCAACTGTGACAGTTCAAATGGCGTCTCTTAAGTTTACAGCACTTCGATAGATGTTAACAAACAATAAAGGTAGAAACTTCTTTCAGAAAGATTGTTAAAATTAATCTAATTGGGGAGATGGATAAGATTTATATTAAATGGATAAGGCTCTATTCATACAGTTATATATATTTGGCATTTGTAAATGTTTGAAGAAGTTGGAATCGGCATATTATCTTTAAATTATGAATTAGGTGACTCTGATTTTTTTTCAAAATGATTTGTTTTGTGCTAAAAATATAAGAATAATGTATAAAAAATAATTTGTTTAAGGAAAAAAGAGTTTTACTCATATAATTGACTAGTATAATAAAATACAAGCGTGTAAGAAAAAAAAAACCTAACAGAATGAATTACAAATTACATAGACGATAAAATATTACATAATTGATGATAAAGTAATATATTGAATTAATACAAATAACATTTTAAATTTAAGCTATATTTTAAGACAAATAAAGTTAGAGCATACTTTTTGCAGCCAAAAGTTTAAATGCTATACTAGATTGGTTTATATACCCTTGCACTACTTTAGGAATATTGAAAATTAAAACAGAGATAGTTAATTACATTGTTTTAACCGGCCTTAGCTGATCAGACAACAGAAAAGTAAATACGAAATTAGAAAAAGGCCCATACAAAAAAGGCAAGTTTACAGTGACTACAAAATAAGAAAAATTTCCATCGAGTTTCCAGACAAAACTCGACCAGATAATCTGATTCTAAATCATTGATTCGACCGAATTTCAGCGTAAAAATAACCTAGTGGTGTAAATAGGTAAGAAATACGTGCTGGACCAATTTTCCAAATCAGGTTTGAAATCAGGACAATTTAATATCTGACCATAATAACTGCAAGACAATTTTGGAGAAAAGATATATAGTTTTTTGTTTACCTTTTGGTAGTAGCCCAGCAATGCTGCATAAGAGAGCACATCTTTTTGTCCTCATGTTCCAGCTCACCATTAAAAAATAACCCATCGTCTGTTATGTTCCAGCTTACCAAAAATCCCTTTCCCAATATCCGCATCAGTTCAACACCATCAATATCGTTCCAATAAGCCATGTTCCAAGCCATTATTGGCATCCCATAATAATCAGGTTTAGTGCTTCCTACATACCTACATGACTCGGGGATACTGGCAGCATAGTCATTGAAATAAGTTGTGGCATAAATTCTTGAATGAGGCCCATCCGTACAATGAATTAGCTTGTACATTGAGTCCTCCAATTCTTCCGTACAATTGAAGAAGAAGATATAAAGGTCCATGTTGTCAATTACATAAAGGTCGAACCAAGTATATAAACTACTAGGGTTTGAATCAACAATAAAAGCCTGATTATTTTGTGCGCGGCAGCCCCCTTCTGCCAAGCCAGGATCGACAAGCCTAAGTGTCTTGTTTTTGATTGACATATCTTTTACAAGATATGTGGTGGCCCCGAAGGATAACACTGTGTCGTGGCCATTACACTGCAACTCATAGGCATTCCAATTGCATTTTCCAGGAAGATGATAAGGATAAGTGATGTTTAAACATGAACAGCTGGAACGTTCAAAATTGTAGAGGAGGAAGAGAACAATTAGTAAGTTTAAGAATTTCATGATTTTTTTTTCTGTTATTGGTTAGCATATGAACCAACTAACGGAATGGTTTAATAGATGATGTATATGATGAGGAAGAATCAATGAAAATGAAGTCAAATAATTATCGATCTGAGAAGTGAGAAGTTTCCTTGATGTTGATGTGCAATATTATTTTAGAGTACAAAAGATATTTTTGGATGATCAAAGTCATTTACTAAAAGCTTGATGTGACCTCTAGGGAATAGTTCTAGAGAATTTTCCTTTACGTTTATCTGTTAAATTTATATTAACACATGAAAAGAACGAATACAGCCCAACGATAAAAAAAAAATCAAATTATTACAGAGGGAAGAACTACTACAGTAATAATTAACTATTACTAAGAACTAATATGCCTAATCACCAAAAAGTATATAAAAATCTAATAAAAGTAAAAGCAAAGCATCCAACAAGTTAACAAACTATTGAGTAATAACCAAGGCTTTAATAATCGAAATTGGAATCAGAATCGATAAGTTGACTGTAGAAAAGAAATCGGGTGAATTGGTAGAAATAGGCAGAATCGGTTCGGAAACTCATATTTTTTTTTGTTAGAAACTTGTTTTGTACTAAAAAAATTTGAAAGATTGATAAAACATTAATTTGTCCAAAACAAAGATGCTGGAAAAAAATCAGTCTACTGGATTGCTATGCTTAATGTTAATTCCTAGAAAAAATAGGACAAAAATAACAAAAAGAAAAGAAATTTAAGAAAACAAATTGAAAAATTGAAAAATGAAGAGCAAAATGGAGACGTCCAATGAACATAGAAATAGAGAAGAGAAGACACAATTTGGAAAAGAATTTAAAAAGAAACAAAACATCATAGTTATCAACAAGCATTATAAGCTTGTTCAACAGTGAGATTAATTATTAGTGAATGAGTCAACCTCACACTTGACCACATAATAGTTCACAAGCAAAACCAAAACAATTTATTGGGCTCAGATATAAAATTGTCAAAGCTCACCATGAACCACTAGAAACTTCAAATTTAGTATAGTAAAAAGTAATGCACCAAGTCTATTAAAGATTCTTCCTCCCAACCCAGCCATTTCCAATTTCTTTGAGCACCATCATCTTTCTTGAACAGACATGCAAAATAATAAATTTTTTCACCAAAATGGTGAGAATCGGCCTAATTCAGAAAAAAAAAAACTCACCCAATTCTGGTCCGACTTGCTGAGTCAACTAGAAATCGGCCGATTTTCCGAGCCATGCTAATAACTGGGATAAATTACAAACAAAATGCACATGATTATTTTATCTTATTTTGAGTCAGTTGAGCTTCATACCTATTCTAGAAGACCCCACTTCTGTGGAGAACCACTTGCCACCTAATTAACAGTAGAACACCTCGAGATTTGGCAAATGGCATTTCTACAAACCACTGGATTTCGATTTGTCTACTTTTCTGAATTCAGTTTGTGATGATTTAGTTAAGTGAATTAAATGTTTCAACCCCAACTTGTTCTGAAGACGAAAATTCTAAATGACAGAAAACTACAAAGAACTTAATCAAACAAATTTTAACTAATTTCATTTTTCATCAAAAGAACTTAGTACATAATACATTGTTATTTATTTACAGAAAATACAAATTAAGTAACAAATGGGCAAAGGACCCTCCTTTTCAAAAGAAAATGCTAACACAAAGCATGCATGTATGACTAATACCTAGCTAGAAGACATTACAGGGTTTGGGGGCACTTGTAAATTTTGAAAATTCTGCCCCAACATTTGAACAATTCTCGTCATGGACGGTCGATATTCCGGGCTCCATTGGATGCACCATAATGCTACAATAGCAAGCTTTTTGGCAATTTCTTCATTGCCTCCCACATCAAGGACTAGACACAAGTCTTTTCCTTGAGCTACTTGTTCATAAATCCACTCTGGGAAGTTTGCATCTTCACTCCGAACTCCTCCCTCTCGGATTGGGTCGATATTCTTTCTTCCACTTATCATCTCCAAAATCAACACACCAAAACTATAAACATCTGATTTGTAAGAGACTGCTCCAAAGTTTCTGGAGTACATTTCTGGAGCAAGATAACCCATTGTACCCCGAGCAGCACTTATGGTCAAGTAGCTCTGATCCTTGGGACAGAGCTTGGAGAGACCGAAATCGGAGATCTTAGGAACCAAATTATGGTCAAGCAAAATATTGTGAGGCTTGATATCAAAGTGAAGAATGCGCTGGTCACAGCCCTGGTGTAAATATTCGATACCCTCTGCAATGCCCATAGCAACTACAAACATCTCATCCATGCTAAATTGGCGATTTCTCCAACTTGAGGAGTATATATACTTATCTAGTGACCCATTCTCCATGAATTCATAAACAAGTGCTTGATTTGTTCCTTTAGAGCAAAAACCCAAAAGGCGAACAACAAGTACATGGTGAATTCTTCCGATGGTGGCTACTTCATTTACAAATTGTTCTCCACCCCAAGCAGATCTATGTAGCATCTTAACGGCTACTGGAATTTTGTTAGGCAACTCCCCTTTATAGACAGTCCCAAATGCCCCAGCACCTATTCTTTTATTGAACCTATTTGTTATCTTTTTTAGGTCATCATATGTGTACCGTGTTGAATTCATCACTCTGTAGCTTCTCAGGAAGTTTTCGATCTTCTGACGAACGGTTTTCTTTTTCTTTGACTGACAACGTACGTAGAAGACAACAAAGCCTCCCAAAAGGAGAAGAGATATTGCACCAACGGATATACCTAATAAAAAATAAAAAAAATATTAGGATCATTAGCAAAATAGAATTAATGTTTTTTTAACTCTTATCCATGAGCGTGACAGGAAAGCTATTGAGGAATCATACTGGCTTTGAGCACCATATGTGAATCTGAAAAATAAAAGGAAAAACGTTTGTCTGTTAGTATCCAGGGAAAGTTAATTTTAGTTCTTTTAATAAACTGATTTAAAATTAAATGAAGAGATTAGTTAAACTTGTAGCTAGCAGGCATATTATGATAATAAAACCTAAAAAAGCAAAGTAAAATTGAGATTTTCTTCCACCTGTTTGGTTCAAGTTAAAAGAAACGACCGAATGGCACAGTATCAACACTTTAATGTCACTTGGAAATATTAAAATTTTAAAACTTAAGATCGAACAAGAGGCCAACAGCTTGCATCACACATTTCGGAAGTACTTGGTGTCATATAATTTGCACTCCAAAATATATAACAAATAGGATATGCCAACGGTCATAGCCAAAATGGTCAATTTTCTTCAATTCGAGTTAAATGATATTATAAACATTGTAACTCTCATATATAGTCATCAGCAGTAAAGAATCAAAGTATTAAAAGAAAGGTCAACTAATATGGTCACCTTGACAGAATGATTTTTTTGTTTCGATGTCGAATTCACAGCGATGCCCCCATTTCTTTTCACACATGCTGCACTTGTTCAACTCATCATGCCAATACAGTGCAATCTCTGGTCTTGCCTCAAAGTCTCTAATCTTGTGTTGGAATTCGGAAGACGATGAAAATTCGTAGAACCATTGTGTTGGAGGATAGATTGTGCCGTTTCTAGTCTTGGTGCAGGTGGAAGGAAGCAGAGAAGCCTCTGTATAAGCCCAGGCCACATAGATGAAGTGGCCTTCGGAACCGAGGCACGAGGTAGGAGCTAAATACTCATAATCTGAGAAAGAGGTTAGCACATCTGAGCAATCAAACCAAGTGAGATTTACCGATTTTGGGCTAATGAAGAGAGAACCGGTTACATTGGGTTCGGCAATTTGAGACCATGAACAATTAAGGGTCCATGATTGTTTTGTTATCGCAAGCATTGAATTTTTGTAATCTATTGCCGTCACGTTGTAGTCACCAGAAAAGAGGCTTAACACTGTGTTTTTTTCTGATGAGCAAGAGAGGACAAGGGTCTTATAGCCGCAGTATAGTGCTTGGGTGTCAAGGCGAAATGGGTACCTCACCAGGGGCCCGTGCTTGCTGCATCTTGATGGGGGACAATCTTTCAAAAATGTTTGTTTTCCTAGCACCAGAATGGTAGGAGTGCAATAGGAGATTAAGAGTGCGATTGCAAGCATAAGTGTGATTGGAGCCATGTGAGGAGAGAAAAACCAAGAGAACAAAATGGGAGACGAGAAATAGAGAATGGAGAGAATACATAACTCATGAGCAGGTTCAAATACGGCAGTATAAATTGAATGTTTGCCATATATTTTTGTTTTTCTGGACAATATTTTCTTAACAAGAAATTACTGAGTGATCTGCCAAAAAAGCTATTATACAAATATAAACTAAAATGGCAGTATAAATTACAAAATGAAAATTATAGAAAATTAGCACAACATTAAAATTAAAAATAAAAATTAGTGACATTTTTGTAAGTTTTTTTTCTAACAAAAATAATTTTAAGGGTGTATATATCAGTCATAAATTGGTAGCCTAACAGAGGTCACTGCAAAAATTTAATGTTCGTTGCAATAATTTGGTAGCCCAATAAGGAGGTAATGCACTGAGCCACTTGTTGTCCGATCTGTTATGTCAATTTTTGGGAAATAAATCTGCTATTATTAATTTTTTGGGAATAATAGGAACCTGGTATTCTATTCCCAATCGGTGAAACTTTTCCATGCACAAATCTGAATGTCGTAAGTTTTTCGTGCACGAATCTGAAAGATGATCAACGGTTGGGAGCTGAATAACAGGTTCCTGTTATTGTTATTCCATAGGTAACACCAGATTTATTTCCCAATTGTTTATGCTGAAAGATGCTGCCAATTGATTTGTCAATAATATGTGGGCCCTAACTTGTACATATATCTCCCACAGGAAGCAAATCTGCTGCGACTCTAAAGGATCGCAAGGTCCTGCGATTCCAATCTCGATCAACCATTCATTTATTAAAATGCAGCAATCTCAAAAGAAGTTAGTTTTTGTGCACGAATTTCAAAACATATAAATGATTGTGATTTGAATCGCAGGACCTGTGATCCTTTGGAATCGCAGAAGATTTATTTGCATCTCCCACATGCATAAAAGGTGAAGATGAGATGGTCTAGTCAGCAAAATATCCAAACTCAGCTTCTATCCAGGATTATCTCCAACACTCACTCAGTCTTCGTTAAAAATCAAAATTAGTGGCATTTTTGCAACTTGTTTCCAACAAAAAGTATTAATTTTAGAACTGCAAAAATGAATGGGTGTATTCAGTCATAAATTGGGAGGTCTTTGTCAAACTTAATGTTTTTTATTTATTTTTATATATCATGGATTGCAGGTCAAGTTTTTTGTCATGTGTCTTTGCCACTAAACTAAAGACAAGTTCGATCTTTGTCAAACTTAATGTTATTACAATTTTAATTAGATAGGTGTGCTATAAGTCTTGTATCTCTAACATTCACTTATTCTTAGTCTTAATGAATAGACTCCTCTGATAGAGAAGTGTGAAGACCTACTTGGTCTTTAGCTTCTTGCACCACCACTCGTTAGTAGTCCTTTCTCTATAAAATATCTGTTCTCAATTTCATAAAGATTTTTAAAAATCAGCAATAATATCTGTACTGTATTGATCTTAACTTTTTTATCAAACAAAATATCGGCATTAATATGTCAAAATATAATAAAAACTACAGTACCAATAAGGATGATCCATCAATCTGTCTCCATGCAATACGGGTCAGATGATGTCATGTTTAGTTATAATTTAAAGTGAGAGAATTGGAGCTTTAATTTGCTAGTATTTTTTATGCTGAAAGATGCTTCAATTGATTTGTCAATCTGAAGTAGGTCCACTAAGTACATATATCTTCTACTTGCAAAAAGGGTCAAGGATGAGGACTAATCGACAAAAGATACAATCTCAGCCTCTACCCACAACTTGTGTCTCCAACACTCACTCAGTATTCCTTATCTCAGCCTCTACCCACAATTTGTATCTCCAACACTCACTCAGTCTTCCTTATCTCAGCCACTACCGAGAACTTGTATCTCCAACACTCACTTATTCTTAGTCTTAATGACTAGACTCCTCTGATAGAGAAATGTGAAGACTTACTCGATCGGTCTTTAGCTTCCTGCACCATCACTCGTTAGTAATCCTTTCTCTATGAAATATCTGTTCTCATTTTCAGAAAGATTTTTAGAAATCAGCAATATATGTTTTCTTTAGAAGATGTTTAGCTCACATTAATTGTGATGTAATAATGACACCTCTTGCTATATGAAATTTTCCCTTAGTCCTCACATTTTAAGCTTGTTTCAGTTGTCTATTTGGGTTTTCTTATATAGGGTCTCGTTTTTGCACTTATAGCCAACCTCATATATCCTCTCTCTATTTTTTTTTTTCAAAAATCTTGAAAAAAAGAGAGATAGGATATATGAGGTTGGTTATATCCTCTCCCTCTCTCTAACATAGAATAGTAGTTCGTGGAAGATGTTAGAAACTAATTAATTTTTGTAACATAATGCATATATGAAGTTGGCTATAAGTGGCCAAACCAAACCCTATGTATGAAAAACCAAACAGAAATTGTAAGGACTGAGAAAAATTACCTTTTGTAGATAACTATATATGTCCTTGAGAAATTGCAAACGTAAAAAATCAACATCCTATAGTCGATAACTATGTTAACATGCTGCTTTTGTAAAATGGGCTTTGTTCTTTCTCTATTTAGATGGACTAGCTAGAGTATTGTTATGTTTTGACCCAAATTGCTATTCGTGTCCGTTGAACTTTGTATCTTTAATATGTTGCTTATGTAATGATTCTTTGTAAGAGAGAGAATTAAGTCTAATAGAAATCAATTTCAGTTGTCTCTGTCTCTTTGTCGGTTGCTCTCTTCCTCTTCTCAAATCCTAGAAAACCTAACTAATTGGTATCAGAGCAATCTCGCTGCTGGAAGTCCATTCGGCGGTTTCAAGTTCAGTCTGCTGCTTTCTAGGGTTTCTCAGTTTTTGCTTATTCGACGAGTTGCGCGTCAGATCAATCTGTGAAGATCGTTTTCTCCTCTGTGCACCGCACGGGTAGACCAGCGACTCTGCTTCCTAGTTTTTCTGTACACCGCGATAAAGCTTTGAGCCACGCAAATTTTTTTTTGGTAGACTGCGTGAAGACCGCGCCAAATCTTCCTGGTTTTTTGGTAGACCGTGCCAAATATTCCCATAATTTTTAATCTTGCAGTGCGCCTGGTGAGTTTAAGTATTTTTCTAATCACCATATTTGACCACTTTTGGTGATTTGATAATTGCTTTGTTACAGTAATTTGACATTTGGGGTGCTTTTGAAGATTTAATATTAAGTTTGATAATTCGGGGAAATTGGTAAATTGTGGTTTGAAAATTTTGAATGGATATGTCGGCGAAATACGATATTGAGAAGTATGATGGAAAGACGAGTTTTGCATTATGGCAAGTGCATATGGCGGCAATTTTGTCTAGCCAAGGTGTTAAGGATGCCATTTTTGATCGAGAAAAATTGATTGATGCAGTGATGAATTAGAAATGGAGAGATATGGATGATAAAGCGCTCTCTATTATCCAATTGTGTTCGAGCAATTCGACATTGCAAGAGGTCCTATCGGAGAAAACCGCTAAGGGTTTGTGGGAGAAATTGAAGAACATTTACATGAAGAAGTCTTTCACTAATCAATTGCTGTTGAAATTGCGCCTCTACACCCTTCGCATGGTTGAAGGTACACCAATTTCCGATCATATTTCGGAGTTTGCATCTATTTTGAATGACTTAGATAAAATTGATGTTAAGGTGAAGGATGAGGACCAAGCTCTTTTGTTATTGTGCTCATTACCAGCATCATACAAGGCTTTTAGAGACATGTTGATTTATAGTAGAGACAAGATTTCCCTTGAGGATGTCAAGAGCAATTTGCAAGCCAAGTTGCACATTGATAGTGAAATTACCAATAATGAAAAATGGAGTCAAGGTGTTGGTTTGTTTGTTGATAGAGGTAGGTCATGGGACCGAAACTCGAAAGATACAAGGACCCCTTCGAAGTCTAGACACAAGAATTTGGCGTGTAACTATTGTAAGAAGAAGGGACATATTAAGGCCGATGGTTTCAAGCTTAAAAATAAACAAAAGACGGATAGTAAATGTTCTTCTTCGGAGGAGGCCAATGTGGCCGAATGTGACACGGTTGATACTCTTTGTGTGGTAGATACTAATGTTGATGATATGTATTGTTGGGTGATGGATATGGGTGCTTCGCAATACATGACTTCGAATAAAGATTGGTTTGAGACTTATGAGCCTACGGATGGTAAGGTTCTCATGGGGAACAACAATATGTATAAGGTTACCGAAATTGGTTCGGTGACAATTAAGTTCCATGATGGAAAGTTTCGAAGGTTGACGGGTGTGAGACATATACCCGATTTGTCAAAGAATTTGATTTCTTTAGGGTCTCTTGAGGAAAAGGAATGCAAGTTCCAAAGTGAAGGCGGAGCCCTTAGGGTTTCTAAATGGGCTCTCACTATCATGAAGGCGAAGAGAATTAGAACTCTTTATTTCCTACAAGGTTCTACGGTCATGGGCTCGACTGCCATAGGTTATGGCATATGAGATTGGGGCATATGAGCGAGCGAGGAATGACCATTTTGAGCAAGAGAGGCTTGTTGTGTGGCCAATGCACGTGTAACTTGGAGTTTTGTGAGCATTGTGTATTTGGCAAGCATAAGAAGTTGAGCTTCTCCACGGCCATTCATTCGACCAAGGGAACATTAGACTACATCCATTCGGATCTTTAGGGACCTTCTCGCGAGCCTTCCAAAGTTAATGGTTCTCGTTACATGCTTACTTTCATTGATGATTTCTCAAGAAATGTTTGTGTTTATTTCTTGAAAGAGAAAAGTGATGTGTTTCGCACCTTCAAAGAATGGAAGTCATTTTTGGAGAACCAAACGGAAAAGAAAGTTAAGAGGTTGAGAACCGATAATGGTTTGGAGTTTTGTAACCGTGAGTTTGATAATTTTTGTAAGGCCGAAGGAATTGTTCGGCACAAGACGGTGGTCAACACTCCACAACAAAATGGTGTTGCAGAAATGATGAATAGGAAACTACTTGAGAGGTCTAGAAGTATGCTTTCAAATGTGGGTTTGGGTAAGGAGTTTTGGGCGGAAGCCATTAACATATCTTGCTATTTGGTAAATCGATCTCCTACCACTTCAATTGAGTTGAAGACTCCTGAAGAAGTGTGGTCGGGTAAGGCGGCCGATTATTCGAATTTGAGGGTGTTTGGTTGTCCCGCTTATGCACATGTGAATGAAGGAAAGTTGGAGCCTAGATGGAAGAAGTGTATTTTTGTTGGGTATCCCGCAAATGTGAAGGGATATAAGTTATGGTGTCCCGAATCATCCAAGTTTCTTATCTCAAGATATGTCATTTTTAATGAGTCGGCCATGTTGAAGGCAAATGATGTTGCACCCGAGCTGACTATTAAGGAGAATAAGACGATTGAGAAGAATGTGGAGTTTGAGGTGTCGGTCCAAGAAGGTGATGATGTGATCTCACATAATGATGCCAATTTGGAGGAAGTCAAGAAGAGGCACAACCATATGCATTGGCAAGAGACCGAGTTAGAAGAGAAATTCGACTACCTACAAGATATGGATACTCCAACTTTGCTTATTATTTGACAATTGCAGAGGAAATGTAGTATTGTATACCATCTTCCTACAAGAAAGCCATTTCTTCTAAAGATGCGGCCAATTAGGTTGCCGCTATGAATGAAGAGTTACAATCCTTGCAACAAAATGAGACTTGGCCTCTTGTGAAGCCTCCTAGTGGGAAGAGAATTGTGGGTTGCAAGTGGGTGTTTAAGAGGAATGTTGATGGCTCAAATTCTACGGATTTTCGATACAAGGCAAGGCTAGTGACTAAAGGATATAGTCAAGTCCAAGGTATAGACTTCAATGATGTGTTCTCTCATGTGATTAAGCACACCTCCATTCGAGTTTTGCTCTCTTTGGTGGCAATGGAGGATTTGGAGTTGAAGCAAATGGATGTGAAAATTGTCTTCTTGCATGGTGATTTGGAGGAGCAAATTTACATGAGCCAACCGGAGGATTTTGAGATTGCGGGAAAGAAGGACCGTGTGTCTTTTGAAGAAGTCCCTTTATGGCCTTAAGCAATCACTGCAGCAATGGTATAAGAAGTTTGACTCATTCATGGTGAGTATTAATTTTCATCGTTCCAATTATGATAGTTGTGTTTATTTCAAGACGTTGGATGGTGGGGATTTCATTTACTTGTTGCTCTATGTGGATGACATTTTGATTGCATCCTCAAACTTGAAAGAAGTTAGGAGGTTGAAAGAGCAACTAAGTTCGGCATTTGAGATGAAAAATTTGGGGGCCGCCAAAAGGATTCTCGGGATGGAGATCATAAGGGATAAGTCCAAAAGAAAGTTGTTTCTGTCACAAAAGAGTTTTGCCGAGAAATTACTACGCCGTTTTGGCATGAAGAAAGCGAAAGTTGTTTCAACACTTCTTGCGGCGCATTTCAAGCTTTCGGCCGCTTTAAATCCAAAATCCGATAAAGTGAAAGTTGTTTCAACACCTCTTGGCGGGAAAGTGCTACGCCATGCTTGCTGCATCTAAATGGACGACAATATTTCAAATTAGTTTGTTTTCCAAGCACCAGAAGTGTAGAACTGTAATAGGAGATTAATAGTGCGATTGCAAGTATATATGTGAGTGGAGCCATGTGAGGGGAGAAAAACCTAGAGAACCAAAAGAGAGACGAGAAATAGAGAATGGAGATAACAGAGAATTGAGCAGTTGAGATCATCTTAACTTGTTACGGATTATCTTTTTCCATATATACCTTATCATCAGTAGTTGAGATTATTAAATCCAAAATTTTAATTTCGACTGTTATTGGTCACTCCAAAGAAAATTCTTTACTACGTTCATCACTACCAAACCAGTATCTTCACCGAAAACCTTAAATTTTCTAAAAAAAAAAAATCCCTTCATATATGAAATCAACATTTGTTGGAAATTATTCATAGATATTATTTTTATAAGGAGCACAGTATTTCTTGTATGTCATATTCTTATAATTTTCAGCACATTTTTTTAAAATCCTCATAGAGACTATCAGGTTTCCACTCATTTTTATTATCTTGAAAGTTTGCCACATTTTTTGTATGTCAGTATTTCTTGTATGTCATATTCTTATAATTTTCGGCATTTTAAACCCTGATAGAGGCTATCAGGTTTCTGCTCATTTTTATTATCTTGAAAGTTTGCCACATAATTTTATTTTCTAGACATCATTCTGAACATGAAAATAGGATCAATCACCCAAAAAAAAACTATTATACAAATATCAATTAAAATTGCAGCATAAATCACAAACACTTGTAGAAAAAATACAACATTAAATTAAAAAAATTGGTGTCATTTTTGTTAGTATTTTAGAACTTAAGAATGAATGGGTGTATTAACTCAAAAATTGAGAGGCTAACAGTGGTCTTTGTCGAACTTAATGTTCAGTGCAATAATTTGTGTGTGCATGCGGCATTAGTCATTACTTATTACAAATTTAATTAGATATGTAATTGTGCTAAAACTCTAACGCCATGTTTATTTTTGGTTTAAAGTGAAAGAATTAGGAGGTCACAGCTAGTCAATTTATTACACTGAATGATCCTGCAAATTGATTAGTCACTCCTTAGTGGTCCCCACCATGTACATATAACTTACAACGAAGACGTACTCAGGCTGAAAGAGAAATGCGAAGACTCACTTGGTCTTCGGAGAGAATTTTCAGAATTAGCAGTCTATTATTTCTGATGTGACGACATTTCTTCATAAGAAAATTTTCCTTAGTCCTTACACTTTAAGCTTGTTTCAGTTGTCTGTTTGGTTTTCTTATATAGAGTTTGATTTTACCACTTATGGCTAACTTCATATATACAATATGTTACAAACACTGCTGATTCTAAAAATTCTTTCTATTTCGACGCTGCTTGATCTGTAGCAAAAAAACAAATATAAAATTAGAAATACACCAAAAATATTGCACAGTCGATGCATAGTAATATGTTATTGATCTTAAGTTCTTTAACTCTTTATGTAACAAAATATCTGCATAAATATGTCAAAAATAATAAACAACTACAGTACCAATAACTTTTCATCACTAAAAAAGATTACCAAATCGGAAATTTTTTCCTTTCGACCATTAATTACCACCACACAAAAAAATGCTTTTGACAATCACCGCTGCCGAACCAGTTGTACTTCACATTCAAAAACTTAAATTTTCAAAATTTGTCCTGTCATTTGACATAATCATTAATTTGTAGGAAATTATTCAAAGATAATCTAATTTATAAAGAGGGCGGCATTTCTTATATGTCATAGTGTTATATTTTATTGGACATTATCCTTTATTTACTTGAAAGTTTGTCATATATCATGATATTATTGTTCTTAATTATCATGAAAATAAGGATAAATTTGCCCACTAAGGAGGTAATGCCTCCTAGCAATTACCTCCTTAGTGGGCCCCACCAACTTCATTGATGAACTTGTAGACCGATATGCTATATATATATATATATATATGTTAATTTTGTTGCTAAAAGATGCTGAAAATTGAATTGTCACTGCTTAGTGGGTATAACAAAGACTCAGACTGACTCACTCGGTCTGCAGAAAAGAATTTTCAGAACTACCAGTCTATTATTTCTTTAGAAGAAGACTCATATTAATTGTTATGTGACGTCAATTCTTGTAAGAAATATCTCCTTAGTCCTTACATTTTTAGCTTCTTTCAGTTGTCTGTTTGGTTTTTCTTATATAGAGAGATTTATTTTGCCACTTATAGCTAGCCAACTTCATTTATACAATATGTTACCAGGACTGCTGATTCTGAAAATTCATTCTAAAAATTTGAATAGAAAATTCTTTCTATTTTGACAGGACTATTAATTTGCTGGGATAGCTTTCGACCCTGCTATATTTGCAGGAATTTTTTTTTTAAATTACGTCAAAAATATTGCAAGGTAAATGTACGGTATTGATCTTAACTTTTTATCAAACAAAATATCGGCAGTAATATGTCGAAATATAATAAATAACTACAGTACCAATAAGGATGATCCATCGATCTGTCTCCATGCAATACGGGTCAGATGACGTCATGTTTAGTTATAATTTAAAGTGAGAGAATTGGAGCTTTGCTAGTATTTTTTATGCTGAAAGATGCTTCATATTGATTTGTCAATCTGAAGTAGGTCCACCAAGTACGTATATCTCCTACTTGCAAAAAGGGTTAAGGATGAGGACTAATCGACAAAAGATACAATCTCAGCCTCTACCCACAACTTGTGTCTCCAACACTCACTCAGTATTCCTTATCTCAGCCTCTACCCACAATTTGTATCTCCAACACTCACTCAGTCTTCCTTATCTCAGCCACTACCCAGAACTTGTATCTCCAACACTCACTTATTCTTAGTCTTAATGACTAGACTCCTCTGATAGAGAAATGTGAAGACTTACTCGATCGGTCGTCTTTAGCTTCCTGCACCATCACTCGTTAGTAATCCTTTCTCTATGAAATATCTGTTCTCATTTTCAGAAAGATTTTTAGAAATCAGCAATATATGTTTTCTTTAGAAGATGTCTAGCTGACATTAATTGTGATGTAATAATGACACCTCTTGCTATATGAAATTTCGCCTTAGTCCTCACATTTTAAGCTTGTTTCAGTTGTCTATTTGGGTTTTCTTATATAGGGTCTCGTTTTTGCACTTATAGCCAACCTCATATATCCTCTCTCTATTTTTTTTTTTTCAAAAATCTTGAAAAAAAGAGAGATAGGATATATGAGGTTGGTTATATCCTCTCCCTCTCTCTAACATAGAATAGTAGTTCGTGGAAGATGTTAGAAACTAATTAATTTTTTGTAACATAATTCATATATGAAGTTGGCTATAAGTGGCCAAACCAAACCCTATGTATGAAAAACCAAACAGAAATTGTAAGGACTGAGAAAAATTACCTTTTGTAGATAACTATATATGTCCTTGAGAAATTGCAAACGTAAAAAATCAATATCCTATAGTAGATAACTATGTTAACATGCATGCTTTTGTAAAGTGGGCTTTCTTCTTTCTCTGTTTAGATGGACTAGCTAGAGTTTTAATTAATTGTATATGCATAGACAATGATGCATGAAGCACTGTTAGTGCCTGTTACGTACGTAAAATGAATTGACTGCTTGCATGCCTTTGGGTCACTTTTTAGAGTCTACTTTCCTCGAAGACCTTGACTGTTAGCTAGAATGCATGCTAGTCTTTGGATGGCTAGAATTCAGGTTGTTGCACAGTTGAATTAAGTTATATATTGTACTGATATTTTACTATTATTATTTGTTACTACTTTTAAGATTAATTTAATTTGACTTAATTTTACAAAGCACTGAATAAAATAATAATAAAAGAATAAAATAAAATCAAGAATTAGTGTTTAACAAATAATATATAATAGTGCCGACTAATTGCCAGTTGGAACAGTTAACAGTACCGATTTTGTTTAAATTCACTTCACTGTTCTCCTACCATTGACTTGCAAGTCTACGCACAAACGACAACTGCACTAGTCACCAAGACATTTAAGACAATCTGAAAATGTGTGATAATTAATATCAGAATTGAAGTTTTTACAATCATAAAGTTCTAGCCACTGAATTACAACTATGTATTTAGAATTCATAATGAAATCTCAATCGATCATAACACTTTTATAATAATAAAGTATAGAGAATAAATTGCATTTACAAGTATTTTAGTGATATGTGTGCTCCGTTTAAATCCGTCCCTGAATTGTTCTAAATTATACCACTCAGTTGGGCTCCATTATTTCTTACTGAAATTTTATTATTCACCTAATTAATTAATCCCAATTTTGTATAAAGAATAATATATGTCAATCAATACTATGCCTTGTGTGTAAAGCTGAGTCTAGCATAATATAAATTCAGCATATGACAGCCTATGCTCTTCCATTATGACCACAACAAAGTAAATTTGAGTCGTCCAATAATTGAACAATTTTTTTTATACACGGAGAACATCTTCGGCCTTCATACCAATACTACATAATTGGGCCTTACTATCTTACCAATGCCACATATTGGGCTTGTAATTCCTAGCAATACTACAAATTGGGGCCATAATTTTTGAGCTGAAAATGGTCTTCTGTTGGATGTCTTATACCAAAACTCGTATTTTTTTCCTCTTTTTATTTGTTTTGTTTTTGTACATCATGGAGACAAAAACATACAATTACGTCAATTGGGAATTGTAACGACCCTGTTGCCGGTTTAGGAATCGCGACAAGAAAACCAGACCCTATATAAGAAAATCCAAATAGACAACTGAAACAAGCTTAAAATGTGAGGAGTACAAAGTTTAGAGTACAAAGCTATATTTTTCACACTCACGCCTCACTTCTAATTCTTATTCTCACACTTACATGAGCTCTATCTATACCTATATATACCTGTCTAAAGTTGGTTATGACTTGTTTAGATTGTACTTGATACAATATAATATACTTCTAGATTGTACTTGATACAATATAATATACAACAACAAACTATTATAATATTCTCTAGTACATTCCTAAACTACCGACTTCATAGATCAGTTTAGAATATTCTTGATACAAACTTTAAAGTAGTATTTTCTAGAAACCTCTTCATTGTCAACGTTGATTAATCTTAGAATGGGCTGGGCCTCTTCCGATAAGCTCTTGTAAATATAATTTATATGGACCAAGCTCTTCCAATTATTTGGATCAATGTATATTTTGATGAAATATTGGTGCTGTCTTCATCAACACCTATGACCAGCATGTCGAAAGAATAGATCGGAAGGTGCCGACCTTGTTTCTGCTCTAGCATTTTCATTGTTGTTCCCAACCTAAATAAAAAAATTTATTAATAACATGATTACAACGGAGACTTAAATAATGATATTTAAATAAAATAATTGAACTTAAAGAAAACAGTTGTCAAGATAAATTAATTTAACGACCTTATAATGATCCCAGATGTTCAAGAGGCCATCCTCACCAGCACTAGCAAACACAGATGCTTTGTCAGGACACCACTATGTTAGATAAAAAAAATGTTATTAAACTTAAAATAAAAAAGGGATATGATCTTTACATTTTCATTGCTACATTTATAATCAAATAGCTTTGAAGTCATTTGCAAATAAAATATAAAAATATTCAAACAGATGTTAACAACAGGGATTCAATTCCCTGATTTTTCATCGTATATGGTTCGACCAAATGGCTTTCTAACTAGTACCAAAATACTTGCAAATCATTTTTGTCTAATGATTTCCAGGATAAAACTGGCACCATTTAACAGAATATTTCAATGGAACAGTCTAGTGTTGTTTTTTCAAATACATGACAAACTTTTGGGTCAGTTGCAAATCAAGTGAGAATGACTGGGTGTTTTTTATATTAAAAAAACAAAAAACAAAAAAGATTGACTGGGTGTTTTCTTCCAAATGAAAAATATTGCAGGTGCAATTTGCAACAAATACAATCCAACAAAGTAAGCATCAGGTGAGTAACAATTTAATTATGCCTGGATGGAGAAAAGAGGAGCATTGTGGCCTTCAAAGTTCAAACTTGTGAAATGGTAACGCAACCCCACCAACAGTAAGATAACGGCGATCAAACAAACGCACAGTTTTATCAGCAGATCTAAAACAAAAGCACAAGCCGAGAAATAAATACAATTCAGGTTCACATTTAGTTCAGAGAAGAGTCAGCTAACCTACCCAGTGAGAATAAGGTACTCATTTTGTGCATTCCAGTCTACACAGTGAAGATCATCATCATGTGCTTTCTCAACCTAACAAAATTCAAAATTTCAAAATAGTTCAGATATTATTCCAAGGTAATCATGGAAATCAAAGTTATACAACATGCCAAGACTTATTCATCAAAATTAAAGCGAAAGAGAAAGAGACTTTAACAACAGGAGCATTTCCAGAGCGAACATCCCAAAGAATGAGGCAAGAATCGTCACCGACACTACAGAACTCCTGTGCACTAAACCATCATAAAGGAAAAGAAAATGAAATAATTAAAATTTGTCTTCAGTCTTCACCAAAGCCCCTAAAGATTATTTTATTACTTAAGTACCTAGAGGGGCAGAACTGAACATCTTCAACAGTTGCGTCATGGCCTTCAAATACCCCTCGAGGACCTAATTTGGGGCTACTTCCCGATTCACTCAATCCTGCCCTGCATTTTTCCAGAAGTGATGTAGTCTTGTATGCTCCACAGTACAACAGCCTTATCCTGCCCTGCATTTTTCCAGAAAATGTTTTTTTATTTTAGATTGCCAATTGAAATTGAACACTACATATAAGTTTCAAATTTTCAATTAACAAAAGGCATAGACCTCCTGAAAGTACAAAGGGCTCAGTAGGACACATGGCAAGTGCAAACTCAGCATTTTCTCTGTGACCTGTCAGTTTCTGATTGCAAAAGAAATATTTTTATATATATTGGGTTAAAATTTAAAAAGTCATTGACAAAAAAATATGCCATGGTTATGAATACTTAAATGCGTTAACAGGACCATATTTGGACAAGACTCGGCAGCTCCATTGACAGGATGTCGATTTGGCTGAGCCTCCACATCCCATATAAACACCTAAAATTAAAATACAACATCAATAGATATATAAACAGTATTAATCTGCAAGTATAATAAAAAGAGAGATGTATACATACATCAGGACTTTCAGTATGTGTAGCAACTATTTTTCTGTTTTGAGGTAGCTCTCTAATTCGGATTACCTGTACATGACAAGGAATTAGTTTTTAAATTAATCAGAGTGTGGAATATTTTTAAACAATTTTTTTTTTATAAAAAAAATGATGTTTTTTGTTAGATACCTCCCCCGGATGTAATAGAGTCTTGTATCTCTTCACAAATGGAGATTCTACAAATGGAGATTCTTCTTCTTCATTGAACTAAAGGCAAAATTTTATACTTGCATGAGCCAAATACTAGTAGAGATGTGGTAATAAAATATGTGGGAATATATAGGAAAGATAAATATTTGCAATCTACTTGAGAAATATCCTCAGCAGTTGCAACTCTTGGTTTCACAATGCCACAATTTGTGATTAACAGTGTGTTTGGGATAGAGCCATCAGTCTAAAAGAAAAGAAAAGAATAACAACAAATGAACAAAAGTTTAAAAAAGTTTGAATCAGAGATGGTATCTATTCAAAATTTCAAATATAAAATATAAATCAGAGATCTTCTTTCCTGCTCAGCGAGATATAGATGCTGACGGTTTTCTTATGTTCCTTGCTCAAACTGTGAACCCCATCTATAATCAACAAAATTAGTAAGATTATTATATAATTTTTTGACTAAAATAAAGGACTTGCAGAAAAAGTATTGTTGTTTCACCTACATAAGAACAAATGTTTGCAATGTATCAGGGGAACAAAACAATTTAAATGTCAGTATGTTTTGCCAGAATCTACAAATTCAGAAAATCCAGGGGTATAAGTAGAAGATAACATTAATCTAAGATACATCATGCATGAAATAGAGCAGGGATGAGGACAGTACTGCTCCAACAAAAAAATGAACTCGTTACTGATAACATCTAAACCCCTAAAGAACTACTCTTGAAAACATCTAAACCGTACAAAACAGTTTACACTAAATATTTAGGGAAAAATAAACTTCATTTCTGGAGATCTAACAAAAAAATGCCGTCGTACTGATAAGAATTCTTGAATCAGAACCTCATAATCCCACAGTATAACTTACATTAAAAGATTTAGTGTGTAATAATCTGAATAACATGAAAGTAAGAGGTACAACCATTGCCAAAAGCTCTTATTTGTCAAAACTGAGAACCAAAACCGCAAATAAACTACACATTGCCTAAAGCTCTAGCTATATCTACATGAGCATACCAACACGAGAGAGAAGGCCAAACGAGCTTGTGGTTTGTGAACCAGTCGTAGATAGATGGTATATTAGATTCCCAGTTCTCGTACTCCATCATCTTTCTCCGTCTCTCTCAATCTCTTTCTCTTTCTCGCACTATTCCTGCTCTCTATTTTTTTTTTTTTTTTGGGAATGACAAATAATAGTACCCGAAATCAATGCTCATGACATGTATAACAGAATCTCTTTAACAAACTAACTACCTGAGATCCGCTGCGTATACTTCTCATTTCCAGAAATGGAAGGAAGCTTGAAGCTTCCAAGAAAAGCCTAGTGAAAATGAAATGAAAACAATTTTTAATTTGACCCTGTTATAATTCGTTTTTGCAATCAACACCATCTCGAGCGATGGGCTGGACTATATCGGGCCTTATCATTTGAACCCAGTATGCACTTGACAAAGAGTGAACGCATATACTCGTCGTTAATTAAATGGAATTAATGTTATTATTTGTAGCGCTAATTAAGTCGATTACTATAAATCTTGTTTTTGTTTCTTTTAATAAGTTTAACTAAAATCAGCTTTTACCCAATCCCCCTCCCCTAGAGGTAAGTAAATTGCTCATAACTCTTGACTCGCTCGCTAAAAGCTCATTAACAACTTGCTCATTAATAACTCGCTCATTAATTAAGAACTAAGTTACATGAATCCTGCCACATCTAATCCCTTGAATCAAATTTGTAGATATATGTGAAGATGCTTTTTTATTATTGTTTTAATAATGTAAATTTGTAGATATGTGACAAAGAGATAGCTGCGAGTATGTGACATGTGGGGCCATGAGAACCGACAAGAAGATAGCTGTTTGATTTTGTTAAATTTACTTATGGACAATTATTTGTTAAATTATGTACTGTTTAATTAGATTGGATTATGATAATTTGTTAAATTCTATAAATGAAAAATTAGTTTTTGAATGATACATCTTAAACAAAATACTCAAAACAATATTTAAATAAGCTTGATTTCTTAATTTGCTCATAACTTGCTCATTAATAGCCCACTCATTATCAACTCGCTCAGTATCGCTCATTAACTTAATGAGCTGAGCATGAGCATACCTCAACTCGCTTATTAATCAACCCTACCCTCCCCCATCTCAAAAACTAAAATAAAAATAAAAAAATCAAAGAAATTTAATATTACAGCAGAAAATGAATACACGTTACAATAAAAAAGATTCATAACAAAGACAAATTTGTCCAGCCGCACAATATACTCTTAGTTAATCATGAATAATTAATAAATATATTAAAGCATAAATAAGTGGGCTAAATCAAATTAAATAGCAATATTACATCTAAAGTATCCGACATCTAGGGTGCCAACCGTCAGCAGGTTGGGTGAGAGTATTTTCATATTCTGTTAATGAAAAAAACTTTACACTTGCTCATACTCAATAAGTTAAACATCTAAACTTTACATCTAAACTTTACACTTGCTCATACAGTTGTTGATGGTGTAGATAGGTATAGAATTTTGTAGTCTATTTTCCTACACTTTTTTAATTTTTAAATTTATAAAAAAAAAAGAAAACCTAAACACACAAAGTAAGATCAAACTGCAAGCGTATAATCTATATTTGTAATTTTGAAATATTTCTTATGTACTCATCATATATTGGATCTAAGGCTCGGCCCAGTTTGTGAGATCGATGTGTTTAGTTTAGGAAGCAGATTGAAGATTTGTTTAATTTAGGCACCGGCCCAAGCCCAATATATGACACTAGGTCCATTCCCCATTCGTGAATCAATGTTTGAGTATGTTTGTTTGAGTGTCATTAGGCAATTCATGAAATTGTTGTACGGGATATTTCATGAAATTAATACGGCGAATTTTATGAAATTTGATTTGTGAGTATTTATATGACAATTCGCAATTTATTTAGCGGTCAACAAAATATTAACAAATCTGGGGAATTTACTTTTGACTGACTCTAGATCTCACTTATTCAGTGTTTGAAAATACTTATTTTTTTTGGATTAAGTTTGAAAATACGTACAACTATACACCGTTCTAGTAACAGTATAGAATAGTGCCACATCTCAGCCCTTTGATCAAGGGTAGAGCATATATATCACGACCATTCAAATCTGATCGTGCAGATCAGAAGAAGTCGAGGATTCAAACAGAAGAATTATAGTCGAGTCAGACGTGCAAGTTTTAATTTCAAGTGAAGGTTGTTTAAGGCTTTAGCATTTGCATAGAACTTTATTTTTCAAGTATAGCTATATATCTACAATAATACCTAATAGAGCTTGAATATTTTAGATTACAAGAAATCAATGCCATAAAATACACAAAATTATTTAAATCTCTGTCTTAAGTTAATAACAAAGCTGCTAAGGCAGCGTTATTTAATCTAGTTACATAAGGTATACATAGATCCTTCACATACAACACATGCTTATTAATGTTTTTTTGTTCAATCAAAGCAAACTAATTTCCTCTGAAATCTCTGACAGCTCTATGCTACATGAATCAACTTGAGAGCATCTGACAGACGACACCTCGTCCGGAGAGCCTGTCGTGAAAGGTCTCGGCGGCATCTCCAAACTATCAGCTTCACACTGCAGCATCTCTATCACTCTGCTCATGGAGGGTCTGTTAGATGCCCTCATTTGAATGCACCACAAGGCAACCTTATATAGAATTCCTTCTGTTTCTCCAAATTGTGAAACACTATTGTGCAAATTATTATTAAGTGCCTCATCTGCAAGTTTCATCTGGTCGTAGATCCATGACGGATAATAGACTTGGCTCGAGCTCTCTTCATGATTATTAACATTTCTTCTTCCGCTCGCCATCTCCATCAGCATCATTCCAAAACTATAAACATCTGCTTTGTATGATATCACACCAAAGGCTCTTGATATTAGCTCAGGAGCTATATACCCTATGGTACCTCGTGCCGTGTTAAGTGTCACCAAATTGTATTCTCTAGAGTATAGTTTTGCAAGTCCAAAGTCGGAAATTTTTGGAGTCAAGTTATGATCCAATAGGATATTGTGAGGCTTTATGTCGAAGTGCAATATCTGCATCTCACACCCGCGATGAAGGTAGTCTATACCTCGTGCAATGCCTAGGGCAATCTCTCTTTTTTTCTCTATGGTAAAAGAGTTGTTACTTGAAGAGAAGATAAACTTGTCAAGTGAGCTCTTCGGCATATAAGGATACACAAGTGCCCGCTTTGACCCCTCTGAGCAAAACCCAATAAGACGCACTATGTTTGCATGGTGAATCCTACCGATCGTTGCCACTTCGCTGATGAAATCATCACCGTCACTCAATGAATTGGTTAATATTTTGACAGCAACCAGCTGACATCCAGTAAAGAGTTTACCTTTGTAAACTGATCCAAAACCACCTTGCCCTAGCTTTTCTTTGAAGTGGTTTGTCATTATAGTGATCTCTATGAAATCGTACCGTTTAATAGCAAGCATCTCATGTTTTCGTAAAAACTTTTCGACATAGTTGGTTGATAGAGAAACTTGCTTGTACTTGTGAAGAAGGAACAAAAGTATTGTGCAAGGAACTAATGTAAGCCGTAGTCCTGCAAAAAGTTCAAAATCAGATAATGGATAATTCAAATTAAATGACTTAAAAGGGAGATGATTAAAATCCAAAGCCTTGGCCCTTGGCTTTAATATTTTGTAAAGTATTTGTCTAAAACAATACTTCTAAAAACAAAAACTTTGAAAGTATAGTTGAACTTCAAAATAATTGCAATTAATTATGTTTATTCTAAATTAGTATCCCAGTCTATCCTATATTTTTGTTTCACCCATAGAAATCAGCCACATTTAATTGTTTAAATGGTTGTTTTGATCAATTTACTCTTGAAATTGATCCGTTTTGTATTTGGTCCTTACAGCTCAGACTATTAATGTGTTTTGCTCCACTTATTCATTTTTCCGTGGTTTTTTCATAGAGGAGAATGTTAAATTTTATTGAATGGAATTTTGGATCAAATTCTTTTAATGAAACCAACTACCAAACACTGGACTAAAATCACAACACAGTTTCAAACAGAGAAGCCAGAAAGTTAATTACTTCAATAAATCCTAGTTAATTTTGAAATCAAAAGAGGTGTCAGTGTGGAGATTCCACTATCTTCTATGACTGTTAACAAAAAGGAGATTTACATGTGGGGAAGAGGGGATTCATTTAGAAAGTTTGCTTACCTAATAAAATAAGAAGAATGTCCAGAAGAGCAACCAATATGAGCATGAAAGCAAAAGCCACATGCGAATTAGGATAGGCAAATCTTGGAGGTAGTAGAAAGCATTCCAAAAATGTTGTCTGAATTGAAAGCAACGCTTGGAGCTTGGCGCCAGTACTTGCATATTTGTGTTTCATGATGTACTTGATGTTACTGCATAGATAACAAAAAGAAATTTGGAAGAGAGAAGGTTATATGTTGATTTATTTATTTTATTGTATATTTTGATGTAATCTCTTAGGTGATTATCAAGCAACTGTTTCTTAGGTGATTGTCAATTGTTCAACTGTGACAGTTCAAATGGCGTCTCTTAAGTTTACAGCACTTCGATAGATGTTAACAAACAATAAAGGTAGAAACTTCTTTCAGAAAGATTGTTAAAATTAATCTAATTGGGGAGATGGATAAGATTTATATTAAATGGATAAGGCTCTATTCATACAGTTATATATATTTGGCATTTGTAAATGTTTGAAGAAGTTGGAATCGGCATATTATCTTTAAATTATGAATTAGGTGACTCGGATTTTTTTTCAAAATGATTTGTTTTGTGCTAAAAATATAAGAATAATGTATACAAAATAATTTGTTTAAGGAAAAAAGAGTTTTACTCATATAATTGACTAGTATAATAAAATACAAGCGTGTAAGAAAAAAAAAACCTAACAGAATGAATTACAAATTACATAGACGATAAAATATTACATAATTGATGATAAAGTAATATATTGAATTAATACACATAACATTTTAAATTTAAGCTATATTTTAAGACAAATAAAGTTAGAGCATAATTTTTTGCAGCCAAAAGTTTAAATGCTATACTAGATTGGTTTATATACCCTTGCACTACTTTAGGGATATTGAAAATTAAAACAGAGATAGTTAATTACATTGTTTTAACCGGCCTTAGCTGATCAGACAACAGAAAAGTAAATACGAAATTAGAAAAAGGCAAGTTCGCAGTGACTACAAAATAAGAAAAAGTTCCATCGAGTTTCCAGACAAAACTCGACCAGATAATCTGATTCTAAAACATTGATTCGACCGAATTTCAGCGTAAAAATAACCTAGTGGTGTAAATAGGTAAGAAATTCGTGCTGGACCAATTTTCCAAATCAGGTTTGAAATCAGGACAATTTAATATCTAATAACTTTTGAGGGAGATGGAATATGATGAAAATTGTATATTGAGAATTCTGATTTTACAAGTTCTCTATACATGCATACATATAGCCTATTGTGCTACTAGCCGTTGGCTGTTTTCCTTAATAAGAGATTGATTGATCTCTTGTCTAATTACATCCTAAATGTAAGCTAGGTACCAATTACAGATATACAGCTGTATTTTGCTATGCTAGTTTATTTGTTGCCTAAATACAACCAAAGATGAATCTTCTGAGGTTGTATTATTTTCTCCAACACTCCCCCTCAAGTGGGGTTCGAATAAATTGATTGAGCCCAACTTGTTGAGTATGTTTAGATGACTAGTCTTGTCGAGTGCCTTTGTGAAAATATCTGCCAGTTGCTCTTTGCTTCTGACAAACGGAGTTTCTATTTCTCCAGACTGCACTTTTTCTCTAACAAAGTGACAGTCCACCTCTATATGTTTTGTCCTTTCATGGAAGACCGGATTGGATGCAATATGCCGTGCGGCTTGATTATCGCAGTACATTTGCATGGTTTTTGCGTGGTCTATCTTCATGTCACCGAGTAGTTGTTTAATCCAGATAAGCTCACTTGCTGTGGATGCCATGGCTCGATATTCTGCTTCTGCACTTGAACGAGCGACAACATTCTGCTTCTTGCTTTTCCAAGTCACCAAGTTGCCACCTACAAAGGTACAAAAGCCAGTGGTTGATTTTCTGTCACAGCTCCCGGCCCAATCTGCATCAGAAAAACCAACCACATCATTAGAACCATTTTTTCTCATCCAAATCCCTTGACCTGGAGTGCATTTGAGGTATCTAAGTATTCTATCAATTGCACTCAAGTGACTGGTACGCGGAGCATGCATAAATTGACTTACCATACTAACTGCAAATGAGATATCAGGTCTGGTAACTGTAAGATATATTAGTTTTCCCACCATCCTTTGGTATTGTCCTATGTCAGATAGTAATTCACCATCTTCTAATCCCAGTTTAGTGTTGGTTTCCATTGGGGTATTGGCTGGTTTAGCTCCTAGTTTACCAGTCTCTTTTAACAGATCAAGTACATATTTTCTTTGAGATAGAAATAATCCTTTATTTGAGTGAGCTATTTCTATTCCAAGAAAATATGAAAGTTGTCCAAGGTCCTTGATATCAAATTCCCTTTTTAAATATTGTTTTACCCTTGTAATTTCCTCATTGTTATTTCCAGTAATAATAATATCATCTACATAAACTAGAATAATAGTAGTGATGTTTTGCGAATGTTTTATGAACATAGAAGAATCTGCTGTACTTTTGATAAATTTAATTTTTAAAAGAGAAAAGCTTAGTTTGGCATACCATGCTCTTGGAGATTGTTTGAGGCCATAGATTGCCTTCTGTAGTTTACACACTAGTGATGGATCTGACTCATTTTTGTGTCCTGGAGGAAGAGTCATATAGACTTCTTCTTCCAAATTTCCTTGAAGGAATGCATTTTTGACATCCATTTGAGACAAGTTCCATCCTAAATTGGTGGCTACCGATAGTAGAATTCTAACTGTATTCATTTTTGCTACCGGTGCAAAGGTCTCTTGGTAGTCGACACCATAAGTTTGAGTAAATCCTTTGGCTACTAACCTAGCTTTGTACCTTTCAATAGTACCATCATAATTGTATTTGATCTTATATACCCATTTGCACCCTACAGGTTTCTTATTTTTTGGTAAGGTAATTATATCCCATGTGTTATTTTTTTCTAAGGCTTGAAGTTCTTCTTCCATAGCCTTTTTCCAAATGGGACTTTGATTTGCTTCACCAAAGGTGGTCGGTTCAATTTGGTTATTAATGTTACCCAAGTAGGCCCGGTATTCTGGTGAAACCTTTGTATAAGAGATATAATCTTGAATTGGATACATCACCTGATGGGATACATAATCCCTTAACTTGACAGAAGGTTGAGTTTGTCGTGTAGATCTTCGCAAGGCAATTTCTTCTTGAGTTGATTCTCCACTTGACTCATGTTCTCCCCCTGAAGGAATTGCAGGTGGTTCACCATGTTGAAGAATTTCAGTGGAGTCACCAAGCTGAGGAGTAGGTGTTTCATCATCTTGAACGTTATGCATAACCTGTACTTCATTTATTTCTTCTGGAAAAACAAAGTTAGTAGGAGGTAACATAATTGGTTGGCCTGATGGATGTATGTGCTCATTTGTAGGATAATAGGGTTTATTTTCAAAAAAGGACACATCTCTCGAAAAATAAACCTTAAAATTTGTTGGATCATAGCATTTATATCCCTTTTTTTCAGAAGAATATCCTAAAAAAATAGTTTTGACAGAATTTTTGTCTAACTTGTCATGTCGTTTAATATGTACGAAGCAAGTGCATCCAAAAACTCGAATATGGTCAAGATCAATTTTTCTGCCTTTGAGAATTTCTAGAGGACTCATGTTTTTTAATCTTGCACTTGGTAACCTATTTATAAGATAGATGGCTGTTAACACTGCATCTGACCAATACATTTTTGGGACATTATTTTGAAAAAGAAGTGATCTAGTGACTTCAAGGAGATGACGATTTTTTCTTTCTGAAACACCATTTTGTTCAGGGGTATTAATGCATGTGGTTTGATGCAGGATTCCTTTTGACTTAAAGAACTCTAGAAATGTTTTGTTGACATATTCTGTCCCATTATCGGATCTAAAAATCTTAATTTTCGCATTAAATTGATTTTCAACAAAATTAAAAAACTCTTTGAAACATGAAAAAACTTCATTTTTTCCTTTTAAAAGATAAACCCAAGTAGTACGAGAGAAATCATCGATAAATGTGACAAAATATTTAAAATGGTTATAAGAATCAACCGGGGCTGGACCCCACACATCCGAATGAATTAAATCAAATTTTGCTTCTGATTTACTAGTAGATAAGGGAAAAGGCAATCTGGTTTGTTTTGCAAGTTTACACACATCACAGTGACTAGAGTCTAGATTAGAACAAAACAATTTATTTAAAATTTGATCAGATGGATGACCAAATCTCCAATGCAGTAGTTTGTCACGGTCTATTGGACTTAATGACACATGACATTTATTTATGGGTTCTTCAAGATAATAAAGCCCATTTTTTAAAAATCCCTCATCAATTGTATTCCCTGATTCTCGATCCTGAAGAGTTACTTTATTTGGTGAGAAAATGACATTACAATTCAACTCTTGGGTTATTTTACTAACCGATAATAGGTTTGAGTTAAAGTCTGGTAAATACAAAATATCATTCACATTTTTTGTAAGGAATTTGGTTGTACCAACACCTTGAATTTGGACCTTATTTCCATTTGCAACAATCACATGTTGAGGGTCTTTATTTTGTGTAATATTTTCTAATTTGGTTGGATCCCATGTCATATGATCCGTTGCACCCGAATCAATAATCCATTTACTAGTGTTATGACATATATTTGCATATTTAAAATTATTGTCAATTTTAAAAGAATTAAACATGAGTTTAGAGGATACGGAACCTGAATTTTGTTTCTGTAGCAAACCATTCAATTGAGTTATTAGCTGAGTTAGCTGCACACTTTGGGCCACAGATGATCCAGAGAGAGAAGAGTTGGCCTGTTGGTTTTTTGTTGTTTCGGATCCAAGTCCAGTCATTTCCATCCCTATTTCATCTCTATTCGGATCTGACCCCTTGCTCAAGCCGCTAAAACTCCTCTCCCTTTTTTCGCCGCCCCACCTGTCCTTGTTGCGCACCGGCCGGAGATGAGGATGTAGCACCCAGCACCCTTCGCGGTTGTGCCCTGCGCGCTTGCAGTGGTCGCACCGGTTGGTTGCTGTGGTTCCCCTCATCTTGAAAACCTGAGTGCTGGTTGCTGATTTTTTTTTTTTTTTTTTTTTTTGTGTGTGTTATAGAATCCTAATGGCTTGAAAATTGTTTAATTTTTGTGGGGTAAAATTGATAAGGACAGATACGACTTGATTGTGTGGTATTTTTTTTTTTTTGGTTGACCCTTTACTGATACTGGCACGGGTATCAGTTCAGATCTGAACTGAGCGTTTCTGGTAAAAAATGTTTTGTTGGTACAAAGATTTCCTAGTACAGAGAGTTTGATGGTTTTGAATAAAATGTTTTTGGTATGTGCAAATGAATAAAACGAATTTTTTTTTTTTTTGCTGATTTTTGGTTAAAAAAAATAAATAAATAATAAGAAGAACTGATTGAATCTGGGTTCTTTTGGCTCTGTCGGCTCTAGACCCTCTTGTTTGCTTGTTGCTTGAATCTGGCTCTATCGGCTCTCGACTCTTTGTTTGCTTGTTGCTTATTGTGATGATGCTGCAGTTCTCGTTAGCTGCAGTCTGGTTGTTGATTTGCGGAATTTTTGAGTCAGGATTTATCCTGCTCTGATACCATAATAACTTTTGAGGGAGATGGAATATGATGAAAATTGTATATTGAGAATTCTGATTTTACAAGTTCTCTATACATGCATACATACTCCAATGCAGTAGTTTGTCACGGTCTATTGGACTTAATGACACATGACATTTATTTATGGGTTCTTCAAGATAATAAAGCCCATTTTTTAAAAATTCCTCACCAATTGTATTCCCTGATTCTCGATCCTGAAGAGTTACTTTATTTGGTGAGAAAATGACATTACAATTCAACTATATCTGACCATAATAACTGCAAGACAATTTTGGAGAAAAGATATATAGTTTTTTGTTTACCTTTTGGTAGTAGCCCAGCAATGCTGCAGAAGAGAGCACATCCTTTTGTCCTCGTCTTCTCCACCATTAAAAAAATTAAAAAATGACCCATCTGTCATGCTCCAGCTTACCACAAATCCCTTTCTCAATATCCGCATCAGTTCAACACCATCAATATCGTTCCAAGCCACGTTCCAAGCCATTATTGGCATCTCATAATAATCAGCTTTAGTCTTTCCTACATACCTACATGACTCGGGGACACTGGTAGCGTAGCCATCGAAATTAGGTGTGGCATAAATTCTTGAATGAGGCCCATCCGTACAATAAATTAGCTTGTACATTGAGTCCTCCAATTCTTCCGTACAATTGAAGAAGAAGATATCAATTGAATAAATTGGATCAAGGTCGATGTTGTCATTTCCATAAAGGTCGAACCAAGTATATAAACTACTAGGGTTTGAATAAAAAAACGCCTGCTTATTTTGTAAGCGGCAGCCCCCTTCTGCCAAGACAGGATCGACAAGCCTAAGTTTCTTGTTTTCGGTCGACATATCTTTTACAAGATATGTGGTGGCCCCGAAGGATAACACTGTGTCGTGGCCATTACACTGCAACTCATAGGCATTCCAATTGCATTTTCCAGGAAGATGATAAGGATAAGTGATGTTTAAACATGAACAGCTGGAACGTTCTAAATTGTAAAGGAGGAAGAGAACAATTAGTAAGTTTAAGAATTTCATGATTTTTTTTCTGTTATTGGTTAGCATATGAACCAACTAATGGAATGGTTTATATAGATGATGTATATGATGAGGAAGAATCAATGAAAATGAGCATAGAAGGAAAAACCGGCCGTTCTGGCCCGGAAGCGGCCGGAGCCGATCCGATTTTATTCCGACTTACTCGGTAGTATAGATTCCAGTCAAATTTCGGCCAGAACGGTACAGTTTCAGTCAAATTTCAGCGAAATGCACTGTAGTACTAAGAAAGCAATTATTTTTTTTTTTTGGCTGAAGCGGGATTCAAACCCAACCGCCCCACTACCAACAACCAACAATACCACTAGACCATTGTATATCTTGTTATTAGAAAGCATACTTAGAGGTATATATGTTGTATTTGAGTCAGAAATTGTTTTTTTTTTTTGCAATCACTAGATCATTGCATATCTTGTATTATTATATTGTATTAGTGGATTATTTAATTGTAATTATTTGTCTAAACTTGACAAATTATTTTTTTTTGATAAATTTTTTCCTATTTTTCTAGTATAAAACAAGCTTCTAGCAAAAAAAAGTCTGAGGTTCCGATCCAATTCGGCCGATTCCGACCGATTCATCCGATTCGGATCCCCTGGCCAAAAGTCTGATTCCGATTCTGATTTTTCCTTCTATAAAAATGAGGTCAAATAATTACTGATCTGAGAATTTTCCTTGATGTTGATGTGCATATTATTTTAGACTACAAAAGATATTTTTGGATGATCAAAGTCATTTACTAAAAGCTTGATATGACCTCTAGGGAATAGTTCTGGAGAATTTTGCTTTACGTTTATCCGTTCAATTTCCATTAACACATAAAAAGAACGAATACAACACAACAATAAAAAAACATCAAATTATTACAGAGGGAAGAACTATTACAGTAATAATTAACTATTACTAAGAACTAATATGCCTAATCACCATAAAGTATATAAAAATCTAATACAAGTAAAAGCAAAGAAGCATCCAACACACAAACTATTGAGTAATAACCAAGGCTTTAATAATCGAAATTGGAATCATAATCGATAAGTTGACCGTAGAAAAGAAATCGGGTGAATTGGTAGGAATAGGCAGAATCGGTTCGGAAACTTAGATTTTTTTTTTCATGTTAGAAACTTGTTTTGTACTAAAAAAATTTGAAAGATTGATAAAACATTAATTTGTCCAAAACAAAGATGCTGGAAAAAAAATCAGTCTACTGGATTGCTATGCTTAATGTTAATTCCTAGTAAAAATAGGACAAAAATAACAAAAAGAATAGAAATTTAAGAAAAAAAATTGAAAAATTGAAAAATGAAGAGCAAAATGGAGACGTCCAATGAACATAGAAATAGAGAAGAGAAGACACAATTTGGAAAAGAATTTAAAAAGAAACAAAACATCATAGTTATCAACAAGCATTAATTATAAGCTTGTTCAACAGTGAGATTAATTATTAGTGAATGAGTCAACCTCACACTTGACCACATAATAATTCACAAGCAAAACCAAAACAATTTATTGGGCTCAGATATAAAATTGTCAAAACTCATCATGAACCACTAGAAACTTCAAATTTACTATAGTAAAAAGTAATGCACCAAGTCTATTAAAAAGATAAGTTAAAGATTCTTCCTCCCAAAGCCATTTCCAATTTCTTTGAGCACCATTTTCTTTCTTGAACAGAAATGCAAAACAATAATTTTTTTCACCAAAATGGTGAGAATCGGCCTAATTCAGAAAAAAAAAAAAACTCGCCCAATTCTGATCCAAGTCTGCTGAGTCAACCAGAAATTGGCCGGCATTTTTATTCATAACCAAAAAAAAATATAAAATATTATTAATAACCCGACTCCCGACGATTTTCCACCCATACCCAACCCGCCCCCCCATGGGGCGGTTTACCCCCCCCCCCCCAACCCGCCCCTCCAGTGGGGCGGTTTAGTCTATTTTTTATTTTTTATTTTTTTTAAATACCCTCCCTCCCCAAACAAACCCTACCCGCCCCCCCACAGCCCCCCCACCCGAAACCACCCCCAACCCGCCGGTTTTGGCCCAAAAACGTCGTTTTTTCGTCCCGAACGCGACATTTCGCATCTCTCAACCGTTCCCGACTCCTCTCTCTCTCTCTCTACCGCCCTCTCCCTCTCTCCCTCTCTCTACCCGCCACCCTCTCTCTCTCCATTTCATTTTCATTTTTTCGTCCCGTCACCGCCGCGCCGTCGCTCCGAATTCATTTTCGGGTATGAAGTTATTTCTTTAACTTGTTTATAAATTATTTAGATTTTTATAAATTATTTGGAATTTTGTATAAATTATTCGAAATTACGGGATTTATATGAAATTGTTAGAAATTGCGGGATTTGCTTGAAATTGTTGTTATTGAATTTAGTAGAAATTGATTGGAATTGTTTAGGGTTGTTAGAAATAGTTTGAAATGTTTGAAAAATGGTAGAAATTTTTACAAATTGTTAGAAATTGTTAGAAATTATTAAATTAGAAATGTTAGAAATTGGAATTGTTAGAAATTATTTGATTGGAATTGTTAGAAATTATTTGATTGGAATTGTTAGAAATTAGTTGATTGGAATTGTTAGAAATTAGTTGATTGGAATTGTTAGAAATTATTTGATTGGAATTGTTAGAAATTATTAGAAATTGGAATTGTTAGAAATTATTTGATTGGAATTGTTAGAAATTATTTGATTGGAATTGTTAGAAATTATTTTATTGGAATTGTTAGAAATTATTTGATTGGAATTGTTAGAAATTATTTTATTAGAATTGTTAGAAATTAGTTGATTGGAATTGTTAGAAATTAGTTGATTGGAATTGTTAGAAATTATTTGATTGGAATTGTTAGAAATTATTAGAAATTGGAATTGTTAGAAATTATTTGATTGGAATTGTTAGAAATTGTTTAATTAGAATTGTTAGAAATTGTTTGATTGGAATTGTTAGAAATTGTTTGATTGGAATTGTTAGAAATTGTTTGATTTGAATTGTTAGAAATTGTTTGATTAGAATTGTTAGAAATTAGTTGATTGGAATTGTTAGAAATTAGTTGATTGGAATTGTTAGAAATTATTTGATTGGAATTGTTAGAAATTATTAGAAATTGGAATTGTTAGAAATTATTTGATTGGAATTGTTAGAAATTATTTGATTGGAATTGTTAGAAATTATTTGATTGGAATTGTTAGAAATTATTTTATTGGAATTGTTAGAAATTAGTTGATTGGAATTGTTAGAAATTAGTTGATTGGAATTGTTAGAAATTAGTTGATTGGAATTGTTAGAAATTATTTGATTGGAATTGTTAGAAATTATTTTATTAGAATTGTTAGAAATTAGTTGATTGGAATTGTTAGAAATTATTTGATTGGAATTGTTAGAAATTATTTGATTGGAATTGTTAGAAATTATTTTATTGGAATTGTTAGAAATTAGTTGATTGGAATTGTTAGAAATTATTTGATTGGAATTGTTAGAAATTATTAGAAATTGGAATTGTTAGAAATTGTTACATTGGAATTGTTAGAAATTGGTGTTATAATTTTTAAACTTGATATTTTCAAATGCAGCATGACTAGACATCGACGTGAGCGACCACGAGATATGTCGGAGCCATCACCAGCTCACGCCGATCCCACTGCGGAGGGTGTCGATCCATGGGATGGCGCACCACATCGTGCAGATACGTTCAGTCCTCTCCTGTGGGTCCCTCACAGGATTCACCGTGTCTCACTTGCATCGATAGAGGTACGTTTCAAACAACAAATAGTTATTCAGTTCCACTGGTCTAAAACATTGATAAATGCAGGATGAGTCCATGTTGATGGGTGATAAATTCAGGGCGACTACGGTGATTCTCTTTGGCGGAGAATGATGGGTGACGAGAGTAAGACCCATTTGCCATGGGGCCCGACCAGTACTCGAGCGGTAAGTAATAAAGATTACTTGTAGTATTAGTTTTTTCCATACAACTTATTTTCTAATTAATCGTTATGAACAGTTACTAATGGGGATTCGAGGAGTTGCACACAGCTTGGTGTGCATGGCGAAAAAAAGTTTTCGGGCGTTCGGGTGTACTATGCTGCATCACACTGCTCCGATCGTCGAGGATTCCCAGTTCGATGGACGCCTCATTGGCATGTTGCACGACGCTAGTGAGAACATCAACTGGCGTGAGATCAAGAAAGACTCACCAGCGCCGAACCAGCCAAATCAAGAACGGGAATTAGTATACGACGATGACCTACCACCACCCCCCGAAGGTATTATAAGTTAAATTATTTTACCATACACGTCAATTTTGTTTTACAAAGTGTGTTCTTAACAACTTCAACTCAAATGTTGCAGAAGACAACCCGGATTGGGCGTTCCACGATTGGGTGCTCGACAACAAAAAATGGCACGCCTACTACAATAAATTTAATGTGCCGGTGCAGCTTGGCGAGGTAAGCTGGTTCGTCTCTGTATAAATTAAATTTTCGTTATTTTCATAAAGAAAAACTAACATTATATAACTGCAGGATGGAAATCCTATGTGGTGTGCTGAACCCACTTTCACTGCAGCAGACTTTGGCCTCACCGCCACCGGTGTAGAGGATATCACCGGAGCCACACCATCGATGCCACCCCCCAGGCAGCACGACCACGAGGCTAGTGGCAGTGGGGCACAGCAGCCCACTGATGCTTGGGAGACTGCTGCGTTCGGGACACAGCCCCCGAGCACATATACTGGGGACTGGGAGTTCGATCCATGGGAGACGAATCCATCACAGGGTACTCAGTATGATCCATTGCCCGATTCATACCGACGATCCACGGGCACAATGCAGGAGGACATGCATGTGGATTATTCTGATGACGAGGAGGACGTGCATGTGGATCTGACTCATAACGAGGATCCTCCACAGCCACGGAGGAGGCGTGTGCAGCGACAAAAGACCCGCACGCAGCCGCCGAGGGCGTGCGGGGCGACTCCCAGACTGTCATTGTCCGGTCGTCGTCCTCCTCGTTGATAGTTTTTTATATTTCATATTGTAGACCTGACAGTAGTATTTTTATATTTCCGTTTCTATATTTTATGTTGATTATACGTTATTTGCTGATTTTATTCACTTTGTTTTCGTTTCTATATTTTATGTTGATCAGATGTTATTTGATTATTTTGTTCACTTATGTTTTAAACTATTCACAAATCATAAAATCCATCGTATTAAAAATATAAACAAATACATAAATAAATCCATCGTATTAAATAAAAAAAAAAATAGTAAACCGCCCCACTGGGGGGCGGGTTGGGGGGGGGGGGTAAACCGCCCCATGGGGGGGCGGGTTGGGCATGGGTGGAAAACTTTCGGGAGTCGGGTTATTGATAATATTTTATATTTTTTTTTAGTTATGAATAAAAATGCCGGAGAAATTGGCCAATTTTCCGAACCATGCTAATAACTGGGATAAATTACAAACAGAATGCACATGCTTATTTTATCTTATTTTGAGTCAGTTGAGCTTCAAACCTATTCTTAGAGTTCTCAAAACCGTGCCACCGTGACCAAACACGGCACGAATGGCACGGCACAATAAGGACACGACACGGAACACGGCACTGTACTGTTCACGTGCCGTGCCTTAAGCGTGTCGTGTTTGGGTTTTCTACTGTAGGGCAAGGAACGGCACGGCACGTTTACGAGGAGAGGCATGGCACGGTACGACACGGGAACACGATTAGACACGGTACATTTAGGCATGACACGACGACTCGACTAGGCACGACAGACACGACTAGGCACGACAGGCACGACTAGGCACATGAAGGGCTTGTTTCCAATTTTATTGTCCATGGCTATCGATATTTTTGCCGTTCCAGTCTCCACAGTTGCTTCTGAATCTTGTTTTAGCGCATCTAGTAGGGTTCTAACTGACAAAAGAACAAGACTGGGTGCGGAAGTGTTTGAGGCGCTAGTTTTATTAAAGGATTGGTACGATGCAGAAAAAAGACTTCAGGATAAGTCTTGGATGTATGCAATTGACAACGAAGGGAACAAACAAGTTACTGGCGCATCTAGTTCTAATCCAGAGCCAGGCCAACAAGTCGAGGAGGTACAAGATCCGTATGCTTCCAATCCGTACATGTACAACTTTGAAGAATACGGATACGCAGTGTACAATCAACAAAAACTAGTTTTAGGATTAAGGTATTATTTTCACTTCAATTTTAATATTTGAATTTAATTTTCTTAAACTATACTAACAAAGAAAGAAATTAGAACTCCGCCTATGTTATTTCATATAGCCGGTCCCAAATCCGAAATAAAGGAGGAGGGTAACTTTATTTTCCTTTCTTTTTCATTTATTAATTCTATTTTAAACTTTACAAATTTTAAAAATAAAATATTTTTTTTTATTTTTCCTTTTAAGAAATTTCTTTTATACATACGGCTATACCTTTCTATTTTTATGATTTTATTTAATTTTCCTCCTTTTTTTTGTATTTTTAAGAATTTTTTAAGAATTTTTTTAATTTTTTTAATTTTTTTTTATTTTATTTTCGGCACGATCAACACGAATAAGGCACGCCGTGCCAAAGCAACACGGCACGAACAGGCACGTCATGATTAGGCACGGCACGGTTAAGACCCGGCACGTTTAGGCACGGCGTGCCTAAACGTGCCGTGCCGACCTCTTCTATTTTTTGACAAGGCACGGCACGGCACGGTAAAAATAATAAAATAATAATCGTGCCGTGCCGTGCCGTGCCGTGCCAAGCCGTGCCGTGCCGTGCCAATCCGTGTTTGGCACGACATGGCACGGCACGGCACGAATTTAGAACTCTACCTATTCTAGCAGATCCCACTTCTGTGGAGGACCACTTGCCACCTAATTAACAGTAGAACACCTTGAGATTTGGCAATGGCAGTTCTACAAACCACTGGATTTCGATTTGTCAACTATTCTGAATTCAGTTTGTGATGATTTAGTTAAGTGAATTAAATGTTTCAACCCCAACTTGTTGTGAAGACGAAAATGCTAAATGACAGAAAACTACAAAGAACTTAATCAATCAAATTTTTAACTAATTTCATTTTTTCATCAAAAGAACTTAGTACATATATAATACATTGTTATTTATTTACAGAAAACACAAAGCAACAAATGGGCAAAGAACCCTCCTTTTCAAAAGAAATAGCTAACGCAAAGCATGCATGTATGACTAATACCTAGCTAGAAGACATTACAGGGTTTGGGGGCACTTGTAAATTTTGTAAATTCTGCCCCAACATTTGAACAATTCTAGTCATGGACGGTCGATATTCCGGGCTCCATTGGATGCACCATAATGCTACAATAGTCAGCTTTTTGGCAATTTCTTCATTGCCCCCCACATCAAGGACTAGACACAAGTCTTTTCCTTGAGCTACTTGTTCATAAATCCACTCTGGGAAGTATGCATCTTCACTCCGAACTCCTCCCTCTCGGAATGGGTCGATATTCTTTCTTCCACTTATCATCTCCAAAATCAACATACCAAAACTATAAACATCTGATTTGTAAGAAACTGCTCCGAAGTTTCTGGAGTACATTTCTGGAGCAAGATATCCCATTGTACCCCGAGCAGCACTTATGGTCAAGTAGCTCTGATCCTTGGGACAGAGCTTGGAGAGACCGAAATCGGAGATCTTAGGAACCAAATTATGGTCAAGTAAAATATTGTGAGGCTTGATATCAAAGTGAAGAATGCGCTGGTCACAGCCCTGGTGTAAATATTCGATACCCTCTGCAATGCTCATAGCAACTACAAACATCTCATCCATGCTAAATTGGCGATTTCTCCAACTTGAGGAGTATATATACTTATCTAGTGACCCATTCTCCATGAACTCATAAACAAGTGCTTGATTTGTTCCTTCAGAGCAAAACCCCAAAAGGCGAACAACATGTACATGGTGAATTCTTCCGATGGTGGCTACTTCATTTACAAATTGTTCTCCACCCCAAGCAGATCTATGTAGCATCTTAACGGCTACTGGAATTTTGTTAGGCAACTCTCCTTTATAGACAGTCCCAAAAGCCCCAGTACCTATTCTTTTATTGAACCTATTTGTTATCTTTTTTAGGTCATCATATGTGTACCGTGTTGAATTCATCACTCTGTAGCTTCTCAGGAAGTTTTCGATCTTCTGACGAACGGTTTTCTTTTTCTTTGACTGACAACGTACGTAGAAGACAGCAAAGCCTCCCAAAAGGAGAAGAGATATTGCACCAACGGATATACCTAATTAAAAAAAAAAAAATATTAGGATCATTAGCCAAATATAATTAATGTTTTTTTTAACTCTTAGGAAAGCTGTTGAGGAATCATACTGGCTTTGAGCACCATATGTGAATCTGAAAAATAAAAAGAAGAACGTTTGTCTGTTAGTATCCAGGTAAAGTTAATTTTAGTTCTTTTAATAAGCTGATTTAAAATTAAATGAAGAGATTAGTTAAACTTGTAGCTAGCAGGCATATTATGATAATAAAACCTAAAAAGCAAAGTAAATTTGAGATTTTCTTCCATCTGTTTGGTTGAAATTAAAAGAAACGACCGAATGGCACAGTATGGACACTTTAATGTCAACTGGAAATATTAAAATTTTAAAACTTAAGATCGAAGAAGAGGCCAGCAGCTTGCATCACACATTTCAGAAGTACTTGGTGTCATATAATTTGCACTCCAAAATATATAACAAATAAGATATGCCAACGGTCATAGCCAAAATGATCAATTTTCTTCAATTCGAGATAAATGATATTATAAACATTGTAACTCTCATATATAGTCATCAGCAGTAAAGAATCAAAGTATTAAAAGAAAGGTCAACTTATAAGGTCACCTTGACAGAATGATTTTTTTGTTTCAATGTCGAATTCACAGCGATGCCCCCATTTCTTTTCACACATGCTGCACTTGTTCAACTCATCATGCCAATACAGTGCAATATCTGGTCTTACCCCAAAGTCTCTAATCATGTGTTGGAATTCGGAAGACGATGAAGGTTCGTAGAACCATTCATGTGTTGGAGGATAGAAATATAGTGGTACTTTGGGTCCAATGAAGAAGGTGCCATTTCTAGTCTTGGTGCAGGTGGAAGGAAGCACAGCAGCGTCTGTATAAGCCAAGGCCACATAGATGAAGTGGCCTTTGGACCCGAGGCACGAGATAGGAGCTAAATACTCATCATCTGAGAAAGAGTATAGCACGTCTGAGCAATCAAACCAAGTGAGATTTACCGAATTTGGACTAATGAAGAGAGAGCCGGTTACATTGGGCTTGGCAATTTGAGACCAAGAACAATTAAGGGTCCACGATTGTCTTGTTATCGCAAGCATTGAATTTTTGTAATCTATTGCCGTAACGTTGTAGTCACCAGAAAAGGGGAGGCTTAACACTGTGTTTTTTTCTGATGAGCAAGAGAGGACGAGGGTCTTATAGCCGCAGTACACTGCTTGGGTGTCAAGCCGAAATGGATACCTCACCAGGGGCCCGTGCTTGCTGCATCTTGATGGGGGACAATCTTTCAAAAATGTTTGTTTTCCTAGCACCAGAATGGTAGGAGTGCAATAGGAGATTAAGAGTGCGATTGCAAGCATATGTGTGATTGGAGCCATGTGAGGAGAGAAAAACCAAGAGAACCAAATGGGAGACGAGAAATAGAGAATGGAGAGAATACATAACTCATGAGCAGGTTCAAATACGGCAGTATAAATTGAATGCTTGCCGTATATTTTTGTTTTTCTGGACAATATTTTCTTATCAAGAAATTACTGATTGATCTGCCAAAAATGCTATTATACAAATATAAACTAAAATGGCAGTATAAATTACAAAATGAAAATTATAGAAAATTAGCACAACATTAAAATTAAAAATAAAAATTAGTGACATTTTTGTAAGTTTTTTTCTAACAAAAAGAATTTTAAGGGTGTATATATCAGTCATAAATTGGTAGCCTAACAGAGGTCACTGCGAAAACTTAATGTTCCTTGCAATAATTTGGTAGCCCAATAAGGAGGTAATGCACTGAGCCGCTTGTTGTCCGATCTGCTATGTCAATTTTTGGGAAATAAATCTGCTATTATTATTTTTTTTTGGGAATAATAGGAACCTGGTATTCTATTCCCAATCGTTGAAACTTTTCCAGGCACAAATCTCAATGTTGTAAGTTTTTCGTGCACGAATCTGAAAGATGATCAATGGTTGGGAGCTGAATAACAGGTTCCTGTTATTGTTATTCCATAGGTACTACCAGATTTATTTCCCAATTGTTTATGTTGAAAGGTGTTGCAAATTGATTTGTCAATAATATGTGGGCCCTAACTTGTACATATATCTCCCACAGGAAGCAAGGTCCTGCGATTCCAATCTCGATCAACTATTCATTTATTGAAATGCAGCAATCTCAAAAGAAGTTAGTTTTTGTGCACGAATCTCAAAACATATAAATGATTGTGATTTGAATCGCAAGACCTGTGATCCTTTGTATCGCAGAAGATTTATTTGCATCTCCCACATGCATAAAAGGTGAAGATGAGATGGTCTAGTCAGCAAAATATCCAAACTCAGCTTCTATCCAGGATTATCTCCAACACTCACTCAGTCTTCGTTAAAAATCAAAATTAGTGGCATTTTTACAACTTTTTTCCAACAAAAAGTATTAATTTTAGAACTGAAAAAATGAATGGGTGTATACAGTCATAAATTGGGAGGTCTTTGTCAAACTTAATGTTTTTTTTAATATCATGGATTGCAGGCCAAGTTCTTTGTCATGTGTCTTTGCCACTAAATCAAAAACAAGTTCTTTGTCAAACTTAATGTTATTACAATTTTAATTAGATAGGTGTGCTATAAGTCTTGTATCTCCAGCACTCACTTATTCTTAGTCTTAGTGAATAGACTCCTCTGATAGAGAAGTGTGAAGACTTACTCCTCTAAAAAGTCGATCCAAATCGTTAGATGTGATCTCCAAGCACATTTGCATATAGAGATCACATCTAACGGTTTGGATCAACTTTTTGGACATCGAAAATTAAAAAATAATTTGGTTATACGAGAGCTCAGGAACAATCGATTGTATATTAGCCAACTCCTTTCTCTCTATATATATAGAGAGAGATAGAGGTTGACTAGGTTGACTAAGGTGCTTCATGGAGTAAAACATGTTTGTACTCCACGCTATATCTTCATTTTCAAAGTTCAAATAGCCGGTTCGAACCTTCCAACATGTTCTCCATATTGAAATATTCTTGAGACCAAATTTTATATTTTTTGAAATTTTTACTATTTATTAATATACTTTGAAAATCGTTGATCTACTATGAACAGTAAAAAAATAGTAAAAATTTATGAGCTATCAGATCAGCAATTTTCAAAATGGCTTAATAAATAGAAAACAAATTCTAAAAAATGTAAAATTTGATCTCCAAGCACATTTCAATATGGAGATCATGTTAAGCGGTTCGGATAGGTTGTTTGGATTTTCAAAATGAAAATATTGTGTCATGGAGTAAAAACTTGTTATACTAGCACTCTAGCCAGCTCTCTCTCTCTCTCTCTATATATATATATATATGAGGTTGGTTAATATACAATCGATTGTTCCTGAGCTCCCGTGCAACCAAGTCGTTTTTTGATTTTCAAAGTCCAAATAGTCGATCTAAACCGTTAGATGTGATCTCTATATTAAAATGCACTTGGAGACCAAATTTTGCATTTTTTAGAATTTTTTACTATTTATTAAGTCACTTTGAAAATCGTTGATCAAACAGTGGCTTAACCAAACAGTAAAAGCAGAAGCCATCGTTGGATCAGCGATTTTTAAAGTGGCTTAATAAATAGTAAAAAAATTCCAAAAAATGTAAAATTTGGTTTCCAGATACATTTTAGGGAAAATTTCCAATGTGCCCATCTAAATATTCTAAATAGCTAATATCCCCATCAAACCATTCTAATATCCAATATCTCCATACAAATTTAACATTCTTTCTTCTATCCCCTTTTATTTATTTTATTATTTATTTAATTATTTTAAAAAAACCTAATTGACCATTATACCCTTTATTTTGTTCTTCTTCTTCAAACGTTGTTCATCTATTTTACGCTACCGATCTCTCCCTAATCTCAATTGCCAGAAGCAATCTTCGTGCCGCCCTCCTCTGCCAAACCCCTCATCTCCTGCATCGAAGCCATCTCACTCCCTAACGCCGCTACATCTCACGAGCACATAAATCCTCTGACTTAGCACCTCTGATACGCTTGGTTGAATAATCGATATTTTCTTCATCCATTTTTACTGATTCCTCAATTCTTATTGGTGCCAAGAAATAATTTCATATCTCAATTCTCAAAAGCTGCTCATTGCCGTACTGAAACAATTTCCAAACTAAGCATACCAATTCGAACAAAACCACCTGTAAATTGTGCATTCGGGTATAACTTATAAGATCGATGGTAGCCTCTAGAATATGAGCAGATACACAGAAATCTAGAGAACTCAGCCATCATAGTTCTCTTGTCGACGAACCTCTTGCACTCGGACAAACTAGCACACGAAATATGTTCGCTCCTCTCTTGCACAGGATATTTGAATCCCATCGCACATGTATTTTCTTGCTTTAACTTGGAGGTGGTGGTACTTGTTCTTTGCATCCGTCCAAATCTAGTTCTCCCGGTCTTTGCATTTTATCTTAACTTCAATTTTGTTTGGAGTTTGCAATTATACAGGAGCTATGATTTATTGTAGTTTAATAAAGATATATCAGTTTTATTTGTCAAATTTTAATTTCAGTTAACACTTGATTAACCTTTTCATTATTTGGGAAAGATGAGATTATTTGGGTTATTTTGATAAATCTCTGAACCTAAAAATGATAAGTTTATCTTGAATGCAAATATTTGTCGAAGTTTTTGCAGACCATATAAATCTTTAAGGGTTATTCAGTCAAAAAAATTTAATTTACGGGATTTCTCAGGTTTGCTGGCACACCAACTAAATCATCAAATTAGAGGCTCAACTCAAAATGAGAAAAGTCACCTAGCCTTTCACGAATTTAACTAAATCGTCAAATGGGAAAGGTCACAGGCCTTTCACCGATTTCAACATAATCGTCAAAATCAGATTTTCTACTAAGGAAGAAAGGAAGGCAATATAAAGATAGACGGGAGGAAATATTAGAGGCGAAGACCTAGCGTTTTTCTTGTTTTTCTTCAATCAACATGTAAATTCAACCCAGTTTAAACATTAATGGAGATTTCAAGTTACAATCAGAGGGACATAATTGTCAATTAGATTTATTAAATAATTAAATGAAAAGAAAAATAAATAAAAGGGGATAGAAGAAAGAATGTTAAATTTGTATGGGGATATTGGATATAATGGTAGTTTGATGGGGAAATTGGCTATTTCAAAACTTTAGATGGGTACACTGGAAATTTTTCCTACATTTTAATATAGATATCACATCTAACGGTTTATATCGACGGTTTGGACTTTGAAAATAGAAAAATAACTTGGTTACACGGGAGCTCAGGAACAATCGATTGTATATTAGCTAACCTTTATATATATTGGAATAAGAAATATTTAGAAGTAGGCGATTGCTCAAAAATTGCATTCTTTCACTACCGACAAAGACTAGCAATCAAGGTCAAAGTCTTCGAAAAAAGTGTATATATATAAAGAGGAGGGATTAAGTTACAACAAAGTTACAACAACGATTTTTTTTCATTTTCAAAGTCCAAATCATCGATCCAAACCATTTAACATGATTATTTAAATAAAATATGCTTCCAGATCCAATTTTATATTTTTTGAATTTTTTTACTATTTATTAAGTATTTTACAAAAACTAGTCAAATTCAGACCATTGAATTTTGTACCCATCTTAATAAATAGTAAAAAAAATAAAAAAGATATATAAAATTTGATCTAGAAGCATGTCTTATTTAGATAATCATGTTAAACGGTTTGGATCGACGATTTGGACTTTAAAAATGAAAAGAACCATTATTATAACTTTATTGTAATTCAAATTTGTTGTAACTAGATCCCTCGTATATATAAATTTTTTTTTATGAAACATTGAATATTTAGAACTAAGGCAATTGCTCACAAAATGCATTCTTTCACTACCGACAAAGACTAGCAGTCAAGGTCAAGGTCTTCTAGAAAAGTATAGATATATATATATATATATATATATATAGAGCCCAGCTAATGTGCTTTCGGTAGCATATGGGCCGAAGTGCTTACGGTCCAAATTTGAAATTTCAAAATCCAAAAAGTCGATCTGAACCGTTAGATGTGTTCTCTATATTAAAATGTGCTTGGAGACCAAATTGAGACCGTAATTTGGACCGAAGTGCATTATTTAGACCGTAAGCACAAATTTGCCTACTAGTCTTTCAAATTTGGACCGTAAGCACTTCGGCCCATATGCTACCGAAAGCACATTAGCCGGACTCTATATATATATATATATATTGTTTTTAAGAAACATTGAGTATTTAGAGGTAGGCAATTGCTCAGAAAATGCATTATTTTACTACTAACAAAGACTAGTAGTTAAGGTCAAGGTCTTCGAAAAAAGTGCATATATATATTGTTTTTAAGAAACGTTGAATATTTAGAAGTAGGCGATTGCTCAGAAAATGTATTCTTTCACTACCGACAAAAACTAGCAGTCAAGGTCAAGGTCTTCGAGAAAAGTGTGTGTATGTATTGTTTTTACATTGGAATAAGAAATATATATATATATATATATATATATATTGAGCGATTTTTTAAAGTAGTTTAATAAATATTTAATTTTTTTTTTAAAAATGTAAAATTTGATCTCCAAGCACATTTCAATATGGAGAACATGTTGAGCAGTTCAAATCGGCTATTTGAACTTTGAAAATAGCAATATAAGCGTGAATTAAAACACCCCTTTAATTCGCAATGCACAATAACCTTACTATCTCTCTCTCTATATATATGCATTCTTTCACTACCGGAGCACTGGTACAAGCTATATTTTTCATTGCATTATTTACAGAGAACTTTAATGTACTATTTATAACAAGCTGCAGATTTCACTGCAATAAGAAAAATAAATTTAGTTTTGTTCAGTGTTTTAGAACAGATCGATCAAATAATTAAGCTTGGCATATGCATCTAATGTACTTCTTTTTTGAAAAGAAAAATAAAAGTAAAAACACAAAACCAATAACTTTCCCATAGTTTGATAAATATTATCCTTTTCATACAAAAGTAAAGTTAACATGCATGCTTTTGTAAGTGGGCTTTGTTTTTTGTGTTTAGATGGACTATCTAGAGTATAAATTAATTGTATATGCATAGACAATGATGCATGTAGAGCTGTTACGTACTTAAAAATTAAAATGAATTGACTGCTTGTCTTTGGGTCACTTTTTTTTAGAGTCTACTATTTTACTTTTCTCGAAGACCTTGACTGCTAGAGTGCTAGTCTTTGGATGGCTAGAATTCAGGCTGTTGCACAATTGAATTAAGTTAATGTACTGATATTTTACTATTATTATTTGTTACTACTTTTAAGATTAATTTTACTTTTACTTAATTTTACAAAGCACTGAATAAAATAATAATATAAGAATAAAATAAAATCAAGAATTAGTGTTTAACAAATAATAATAATAGTGCCGACTAATTGCCAGTTGAAACAGTTAACAGTACCGATTTTATTTAAATCCACTTCACTGTTCTCCTACCATTGACTTGCAAGTCTACGCACAAACGACAACTGCATTAGTCACCAAGACATTTAAGACAATCTGAAAATGTGTGATAATTAATATCAAAATTGAAGTTTTTACAATCATAAAGTTCTAGCCACTGAATTACAACTATGTATTTAGAATTCATAATGAAATCTCAATCGATCATAACACTTTTATAATAATAAAGTATAGAGAATAAATTGCATTTACAAGTATTTTAGTGATGTGTGCTCCGTTTAAATCCGTCCCTGAATTGTTCTAAATTATACCACTCAGTTGGGCTCCATTATTTCTTACTGAAATTTTATTATTCACCTAATTAATTAATCCCAATTTTGTTTAAAGAATAATATATGTTAATCAATACTATGCCTTGTGTGTAAAGCTGAGTCTAGCATAATATAAATTCAGCATATGACAGCCTATGCTCTTCCATTATGACCACAACAAAGTAAATTTGAGTCGTCCAATAATTGAACAATTTTTTTTCTACATGCAGAACATCTTCGGCCTTCATACCAATACTACATAATTGGGCTTTACTATCTTACCAATGCCACATATTGGGCTTGTAATTCCTAGCAATACTACAAATTGGGGCCATAATTTCTGGGCTGAAAATGGTCTTCTGTTGGATGTCTTATACCAAAACTCATATTTTTTTTTCCTCTTTTTATTTGTTTTGTTTTTGTACATCATGGAGACAAAAACATACAATTACGTCAATTGGGAATTGTAACGACCCTGCTGCCGGTTTAGGAATCGCGACAAGAAAACCAGACCCTATATAAGAAAACCCAGATAGACAACTGAAACAAGCTTAAAATGTGAGGAGTACAAAGTTTAGAGTACAAAGCTATATTTTTCACACTCACGCCTCACTTCTAATTCTTATTCTCACACTTACATGAGCTCTATCTGTACCTATATATACCTGTCTAAAGTTGGTTATGACTTGTTTAGATTGTACTTGATACAATATAATATACAACAACAAACTATTATAATATTCTCTAGTACATTCCTAAACTACCGACTTCATAGATCAGTTTAGAATATTCTTGATACAAACTTTAAAGTAGTATTTTCTAGAAACCTCTTCATTGTCAACGTTGATTAATCTTAGAATGGGCTGGGCCTCTTCCGATAAGCTCTTGTAAATATAATTTATATGGACCAAGCTCTTCCAATTATTTGGATCAATGTATATTTTGATGAAATATTGGTGCTGTCTTCAACACCTATGACCAGCATGTCGAAAGAATAGATCGGAAGGTGCCGACCTTGTTTCTGCTCTTGCATTTTCATTGTTGTTCCCAACCTAAATAATTTTTTTTATTAATAACATGATTACAACGGAGAATTAAATAATGATATTTAAATAAAATAATTGAACTTAAAGAAAACAATTGTCAAGATAAATTAATTTAACGACCTTATAATGATCCCAGATGTTCAAGAGGCCATCCTCACCCGCACTAGCAAACACAGATGCTTTGTCAGGACACCACTATGTTAGATAAAAAAAATGTTATTAAACTTAAAATAAAAAAGGGATATGATCTTTACATTTTCATTGCTACATTTATAATCAAATAGCTTTGAAGTCATTTGCAAATAAAATATAAAAATATTCAAACAGATGTTAACAACAGGGATTCAATTCCCTGATTTTTCATCGTATATGGTTCGACCAAATGGCTTTCTAACTAGTACCAAAATACTTGCAAATCATTTTTGTCTAATGATTTCCAGGATAAAACTGGCACCATTTAACAGAATATTTCAATGAAACAGTCTAGTGTTGTTTTTTCGAATACATGACAAACTTTTGGGTCAGTTGCAAATCAAGTGAGAATGACTGGGTGTTTTTTATATTTAAAAAAAAAACAAAAAAGATTGACTGGGTGTTTTCTTCCAAATGAAAAATATTGCAGGTGCAATTTGCAACAAATACAATCCAACAAAGCAAGCATCTGGTGAGTAACAATTTATTTATGCCTGGATGGAGAAAAGAGGAGCATTGTGGCCTTCAAACTTGTGAAATGGTAATGCGACCCCACCAACAGTAAGATAACGGCGATCAAACAAACACACAGTTTTATCAGCAGATCTAAAACAAAAGCACAAGCCGAGAAGTAAATACTATTCAGGTTCACATTTAGTTCAGAGAAGAGTCAGCTAACCTACCCAGTGAGAATAAGGTACTCATTTTGTGCATTCCAGTCTACACAGTGAAGATCATCATCATGTGCTTTCTCAACCTAACAAAATTCAAAATTTCAAAATAGTTCAGATATTATTCCAAGGTAACCATGGAAATCAAAGTTATAGAACATGCCAAGACTTAATCATCATAATTAATGAGGCATTTCCAGAGCGAAAGAGAAAGAGAAAGAGACTTTAACAATAGGAGCATTTCCAGAGCGAACATCCCAAAGAATGAGGCAAGAATCGTCACCGACACTACAGAACTCCTGTGCACTAAACCATCATAAAGGAAAAGAAAATGAAATAATTAATATTTGTCTGCAGTCTTCACCAAAGCCCCTAAAGATTATTTTATTACTTGAGTACCTAGAGGGGCAGAACTGAACATCTTCAACAGTTGCATCACGGCCTTCAAATACCCCACGAGGACCTAATTTGGGGCTACTTCCCGATTCACTCAATCCCAGAGAAGTGATATAGTCTTGTATGTTCCACAGTACAACAGACTTATCCTGCCCTGCATTTTTCCAGAAAATGTTTTTTATTTTAGATTGCTAATTGAAATTGAATACTACATATAAGTTTCAAATTTTCAATTAACAAAAGGCATAGACCTCCTGAAAGTACAAAGGGCTCAGTAGGACACATGGCAAGTGCAAACTCAGCATTTTCTTTGTGACCTGTCAGTTTCTGATTGCAAAAGAAATATTTTTATATATATTGGATTAAAAAGTCATTGACAAAAAAATATGCCATGGTTATGAATACTTAAATGCGTTAACAGGACCATATTAGGACAAGACTCGGCAGCTCCATTGACAGCATGTCGATTTGGCTGAGCCTCCACATCCCATATAAACACCTAAAGTTAAAATACAACATCAATAGATATATAAACAGTATTAATCTGCAAGTATAAAAAAAAGAGAGATGTATACATACATCAGGACTTTCAGTATGTGTAGCCACTATTTTTCTGTTTTGAGGTAGCTCTCTAATTCGGATTACCTGTACATGACAAGGAATTAGTTTTTAAATTAATCAGAGTGTGGAATATTTTTAAACATATTTTTTTTATCAAAAAAATGATGTTTTTTGTTAGATACCTCCCCTGGATGTAATAGAGTCTTATATTTCTTCACAAATGGAGATTCTTCTTCTTCATTGAACTAAAGGGGAAATTTTATACTTGCATGAGCCAAATACTAGTAGAGATGTCGTAATAAAATATGTGGAAATATATAGGAAAGATAAATATTTGCAATCTACCTGAGAAATATCCTCAGCAGTTGAAACTCTTGGTTTCACAATGTCACAATTTGTGATTAACAGTTTGTTTGGGATAGAGCCATCAGTCTAAAAGAAAAGAAAAGAATAACAACTAATGAACAAAAGTTTAAAAAAGTTTGAATCAGAGATGATATCTATTCAAAATTTCAAATATAAAATATAAATCAGAGATCTTCTTTCCTGCTCAGCGAGATATAGATGCTGACGGTTTTCATATGTTCCTTGCTCAAACTGTGAACCCCATCTATAATCAACAAAATCAGTAAGATTATTATATAATTTTTTTGACTAAAATAAAGGACTTGCAGCAAAAGTATTGTTGTTTCACCTACATAAGAACAAATGTTTGTAATGTATCAGGGGAATAAAACAATTTAAATGTTAGTATGTTTTGCCAGAATCTACAAATCCAGAAAATCCAGGGGTATAAGTAGAAAATAACATTAATCTAAGATACATCATGCATGAAATAGAGCAGGGATGAGGACAGTACTGCTCCAACAAAAAAATGAACTCGTTACTGATAACATCTAAAGTTCTAAACCCCTAAAGAACTACTCTTGAAAACATCTAAACCGTAAAAAACAGTTTACACTAAATATTTAGGGAAAAATAAACTTCATTTCTGGAGATCTAACAAAAAAATGCCCTCATACTGATAAGAATTCTTGAATCAGAACCTCATAATCCTACAGTATAACTTACATTAAAAGATTTAGTGTGTAATAATCTGAATAACATGAAAGTAAGAGGTACAACCATTGCCAAAAGCTCTTATTTGTCAAAACTGAGAACCAAAACCGCAAATAAACTACACATTGCCTAAAGCTCTAGCTATATGAGCATACCGACACGAGAGAGAAGGCCAAACGAGCTTGTGGTTTGTGAACCAGTCGTAGATAGAAAGCATATTAGATTTCCAGTTCTCATACTCCATCATCTTTCTCCGTCTCTCTCAATCTCTTTCTCTTTCTCGCACTATTCCTGCTCTCTATTTTTTTTGTTTTGGGAAGGAAAAATAATAGTACCCGAAATCAATGCTCATGACATGTATAACAGAATCTCTTTAACAAACTAACTACATGAGATGCGCTGCGTATACTTCTCATTTCCAGAAATGGAAGGAAGCTTGAAGCTTCCAAGAAAAGCCTAGTCAAAATGAAATGAAAACAATTTTTAATCTGACCCTGATAATTCGTTTTTGCAATGAACTCCATCTCGAGCGATGGGCTGGACTATATTGGGCCTTATCATTTGAACCCAGTATGCACTTGACAAAGATTGAATGCATACTCGTTGTTAATTAAATGGAATTAATGTTATTATTTGTAGGGCTAATTAAGTCGATTACTGTAAATCTTGTTTTTGTTTCTTTTAATAAGTTTAACTAAAATCAGTTTTTACCCAATCCCCCTCCCTTAAAGGTAAGTAAATTGCTTATAACTCTTGACTCGCTCGCTGAAAGCTTATTAACAACTTGCTCATTAATAACTCGCTCATTAAGAACTGAGTTACATGAATCCTGCCACATCTAATCCCTGGAATCAAATTTGTAGATATATGTGAAGATGCTTTTTTATTATTGTTTTAATAATGCAAATTTGTAGATATGTAACAAGGAGATAGCTGTGAGTATATGACATGTGCGGCCATGAGAACCCACAAGAAGATAACTGGTTGATTTTGTTAAATTTACTTATGGATAATTATTTGTTAAATTATGTACTGTTTAATTAGATTGGATTATGACAATTTGTTAAATTCTATAAATGAAAATTAGTTTTTGAATGATATATCTTAAACAAAATACTCAAAATAATATTTAAATAAGCTTGATTTCTTAATTTGCTTATAACTTGCTCATTAACAGCCCACTCATTATCAACTCGCTCATTATAGCTCATTAACTTAATGAGCTAAACATGAGTATACCTCAACTCACTCATTAATCAACCCTACCCTCCCCCATCTCAAAAACAAAAATAAAAATAAAAAAAATCAAAGAAATTTAATATTATAGCAGAAAATGAATACACGTTACAATAAAAAAAGATTCATAACAAAGACAAATTTGTCCAGCCGCACAATATACTCTTAGTTAATCATGAATAATTAATAAATATATTAAAGCATAAATAAGTGGGCTAAATCAAATTAAATAGCAATATTACATCTGAAGTATCCGACGCCTAGGGTGCCAACCGTCAGCAGGTTGGGTGAGAGTATTTTCATATTCTGTTAATGAAAAAAACTTTACACTTTCTCATACTCAATAAGTTAAATGGTAAAAAAAAAAACCTTATATGTACAGTTGTTGATGGTGTAAATAGGTATAGAATTTTGTAGTCTATTTTTCTACACTTTTTAAACTTTTAAATTTCTAAAAAAAGAAAATCTAAACACACAAATTAATTAAGATCAAACTGCAAGCATACAATCTATTTTTGTAGTTATGAAATATTTCTTATGTACTCATCATTGGATCTAAGGCTTGGCCCAGTTTGTGAGATCGATGTGTTTAGTTTAGGAAGCAGATTGAAGATTTGTTTAATTTAGGCACCGGCCCAAGCCCAATATATGACACTAGGGCCATTCCCCATTCGTGAATCAATGTTTGAGTATGTTTGTTTGGGCGTCATTAGGCAATTCATGAAATTGTTCTGCGGGATATTTCATGAAATTAATACGGTGAATTTTATGAAATTTGATTTGTGAGTATTTATATGACAATTCGCAATTTATTTAGCGGTCAACAAAATATTAACAAATCTGGGGAATTTGCTTTGGACTGACTCTAGATCTCACTTATTCAGTGTTTGAAAATACATTTTTTTTTTTTGGATTAAGTTTGAAAATACAACTATACACCGCTCTAGTAACAGTACAGAATAGTGCCACATCTCAGCCCTTCGATCAAGGGTAGAGCATATATATCACGACCATTCAAATCTGATCGTGCAGATCAGAAAAAGTCGAGGATTCAAACAGAACAATTATAGATGAGTCTGACATGCAAGTTTTAATTTCAAGTGAATGTTGTATAAGGCTTTAGCATTTGCATAGAACTTTATTTTTTAAGTATAGCTATATATCTACAATAATACTTAATAGAGCTTGAATATTTTAGATTACAAGAAACCAATGTCATAAAATACACAAAATTATTTAAATCTCTGTCTTAAGTTAATAACAAAGCTGCTAAGGCCGCGTTATTTAATCTAGTTACATAAGGTATACATAGATCCTTCATATATAACACATGCTTATTAATGTTTTTTTTGTTCAATCAAAGCAAACTAATTTCCTCTGAAATCTCTGACAGCTCTATGCTACATGAATCAACTTGAGAGCATCTGACAGACGACACCTCGTCTGGAGAGTCTGTTGTGAAAGGTCTTGGTGGCATCTCCAAGCTATTTGCTCCACACTGCAGCATCTCTATCACTCTGTTCATGGAGGGTCTGTAAGATGCCCTCATTTGAATGCACCACAAGGCAACCTTATATAGAATTCCTTCTATTTCTCCAAATTGTGAAACACTATTGTGCAAACTATTATTAAGTGCCTCATCTGCAAGTTTCATCTGGTCATAGATCCATGACGGATAATAGACTTGGCTTGAGCTCTCTGCATGATTATTGACATTTCTTCTTCCGCTCGCCATCTCCATCAGTATCATCCCAAAACTATAAACATCTGCTTTGTATGATATCACACCAAAGGCTCTTGATATTAGCTCAGGAGCTATATACCCTATGGTACCCCGTGCCGTGTTAAGTGTCACCAAATTGTATTCTCTAGAGTATAATTTTGCAAGTCCAAAGTCGGAAATTTTTGGAGTCAAGTCATGGTCCAATAGGATATTGTGAGGCTTTATGTCGAAGTGCAATATCTGCATCTCACACCCGCGATGAAGGTAGTCTACACCTCGTGCAATGCCTAGGGCAATCTCTTTTTTTTTCTCTATGGTAAAAGAGTTGTTAATTGAAGAGAAGATATACTTGTCAAGTGAGCCCTTCGGCATATAAGGATACACAAGTGCCCGCTTTGACCCCTCTGAGCAAAACCCAATAAGACGCACTATGTTTGCATGGTGAATCCTACCGATCGTTGCCACTTCGCTGATGAAATCATCACCGTCACTCAATGAATTGGTTAAAATTTTGACAGCAACTAGCTGACAGCCAGTAAAGAGTTTACCTTTGTAAACTGACCCAAAGCCACCTTGCCCTAGCTTTTCTTTGAAGTGGTTTGTCATTATAGCGATCTCTACGAAATCGTACCGTTTAATAGCAAGCATCTCATGTTTTCGTAAAAACTTTTCGACATAGTTGGTTGATAGAGAAACTTGCTTGTACTTGTGAAGAAGGAACAAAAGTATTGTGCAAGGAACTAATGTAAGCCGTAGTCCTGCAAAAAGTTCAAAATCAGATCGATAATGGATAATGCAAATTAAATGACTTAAAAGGGAGATGATTAAAATCCAAAGCCTTAGCCCTTGGCTTTAATATTTTGTAAAGTATTTGTCTAAAACAATACTTCTAAATACAAAAAAACTTTGAAAGTATGGTTGAACTTCAAAATAATTACAGAATTATGTTTATTCTAAATTAGTTTCCCACTCTATCCTATAGTTTGGTTTCACCCATAGAAGTAAGCCACATTGAATTGTTTAATGGTTGTTTTGAGCAATTTACTCTTAAAATAGATCCCTTTTGTATTCGGTCCTTGCTCAGACTATTAATGTGTTTTGGTCCACTTGTTCATTTTTCGGTGGTTTTTCATAGAGGAGAATGTTAAATTTTATTGAATGTAATTTTGGGTCAAATACTTTTAATGAAACTAACTACCAAAGACTGGACTAAAATCACAACACAGTTTCAAACAAAGAAGCCAGAAAGTTAATTACTTCAATAAATCCTAGTTAATTTTGAAATCGAAAGAGGTGTAAGTGTGGAGATTCCACTATCTTCTATGACTGTTAACAAAAAGGAGATTTACATGTGGGGAAGAGGGGATTCATTTAGAAAGTTTGCTTACCTAATAAAATAAGAAGAATGTCCAGAAGAGCAACCAATATGAGCATGAAAGCAAAAGCCACATGCGAATTAGGATAGGCAAATCCTGGAGGTAATAGAAAGCATTCCAAAAATGTTCCCTGAATTGAAAGCAACGATTGGAGCTTGGCGCCAGTACTTGCATAATTGTTTCTCATGATATACTTGATGTTACTGCATAGATAACAAAAAGAAATTTGGAAGAGAGAAGGTTATATGTTGATTTATTTATTGTATTGTATTTTTTGATGTAATTTCTTAGGTGATTATCAAGCAAGTGTTTCTTAGGTGATTGTCAAGTGTTCAACTGTGACAGTTCAAATGGCGTCTCTTAATAAGTTTACAGCACTTCGATAGATGTTAACAAACAATAAAGTTATAGCATAATTTTTTGCAGCCAAAAGTTTAAATGCTATACTAGATTGGTTTATATACCCTGGCACTTCAGGAATATTGAAAATTAAAACAGAGATAGTTAATTACATTGTTTTAACCGGCCTTAGCTGATGAGACAACAGAAAAGTAAATACGAAATTAAAAAAAGGCCCATACAGAAAAGGCAAGTTTGCAGTGACTACAAAATAAGAAAAATTTCCATCGAGTTTCCAGACAAAACTCAGCCAGATAATCTGATTCTAAAGCATTGATTCGACCGAATTTCAGTGTAAAAATAACCTAGTGGTGTAAATCAGGTTTGAAATCAGGTTTGAAATCAGGACCATTTAATATCTGACCATAATAACTGCAAGACAATTTTGGAGAAAAGATAGATAGTTTTGTCTATCTTTTGGTAGTAACCCAGCAATGCTGCAAAAGAGAGCACATCTTTTTGTCGTCGTATTCTAGATTGTCATAAAAAAAAAGCTCATCTCTCATGTTCCAGCTTACCCAAAATCCCTGTCTCAATATCCGCATCAGTTCAACACCATCAATATAGTTCCAACGCATTAGTAGCTCCTCATCATAATCAGCCACAGTTCTTCCTACATACCTACATGACTCGGGGATACTGGCAGCAAAGGCACCGAAATCATTTGTGGCATAAATTATTGAACGAGGCCCATCCGTACAATGAATTCGCTTGTACATTGAGTATTTAGATTCTTCCGTACAATTGAAGAAGAAGAGATCATTGACAATAAGGTCGAACCAAGTATATAAACTACTAGGGTTTGAATCAAAAATAAAAGCCTTATTATTTTGTAAGCGGCAGCCCCCTTCTGCCAAAACAGGATCGACAAGCCTAAGTGTCTTGTGTTCGGTTGACATATCTTTTACAAGATATGTGGTGGCCCCGAAGGATAACACTGTGTCGTGGCCATTACACTGCAACTCGTAGGCCTTCCAATTGCATTTTCCAGGAAGATGATAAGGATAAGTGATGTTTAAACATGAACAGCTGGAACGTTCAAAATTGTAAAGGAGGACGAGAACATTTAGTAAGTTAAAGAATTTCATGAATTTTTTTTTCTGTTATTGGTTAGCATATGAACCAACTAACGGAATGGTTTAATAGATGATGTATATGATGAGGAAGAATCAGTGAAAATGAGGTCAAATAATTATCGATCTGAGAAGTTTCCTTGATGTTGATGTGCATATTATTTTAGACTACAAAAGATATTTTGGATGATAAAAGTCATTTACTAAAAGCTTGATGTGACCTCTAGGGAATAGTTCTGGAGAATTTTCCTTTACGTTTATCTGTTCAATTTCCATTAACACATAAAAAGAACGAATACAACCCAACAATAAAAAAACATCAAATTATTACAGAGGGAATAACTATTACAGTAATTATTAACTATTACTAAGAACTAATATGCCTAATCACCAATAAGTATATAAAAATCTAATAAAAACAAAAGCAAAGAAGCATCCAACAAACAAACTATTTAGTAAAAACCAGGCTTTAATAATCGAAATTGGAATCATAATCGATTAGTTGACCGTAGAAAAGAAATCGGGTGAATTGGTAGGTATCGGTAGAATTGGATTTGAAACTCATCTTTTTTTTTGTTAGAAGCTTGTTTTGTACTAAAAAATTTGAAAGATTGATAAAACATTAATTTGTCTAAAACAAAGATGCTGGAAAAAAATCAGTCTACTGGATTGCTATGCTTAATGTTAATTCCTAGAAAAAATAGGACAAAAATAACAAAAAGAAAAGAAATTTAAGAAAAAAAAATTGAAAAATTAAAAAATGAGGAGTAAAATGGAGACGTCCAATGAACATAGAAATAGAGAAAAGAAAACACATTTGGAAAATAATTTAAAAAGAAACAAAACTTCATATTTATCAACAAGCACTATAAGCTTGTTCAACAGTAAGAATATTAGTGAATGAGTCAACCTCACACTTGACCACATAATAATTCACAAGCAAAACCAAAACAATTTATTGGACTTAGATATAAAATTGTCAAAGCTCACCATGAACCACTAGAAACTTCAAATTTACTATAGTAAAAAGTAATGCACCAAGTCTATTAAAAAGATAAGTTAAAGATTCTTCCTACCAAAGCCATTTCCAATTTCTTTGAGCACCATTATCTTTCTTGAACAGAAGTGGAAAATAATAATTTTTTTCACCAAAATGGTGAGAATCGGCCTAATTCAGAAAAAAAAACCTCGCCCAATTCTGATCCGACTCTGCTGAGTCAACTAGAAATTGGCCGATTTTCCGAACCATGCTAATAACTGGGATAAATTACAAACAAAATGCACATGCTTATTTTATCTTATTTTGAGTCAGTTGAGCTTCAAACCAATTCTAGCAGATCCCACTTCTGTGGAGGACACTTGCCACCTAATTAACAGTAGAACACCTTGAGATTTGGCAATGGCCGTTCTACAAACCACTGGATTTCGATTTGTCTACTTTTCTGAATTCAGTTTGTGATGATTTAGTTAAGTGAATTAAATGTTTCAACCCCAACTCGTTTGGAAGACGAAAATTCTAAATGACAGAAAACTACAAAGAACTTAATCAAACAAATTTTAACTAATTTCATGTTTCATCAAAAGAACTTAGTACATAATACATTGTTATTTATTTACAGAAAATACAAAGTAACAAATGGGCAAAGAACCCTCCATTTCAAAAGAAAAAGCTAACACAAAGCATGCATGTATGACTAATACCTAGCTAGAAGACATTACAGGGTTTGGGGGCACTTGTAAATTTTGAAAATTCTGCCCCAACATTTGAACAATTCTCGTCATGGACGGTCGATATTCTGGGCTCCATTGGATGCACCATAATGCTACAATAGCCAGATTTTTGGCAATTTCTTCATTGCCTCCCACATCAAGGACTAGACACAAGTCTTTTCCTTGAGCTACTTGTTCATAAATCCACTCTGGGAAGTATGCATCTTCACTCCGAACTCCTCCCTCTCGGATTGGGTCGATATTCTTTCTTCCACTTATCATCTCCAAAATCAACATACCAAAACTATAAACATCTGATTTGTAAGAGACTGCTCCAAAGTTTCTAGAGTACATTTCTGGAGCAAGATAACCCATTGTACCCCGAGCAGCACTTATGGTCAAGTAGCTCTGATCCTTGGGACAGAGATTGGAGAGACCAAAATCGGAGATCTTAGGAACCAAATTATGGTCAAGCAAAATATTGTGAGGCTTGATATCAAAGTGAAGAATGCGCTGGTCACAGCCCTGGTGTAAATATTCGATACCCTCTGCAATGCCCATAGCAACTACAAACATCTCATCCATGCTAAATTGGCGATTTCTCCAACTTGAGGAGTATATATACTTATCTAGTGACCCATTCTCCATGAATTCATAAATAAGTGCTTGATTTGTTCCTTCAGAGCAAAACCCCAAAAGGCGAACAACATGTACATGGTGAATTCTTCCGATGGTGGCTACTTCATTTACAAATTGTTCTCCACCCCAAGCAGATCTATGTAGCATCTTAACAGCTACTGGAATTTTGTTAGGCAACTCCCCTTTATAGAAAGTCCCAAATGCCCCAGCACCTATTCTTTTATTGAACCTATTTGTTATCTTTTTTAGGTCATCATATGTGTACCGTGTTGAATTCATCACTCTGTAGCTTCTCAGGAAGTTTTCGATCTTCTGACGAACGGTTTTCTTTTTCTTTGACTGACAACGTACATAGAAGACAGCAAAGCCTCCCAAAAGGAGAAGAGATATTGCACCAACGGATATACCTAATAAAAAATAAAAAAAAGTATTAGGATCATTAGCAAAATAGAATTAATGTTTTTTTAACTCTTATCCATGAGCGTGACAGGAAAGCTGTTGAGGAATCACACTGGCTTTGAGCACCATATGTGAATCTGAAAAATAAAATGAAAAACGTTTGTTTGTTAGTATCCAGGGAAAGTTAATTTTAGTTCTTTTAATAAACTGATTTAAAATTAAATGAAGAGATTAGTTAAACTTGTAGCTAGCAGGCATATTATGATAATAAAACCTAAAAAAGAAAAGTAAAATTGAGATTTTCTTCCATCTGTTTGGTTCAAGTTAAAAGAAATGACCGAATGGCACAGTATCGACACTTTAATGTCACTTGGAAATATTAAAATTTTAAAACTTAAGATCGAACAAGAGGCCAGCAGCTTGCATCACACATTTCAGAAGTACTTGGTGTCATATAATTTGCACTCCAAAATATATAACAAATAAGATATGCCAACGGTCATAGCCAAAACGGTCAATTTTCTATAAATGATATTATAAACATTGTAATTAAGTCTCATATATTGTCATCGGCAGTAAAGAATCAACGTATTAAAAATAAGGCCAACAATTATAAGGTCACCTTGACAGAATGATTTTTTTTGTTTCGATGTCGAATTCACAGCGATGCCCCCATTTCTTTTCACACATGCTGCACTTGTTCAACTCATCATGCCAATACAGTGCAATCTCTGGTCTTGCCTCAAAGTCTCTAATCATGTGTTGGAATTTGGAAGACGATGAAGGATCGTAGAACCATTCATGTGTTGGAGGATAGAAATCTAGTGGTACTTTGGGTCCAATGAAGATGGTGCCATTTCTAGTCTTGGTGCAGGTGGAAGGAAGCACAGCAGCATGTGTATAAGCCCAGGCCACATAGATGAAGTGGCCTTCGGACCTGAGGCACGAGGTAGGAGCTAAATACTCATCATCTGAGAAAGAGGTTAGCACGTCTGAGCAATCAAACCAACTGACATTTACTGAATTTAGACTAATGAAGAGAGAGCCGGTTACATTGGGCTCGGCAATTTGAGACCATGAACAATTAAGGGTCCATGATTGTCTTGTTATCGCAAGCATTGAATTTTTGTAATCTATTGCCGTCACGTTGTAGTCACCAGAAAAGAGGCTTAACACTGTGTTTTTTTCTGATGAGCAAGAGAGGACGAGGGTCTTATAGCCGCAGTACAGTGCTTGGGTGTCAAGCCGGAATGGGTTCCTGACCAGGGGCCCGTGCTTGCTGCATCTTGATGGGGGACAATCTTTCAAAAATGTTTGTTTTCCTAGCACCAGAATGGTAGGAGTGAAATAGGAGATTAAGAGTGCGATTGCAAGCATATGTGTGATTGGAGCCATGTGAGGAGAGAAAAACCAAGAGAACCAAATGGGAGACGAGAAATAGAGAATGGAGAGAATACATAACTCATGAGAAGGTTCAAATACGGCAGTATAAATTGAATGTTTGCCGTATATTTTTGTTTTTCTGGACAATATTTTCTTAACAAGAAATTACTGATTGATCTGCCAAAAAAGATATTATACAAATATAAACTAAAATGGCAGTATAAATTACAAAATGAAAATGATAGAAAACTAGCACAACATTCAAATTAAAAATTAAATTAGTGACATTTTTGTAAGTTTTTTTCTAAAAAAAAGAATTTTAAGGGTGTATATATCAGTCATAAATTGGTAGCCTAACAGAGGCCACTGCAAAAACTTAATGTTCGTTGCAATAATTTGGTAGCCCAATAAGGAGGTAATGCACTGAGCCACTTGTCCGATCTGCTATGTCAATTTTTAGGAAATAAATCTGCTATTATTAATTTTTTTTGGGAATAATAGGAACCTGGTATTCGATTCCCAATCGTTGAAACTTTTCCATGCACAAATCTCAATGTCATAAGTTTTTCGTGCACGAATCTGAAAGATGATCAACGGTTGGGAGCTGAATAACAGGTTCCTGTTATTGTTATTCCATAGGTAACACCAGATTTATTTCCCAATTGTTTATGCTGAAAGATGCTGCAAATTGATTTGTCAATAATATGTGGGCCCTAACTTTTACATATATCTCCCACAGGAAGCAAATCTTCTGCGATTCTAAAGGATCGCAGGGTCCTGTGATTCCAATCTCGATCAACTATTCATTTATTGAAATGTAGCAATCTCAAAAGAAGTTATTGTGCACGAATCTCAAAACATATGAATGATTGTGATTTGAATAGCAGGACCTGCGATCCTTTGGAATCGCAGAAGATTTATTTGCATCTCCCACATGCATAAAAGGTGAAGACGAGATGGTCTAGTCAGCAAAATATCCAAACTCAGCTTCTATCCAGGATTATCTCCAACACTCACTTATCTTAGTTAAAAATCAAAATTAGTGGCATTTTTGCAACTTTTTTCCAACAAAAAGTATTAATTTTAGAACTGAAAAAAATGAATGGGTGTATTCAGTCATAAATTGGGAGGTCTTTGTCAAACTTAATGTTTTTTTTTTTTTATATCATGGATTGCAAGTCAAGTTCTTTGTCATGTGCTTTTGCCACTAAATCAAAGACAAGTTCTTTGTCAAACTTAATGTTATTACAATTTTAATTAGATAGGTGTGCTATAAGTCTTGTATCTCCAGCACTCACTTATTCTTAGTCTTAATGAATAGACTCCTCCGATAGAGAAGTGTGAAGACTTACTCCTCTAAAAAGTCGATCCAAACCGTTAGATGTGATCTCCAAGCACATTTGCATATAGAGATCACATCTAACGGTTTGGATCGACTTTTTGGACATCAAAAATTGAAAAATAATTTGGTTGTACAAGAGCTCATGAACAATCAATTGTATATTAGCCAACCCCTCTCTCTCTCTATATAGAGAGAGATAGATGTTGACTAGGTTGACTAAGGAGCTTCATGGAGTAAAACATGTTTGTACTCCACGCTATATCTTTATTTCCAAAGTTCAAATAGCCTATTCGAACCTTCCAACATGTTCTCCATATTGAAATGTTCTTGAGACCAAATTTTACATTTTTTGAAATTTTTTACTATTTATTAAGACACTTTGAAATTTGTTGATCTACTATGAACAGTAAAAAAAAAAGTAAAAATTTATGAACTATCGGATCAGCGATTTTCAAAGTGGCTTAATAAATAGTAAAAAAATTCTAAAAAATATAAAATTTGATCTCCAAGTACATTTCAATATGGGGATCATGTTAAGTGGTTCGGATATGTTGTTTGGATTTTCAAAATGAAAATATTGTGTCATGGAGTAAAAAATTGTTTTACTAGCACTCTAGCCAGCTCTCTCTCTCTCTCTCTCTATATATATATGAGGTTGGCTAATATACAATCGATTGTTCCTGAGCTCCCGTGCAACCAAGTTATTTTTTATTTTCAAAGTTCAAACAGTAGATCTAAACCGTTAGATGTGATCTCTATATTAAAATGCACTTGGAGACCAAATTTTGCATTTTTTGGATTTTTTTACTATTTATGAAGTCACTTTGAAAATCGTTGATCCAACAGTGGCTTAACCAAACAGTAAAAACAGAAACCATCGTTGGATCAACTATTTTCAAAGTGGCTTAATAAATAGTAAAAAAATTTCAAAAAATGTAAAATTTGGTCTCCAAATACATTTTAGGGAAAATTTCCAATGTGCCCATCTAAATATTCTAAATAGCTAATATCCCCATCAAACCATTCTAATATTCAATATCCCCATACAAATTTAACATTCTTTCTTCTATCCCCTTTTATTTATTTTATTTTTTATTTAATTATTTTAAAAACCTAATTGATCATTATACCCGTTATTTTGTTCTTCTTCAAACGTTGTTCATCTCTTTTACGCTACCGATCTCTCCCTAATCTCAATTGCCAGAAGCAATCTTCGTGCCGCCCTCCTCTGCCAAACCCCTCATCTCCTGCACCTAATATCCTCATCTCACTCCCTAACGCCGCTACATCTCATGCACACATAAATCCTCTGACTTAGCACCTCTGATTCGCTTGGTTGAATAATTGATATTTTCTTCACCCATTTTTACTGATTCCTCAATTCTTATTGGTGCCAAGAAATAATTTCCATATCTCAATTCTCAAAAGCTGCTCATTGCAGTACTGAAACAATTTCCGAACTAAGCATACCAATTCGAACAAAACCAACTGTAAATTGTGCATTCGGGTATAACTTATAAGATCGATGGTAGCCTCTAGAATATGAGCAGATACACAGAAATCTAGAGAACTCAGCCATCACAGTTCTCTTGTCGACGAACCTCTTGCACTCGGACAAACTAGCACACGAAATATGTTCGCTCCTCTCTTGCATAGGATATTTGAATCCCATCGCACATGTGTTTTCTTGCTTTAACTTGGAGGTGGTGATACTTGTTCTTTGCATCCGTCCAAATCTAGTTCTCCAGTTCTTTGCATTTTATCTTAACTTCAATTTTGTTTGGAGTTTGCAATTATACAGGAGCTATGATTTATTGTAGTTTAATAAAGATATATCAGTTTTATTTGTCAAATTTAATTTCAGTCAACACTTGATTAACCTTTTCATTATTTGGGAAAGATGAGATGATTTGGGTTATTTTGATTAATCTCTGAACCTAAAAATGATAAGTTTATCTTGAATGCAAATATTTGTCTAAGTTTTTGCAGACCATATAAATCTTTAAGGGTTATTCAGTCAAAAAAAATTAATTTACGGGATTTCTCAGGTTTGCTGGCACACCAACTAAATCATCAAATTAGAGGCTCAACTCAAAATGAGAAAAGTCACCTAGCCTTTCACGAATTTAACTAAATCTTCAAATGGGAAAGGTCACAGGCCTTTCACCGATTTCAACATAATCGTCAAAATCAGATTTTCTACTAAGGAAGAAAGGAAGCCAATATAAAGATAGACGGGAGGAAATATTAGAGGCGAAGACCAAGCGTTTTTCTTGTTTTTCTTCAATCAACATGTAAATTCAACCCAATTTAAACATTAATGGAGATGTCAAGTTACAATCAGAGGGGCATAATTGTCAATTAGATTTATTAAATAATTAAATAAAAGAAAAATAAATAAAAGGGGATAGAAGAAAGAATTTTAAATTTGTATGGGGATATTGGATATAATGGTCGTTTGATGGGGAAATTGGCTATTTCAAAACTTTAAATGGGTACACTGGAAATTTTTTTTCTACATTTTAATATAGATATCACATCTAACGGTTTATATCGATGGTTTGGACTTTGAAAATAGAAAAATAACTTGGTTACACAGGAGCTCAGGAACAATCGATTGTATATTAGCCAACCTCTATATATATTGGAATAAGAAATATTTAGAAGTAGGCGATTGCTCAAAAATTGCATTCTTTCACTACCGACAAAGACTAGCAATCAAGGTCAAAGTCTTCGAAAAAAGTGTATATATATAAAGAGGAGGGATTAAGTTACAACAACGATTTTTTTCATTTTCAAAGTCCAAATCATCGATCCAAACCATTCAACATGATTATCTAAATAAAATGTGCTTCCAGATCCAATTTTATATTTTTTGAATATTTTTTACTATTTATTAAGTATTTTACAAAAACTAGTCAAATTCCGACCATTGAATTTTGTACCATCTTAATAAATAGTAAAAAAAATAAAAAATATATAAAATTTGATCTAGAAGCATGTTTTATTTAGATAATCATGCTGAACGGTTTGGATCGACGATTTGGACTTTGAAAATGAAAAAAACCATTATTATAACTTTATTGTAATTCAAATTTGTTATAACTAGATTCCTCCTCGTATATATAATATTTTTTTTATGAAACATTGAATATTTAGAACTAAGGCAATTGCTCAGAAAATGCATTCTTTCACTATCGACAAAGACTAGCAGTCAAGGTCAAGATCTTCGAGAAAAGTGCATATATATATATATATATATATATATATATATATATATATTGTTTTTAAGAAACATTGAATATTTAGAAGCAGGCGATTGCTCAGAAAATGCATTCTTTCACTACCGACAAAAACTAGCAGTCAAGGTCAAGGTCTTCGAGAAGAGTGTGTGTATATATTGTTTTTATATTGGAATAAGAAATATATATATATATATATATATATATATATATATTGAGCGATTTTTTAAAGTGGCTTAATAAATAGTAGTTTTAAAAAATATATATAAAATTTGATCTCCAAACACATTTCAATATGGAGAACATGTTGAGCAGTTCGGATCGGCTATTTGAACTTTAAAAATAGCGATATGAGCGCGAATTAAAACATCCCTGTTGAGCCATTTTTGTCGGCCTACTATGTTGGTGTAGACCGGCGCGAACGTCTCTGCAGATATACTCCCTCCCCTGAATAGGTAAGGGGGAAGGAGCTTATTGTTTGATTGTGGGGATTCTTTTTCTTCCGACAGGCGCAAGCCCCTGCCGTTAATTACCCTGGGTAGGTACCCAGGAACCTCCGATTAAGGGGCTAGACGAAGTGACGTGATTAGGGTGGGGTATCTAAAGTGCAATCAAGAAGAGAGGGTGATACTGAATCAGAGGGGTAGTCCTGATTCAACCCTCGAGGGGCATACTAACAGTGTATGCCTAGTATTTACTATGACTTTTGTTTAATTTGGGGTTGCCTAGGATTTTCTAGGAATTTTGTTTAGTTTGAGGTTGCCTATTACATGCAAGGGCTTTACCTGGATATATGTCATGGGCGACACCGGACTACGTGAGTGGGTGTCTGGAACACTTCGACAGCCTACGGGTCGGACTGGCGCAGAGGGTTTGGACAAGAGCGTATCGTATGCCCTTGGTATATGTAGGGTGTTGGAAAAACAAATAAAATATGTGGCTAACCTAACAGATATTGAATTTTCGGTGGATAAAAAAACAGAGACAAGACAAGAGAATTTCAGCTTTCAACAAGTTTCTTATTTTCTGGAAAATCTTTATTTCCGAATACACTGAATTCTATTACAAGTGCTGTATTTAAGTACTACAGAAATCTAATTTTGGAAGCAACTAACCCACGTCAGCCACTAACCTATTACAAGTACTTTCCATATTTAAAACACCCACTAACATTAAATAACTACCCACGTCTCAATAACTTTAAATAACTAGCAGCTCTTCTATTTTTAGCTCTGCTACAACCAACCTAATTATAACTCAAAAACGTCTAAAAACATATCTAATCTAATTTTGAATTAACCTGTTGATAGTTTGTGTTTCAACACTCCCCCTCAGCGGTAAAACGATTACATCTGGGATACACCTATGTGTTCCCTGTTGAGTTCAAACTTCTCCTTTGTTAGTACCTTCGTAAAGATGTCGGCAAACTGTTCGTCAGATCGACAAAACTTCAGCTGCACTTCTTGTTTCTCGACTGCATCTCTAGTGTAGTGATACTTGATGGCAATGTGCTTGGTTCTGTCATGGCTTATTGGATTCTCGCTGATTGCTATGGCAGATTTGCTGTCACTATAGATGGTGACTAGTTCGTCCATTTTGCTGTTGACATCTTCTAGTATTCTTTTGAGCCAAATGGCCTGTGCAACGGCTCTTGCTGCTGCCACGTATTCTGCCTCGGCTGATGACAAGGCGACCACCGTCTGTTTCTTGGATGACCATGAGCAAATACCTGATCCAAGTGAGAACACATAGCCCGAAGTACTCTTCATGTCGTCTTGGCATCCCGCCCAGTCGCTATCAGTATAACCAATCAGCTTTGAGCTCTTGACCGGTTTGTACCATATGCCATATGCAACAGTACCTTTGATGTATCTTAGAACTCGTTTTGCCGCTGTAACATGCTTTTGAGTAGGACAATCCATATACCTTGATAAAAGGCTTGAGCTGAACATGATGTCCGGCCTTGTTGCAGTCAAGTACAATAAACTTCCAACCAAACTGCGGTATTCAGTTGGATCTGCTTTTGCCGAACCATCTTCCTTGCTAAATTTTTCATTAGGAATGAGTGGTGTTGTGACACTCTTGCAATCTTGCAGCCTATTCTTTTTCAGTATGCCTTCTGCATATTTCTTCTGAGATATGAAGATCCCATTTTCAGCTTGAACCACTTCTATGCCTAAGAAGTATTTCATCAATCCAAGATCACTCATTTCATAAGTGTTCATCATGTCTTCTTTAAACCTTTGCATCATTTCTTCACTGTTGCCCGTGTAGATTAAATCATCTACATATAGAGCAACGATTAAAATCTGAGTACCTCTTTTCTTGACATAGAGAGTAGGTTCAGACTTGCTCTTTACAAACTCGTTTTGCAGAAAATATTTGTCAATTTGACTGTACCACGCTCTTGGAGCCTGTTTCAGTCCATAGAGCGCCTTCCTCAATTTGTACACTTTGTTATCTCCCCCTTGAACTGAAAACCCTTTGGGTTGCTCAACGAAAATTTCTTCATTAAGTTCTCCATTTAAAAACGCTGATTTGACATCAAGTTGAAAAATGTGCCATTTTTGTTGTGCTGCTAGGGCGATTACTGTACGAATTGTTTCTAACCGTGCAACTGGTGTACGGATTGCTCAACTGGTGTTTCATTAAGTTCTCCATTAATTGGTCTGTCCACTAACTCCCATGTTTTATTTTTTTCAATCATCCCAATTTCTTGCTCCATGGCTTCTCTCCAATTTTCATGGTGTTGGGCTTGCTCAAACGATTGTGGTTCAACCACTGAGAAATTGCATCTTTCTGTCCTTTCATAAATTTCTGCCAAGGTTCTAACTCTATTTGGAGGAACTTCCATGGTAACATCAGGACGTTTTAAATTGGAATCAATTGATTGCGTATTAGAAGCATCTGGTTGTGAATTTGAACTAGGTTGTATAGCTGAACTACTGCTCGGTTCTTGGCTGGGTATTGTTTGTGGTGTTTGACTTGGAGATGTTATATTTGGAATGTCTTGGACATCTTGGTTTTGAAATATGATGATTGGTGTTTGTTGACCTGTGGGTACTTGGTTATTTTCCCAATTGTAGACTTCTTTCTCATCAAAAATAACATCTCTACTAACAACCAATTTTTTTCTTCTCAAGATTATACAATCTATACCCTTTGGTGCCATCCGAATATCCCATAAAAATACACCGTTCACTTTTGTCATCGAGTTTAGATCTATTTTCTTTTGGCACATGTGCATAGCATACCGAACCAAAAATTTTCAAATGGCTAATATTCGGAGTTGTTCCACTCCATGCTTCAATTGGGGTTTTATTTGGTACAGCTATTATTGGACTTCTATTTTGGATATAGACAGCCAAGGAGACTGCTTCTGCCCAGAATTTTAATGGCATACCCTTGTCTTTGAGCATGGCTCTCGCCATTTCTACTATGGTACGATTTTTCCTTTCAACTACACCATTTTGTTGAGGGGTATAGGCAGTTGTGAGTTGTCTCTTAATTCCATGATCTTCACAGAATTTAACAAATTGGTTGGATGTATATTCTCCACCTCTGTCACTTCTTAGCACCTTGATTTTGAAATCACTTTGGTTCTCAACAAGAGCTTTAAACTTTTTGAATACTTCAAGTGCTTGTGACTTTTCTTTGAGAAAATAAACCCATGTCATTCTTGTAAAATCATCAACAAAGATAAGAAAGTACCAATTTTGTCCTTCTGATGGTGTTTGCATTTTGCCACAGATGTCGGTGTGAATTAACTCCAATGGTGAGCTTGCCCTCCATGCACTCCTTTTTGGAAAAGAGTTTCTATGTTGCTTGCCTAGAATGCACCCTTCACAGGTTTGACAGTTTGTGTTGATTTCAGGTAGGCCTTGCACCATCTCCTTTGCTTGTAGCAGTTTGAGTGCTCTATAGTTGAGGTGACCGAACCGCTTGTGCCACAAAATTGACTCATCTACAGTTTTGGTTTGAAGAACTAGATGTGGAGTATGCTTTAATTGTAACACAAAGTTTCTATTGTCTTCCATCCCAATACTTGCCAGCACTTGGCCATGTTGATCAATTATCTTGCAGCCATGCTTCTCAAAATACACTGCATAACCGTTTTGAACCAATTGCCCCACACTGAGAAGGTTCTGCTTCAAATCGGGTACTAGTAGCACGTCTCTTATCAAACGTGAACCCATCTTAGTGTGTACTGCAATGTTGCCCTTGCCCTTGGCTTGAACCAATGCACCATTTCCCATTCGTACATTTGTTTCAAATGAGGTGTTGATTTCATGGAAGATCTGATGGTTGCCGGTCATATGACTTGTACATCCGCTATCTAGATACCAGATGTCGCCTTTTTCTTCACTTGCAGAGTGACATGCATAGAAGATGGTTTCTGAATTTTCCCTCTGTTCTGTGAAGTTGACTTGAGCAGGAGGTGGTTGTGCTTGATTTGTGGCTTCGTTGGTTTGTTGAGAATTGTTTGTTCTGCAGAGCTGAGCTATATGGCCTTTCTTTTTGCATTTGTTGCACTGTTTGGTAGACCAACAATATTTGGTATCATGGGTATCCTTCTTGCAAATTTCACACCATCTGTTGGCCTTACTAGATTCTGCATTCTCATCTGTTTTGGTTTTTTCTAGATTTTCTGTTTTTCGAAAAATTCCAGATTTGAAGGCTGGACTTGCTTTGAATGCGTTTTCATTAGACATGTGTCTTAGCAATTTTCTCTCTTCATGTGCTTCAAGAGAACTAATCAATTGTTGTATGGGTAAGGTTTCAAGGTCTTTGGACTCCTCTATAGCCGTAACTATAGAGTCAAAACTCTCAGGAAGGCTAATCAACATCTTTTCTACAAGTTTCTGTTCGGTAATATCTTTATCACCAAGCGAACGCATATGATTTACTAAATCCATAACTTGTGAAAAATACTCCTTTACCTTCTCTGAATCTTTCATTTGCATGTTTTGGTATTGCCTTCGTAAGGTTTGTAATTTGACAACTTGCACCTTAGCCGATCCTTTGAACTCTTGTTGCAGCATGTCCCAAGCATCCTTTGATTTGGTTGCATTGATGATGCGTGAGAAAATGGTTTCTGCTACCCCTTGTTGAATAAGGAATAGTGCCCGTGCATCTTTCATCTTGTCTTCCTTCAACTGCTTTGCTTCTACTTCTGTTGGTTGTTGTCCGGCGGCATACATGGTATACCCATTTTCAACGATATCCCACAAACCTTGTGAGAGTAGTAGAGTCTCCATCTTTACTTTCCATATGCCATAGTTGTTGCCGGTAAGCATAGGAGCAGGGAATTGCGCCATGTTTGCGCCTGAAGACATCGCTTCGATGCTTCGTCGATGGGAGATTTTCTTCTACTCTTTGCATTGCGCCCTTTATGGCTCTGATACCAATTGTTGGAAAAACAAATAAAATATGTGGCTAACCTAACAGATATTGAATTTTCGGTGGATAAAAAACAGAGACAAGACAAGAGAATTTCAGCTTTCAACAAGTTTCTTATTTTCTGGAAAATCTTTATTTCCGAATACACTGAATTCTATTACAAGTGCTGTATTTAAGTACTACAGAAATCTAATTTTGGAAGCAACTAACCCACGTCAGCCACTAACCTATTACAAGTACTTTCCATATTTAAAACACCCACTAACATTAAATAACTACCCACGTCTCAATAACTTTAAATAACTAGCAGCTCTTCTATTTTTAGCTCTGCTGCAACCAACCTAATTATAACTCAAAAACGTCTAAAAACATATCTAATCTAATTTTGAATTAACCTGTTGATAGTTTGTGTTTCAACATAGGGTTTTCCTTCCCTTGGGGTGCCTATTACATGCAAGGGCTTTAGCTGAACTTAGGTATTGTTGGGGTGGCATGGGAGCCTTTGAATTTGGGTGGCATGGAAGCCCTTGGTTTTGGTTGGCATGGAAGCCTTTGAATTTGGGTTGGCGTGGAAGTCTTTGGTTTTGGTTGGCATGTAAGCCTTTGAATTTGGATGGCATGGAAGCCTTTGATTTGGGTTGGCATGGAAGCCTTTGGTTTTGGTTTGGCATGAAAGCCTTTGGTTTTGGTTTGGCGTAGAGGCCTTTGACTTTGATTGACATAGGAGCATTTGACTTAAGTTGGCATGGAAGCTTTTGTTTGACTTGACTTGAATTTACTTAGAGATAATGGGTTTACTTTGTGTTTGGTTTAGGTTTTGTCTTGTTCGGGTTTGAACTTGACTTTTGCTTGGGTTTGATTTGAGTTTGGTTTTATATGATTTCAGGTTGGTCTTGGATTTGACTTGGGTTTGATTGCGGTCCTTCGGTTCGTTTTGAGCTTGATGGCCTATTTGGTTTATTTGGATATGTTTGGTTTAGGTTTTGCAGTTTTCGAATTTGATATAGGTTTTGGGTCGGTCTTGGGTTTGGTTGTGGTTTTTCGGTTTGCTTTGAGTTTGGTGGCTTATTTGATTTATTCGGTTCATTTGGATATATTTGGTTTAGGTTCTTGTGGTTTTCGAGTTTGATATAGGTTTTGGGTCGGACTTGGGTTTAATCTTGGATTCTTGAGTTTGATTTGAACTTTGTATGAGGTAGTGGTTTGGTTTGAGCATCATATTTAATGTGAATTTGATTTGAATTGGGATAGTCTTTTTGGTTTAAGTCTTCGATATCAACTTGTTTCGGGTTTATTTTGGGATCGGATTTGTGTGCATGAATATAAACTCCCTCGGTTTAGGATTGAGCAGGAACTCCTTTGATGTTTTGATCAGTTTAGCATGTTTCTCGATTTTTTTTTTTTTTACAAGAATTGTCAAAATGAACCTGATCGATTAGAGACTGAAGATGTTGGTTTACTATCAAAGTGAGTTTGAGTTGTAGCATAGATATTTGTCAAAAGGCAATTTGAAAAGTCTGTCGCTTATCAAAGAATCCATAGAATATGTCATGAGGTTAATCCATTTTAAAGAAGATAGTGCCTCATAGATTCCTTTTTTTTTATTCCACGAAATCTTGGTATCTGTTATTTACACCGTCATGGTAATGGTGAAACAATCTTTTGATTGATATATAAATTCATAGGTTCGATTAATATGCTCCAGTAACATTTGCTCGTCTTAACCTTAAAAAAAAGCATTTGCTCGTCTTAATTCAAATAGCAACTTGTTCCCTTTTTTTATTTTTATTTTTTTTGTATTTATTTGTCATATTCCTACAAACTCCTCTTTTCTCTTTTGAAATTTCAGCAGCATCTCAGTCTCAATTTGGTTCGTCTGAATATTATTTTTCATGTCTAATTAAGAGGGAATTTTGACAGCATTTCTGCCTCATTCGCGCTCATCATTAGCATGATTGTGACATCCTACACGCACCGAGTGCTTCGGATCCTTTTTTGTTGGCGCTCTACTTCACCGAGTGGTTCGAGCCCATTGAATCACCATACCAGCACCCTACGCGCACCGAGTGCTTCGAGTCCGATAGTAGCGAGTATTTGTGTTGTTTTGCCCAACCGGCACCCTACGCGCACCGAGTGCTTCGAGTCCGGAAGTAGAGAATGTTTGTGTGATTTTGCCCAACCGGCACCCTACACGCACCGAGTGCTTCGAGTCCGGAAGTAGCAGTGAATTATTTCAAGTGTGTTGTGACTTTCGCTTAAAATTAAAATTTTGTTTATAAAGTCTGAGAAAAGAAGAGAGATGAAAGAATCAAAGATCAAGTATTCAACTCCTGAATAATGCAAAAATCTCTTTTTTTTACCTTGCTTTCTTATTTGGCGAAGGAAACAGAATCTCTCTTTTTTTTTAATTCTTTTCTGTTAATCTCTATTTCTTCACTAAATTGAGTATATCTATTGGTCGCTCTGACTAAATTTGAGTATAGTTTTCGCTCACTATCTTTTTAATCTCCTCTTTTTTTTGTGAGATTTTTGAGTGTCTTTTATAGCGCAGGAGGGCACTGTTGCTACCAAGAATCAAGCTCCTCAAATTAATTCAGCCAGACACGCCTCTTTTAATTTCCAGATATTTCGCGCATTGTCGTGATTGTATCATTACGTTGGATTGTACCGTTAAGCTACAGCGGTGATGGTGCTTCAGTTATTTTTAGTCAATGATATTGAATCATATGTGACAACTTTTATACTGTGATTCGTGCAGAATTTGTCTTTCAAGGATTGATTTCAATCAAATAAAAAAATTGTGCTGATGACAGCTATTTTGTTTCTTGCACTTAATTTGGTGTCTTCGTTTCGTTTTAATTGGTGTCAAAAGCATCAGTTTTTACAACTTTCATTTATTTATATATTTTTTATGGTTTTCATTTTTTTTATTATATTTTGTTTGTTTGTACAACATATTTTTATACTTTGTCGCTGACTAAGAAAAGATCATCGATTTACACAGGTCATAAATTTCAAAGATTCATTTGGGCATAACATATTGCTCAAGGAGCGATTCTAGCAATGAGATATCAATTTTTTTATTAACGGTGATAGGCTCATAATTTGTTGTGAGTGGTTTCAGGGATTAACTTTTTTTTAATTTATTGGTGATTTAAAACATTAATTTCAGCGGTTTTAGCTTGTAGCTCGTGTGAATAACATCATCACTATTATTACTATTGCTTATTAAATGGGGTTGAAGGCTTTAGCGGGCCAATAAAAGAAATGGCAGAAATTGATGCACTCATGATTTGATTAGAGGCTTCTTGTTAACGGGCTCAAATAAATAGTGATGATTGGCAGTTCATGATTGCGGCCCGAATAGAGTAGGTTCGGAAGATTCATATCTCGTCTTTGATTAAATTAATATAAATTAAGGCATTGGTTCAAAAGGAGTTTATCTTGCATAAAGAATTTTTTTCTTTTAACGTGTCCTATTTTTTTTTGTTAAATTTTTTTTTTTATTCATGGAGGTTGGCCAGTGACAATTTTGTGTATTTTCAATGTATATTTTTTTTATTTTGTTGCATTAGAACAAATGCCACGACGCATCCATTTATGTTGAGTTAGCATCATCATGACATTTTGTTGTATTTTTAGACTAAAACAATCCCTTTAATTCGCAATTCACAATAGCCTTACTATATATATATATAGGACTTGGCTACGATGCTATGCGTAGCATAGAGACCTCCATGCAACGGCTCAAAATTTGTGTTTTCAAAACTTTAATGGTCGATCCGAACCGTTAGTTGTGTTCTCTATATTGAAATATGCGTGGAGACCAAATTTTACATTTTTTGGAATTTGTTTACTATTTATTAAGCCACTTTGAAAATCGCTGATCCAACGGTGGCTTACCCAAACAGTGAAACCGTTGGATCAGCGATTTTCAAAGTGGCTTAATAAATAGTAAAAAAAAATCCAAAAAATATATAATTTGGTCTCCAAGCACATTTTAATATGTAGAACACATCTAACGGTTTGAATCGACCGTTGGAATTTTGAAAATTCAAATTTTGAGCCGTTGCACGGAGGTCCTCTATGCTACGCGTAGCATATTAGCAATTTCCTATATATATATATATATATATATATATGCATTCTTTCATTACCGGAGCTGGTACAAGCTATATTTTTCATTGCATTATTTACATAGAACTTTAATGTACTATTTATAACAAGCTGCAGATTTCACTGCAATAAGAAAAATAAATTTAGTTTTGTTCAGTGTTTTAGAACAGATCGATCAAATAATTAAGCTTGGCATATGCATCTAATGTACTTCTTTTTTGAAAAGAAAATTATAAAAGTAAAAACACAAAACCAATAACTTTCCCATAGCTAGTTTGATAAATAAAGTTAACATGCATGCTTTTGTAAGTGGGCTTTGTTCTTTGTGTTTAGATGGACTATCCAGAGTATAAATTAATTGTATATGCATAGACAATGATGCATGTAGAGCTGTTACGTACTTAAAAATTAAAATGAATTGACTGCTTGTCTTTGGGTCACCTTTTTTTAGAGTCTACTATTTTACTTTTCTCGAAGACCTTGACTGCTAGAGTGCTAGTCTTTGGATGGCTAGAATTCAGGTTGTTGCACAATTGAATTAAGTTAATGTACTGATATTTTACTATTATTATTTGTTACTACTTTTAAGATTAATTTTACAAAGCACTGAATAAAATAATAATATAAGAATAAAATAAAATCAAGAATTAGTGTTTAACAAATAATAATAATAGTGCCGACTAATTGCCAGTTGGAACAGTTAACAGTACCGATTTTGTTTAAATTCACTTCACTGTTCTCCTACCATTGACTTGCAAGTCTACGCACAAATTAAAACGACAACTGCACTAGTCACCAAGACATTTAAGACAATCTGAAAATGTGTGATAATTAATATCAAAATTGAAGTTTTCACAATCCTAAAATTCTAGCCACTAAATTACAACTATTTATTTAGAATTCATAATAAAATATCAATCATAACACTTTTATAATAATAAAGTATAAAGAATAAATTGCATTTACAAGTATTTTAGTGATCTAGCTGTGTGCTCCGTTTAAATCCGTCCCTGAATTGTTCTAAATTATAGCTCCATTATTTCTTACTGAAATTTTATTATCCACCTAATTAATTAATCCCAACTTTTTATAAAGAATAATGTTAACCAATACTATGCCTTGTGTGTAAAGCTGAGTCTAGCATAATATAAATTCAGCATATGACAGCCTATATATGCTCTTCCAGTGTGACCACAACAAAGTAAATTTGAGTCGTCCAATAATTGAACAATTATCTTAGGCCTTCATACCAATACTACATAATTGGGCCTTAATATCTTACGATGCCACATATTGGCTTGTAATTCTTATCAATACTACAAATTAGGACCATAATTTCTGGGCTGAAAATGGTCTTCTGGTGTATGTCTTATACCAAAACTCGTATTTTTTTTCCTTTTTTTTTTTTTTTTTTGTACATCATGAAGACAAAAACATATATTTACGTCAATTGGGAATTGTAACGACCTTGCCGTCGGGTTAGGAATTGCGACAAGAAAACCAGACCCTATATAAGAAAACCCAAATAGACAACTAAAACAAGCTTAAAATGTGAGGACTAAGACGAAATTTCATATAGCAAGAGGTGTCATTCTTACATCACAATTAATGTGAGCTAGACATCTTCTACAGAAAACATATATTGCTGATTTCTAAAAATCTTTCTGAAAATTAGAACAGATATTTCATAGAGAATTAAAGGATTACTAACGAGTGTTGGTGCAGGAAGCTAAAGACCGATCGAGTAAGTCTTCACATTTCTCTATCAGAGGAGTCTAGTCATTAAAACTAAGAATAAGTGAGTGTTGGAGATCTGGGTAGTGGCTGAGATAAGGAACACTGAGTGAGTGTTGGAGATACAAATTGTGGGTAGAAGCTGAGATAAGGAATACTGAGTGAGTGTTTGAGACACAAGTTATGGGTAGTGGCTGAGATTGTATCTTTTGTCGATTAGTCCTCATCCTTAACCCTTTTTGCAAGTAGGAGATATATGTACTTGGTGGACCTACTTCAGATTGACAAATCAATTTGAAGCATCTTTCAGCATAAACAATACTAGCAAAGCTCCAATTCTCTCACTTTAAATTATAACAAACATGATGTCATCTGACCCGTATTGCATGGAGACAGATCGATGGATCATCCTTATTGGTACTGTAGTTGTTTATTATATTTTGACATATTAATGGCGATATTTTGTTTGATAAAAAGTTAAGATCAATACCATACATTTACAGTGCAATATTTTTGACGTAATTTTAAACTTACTTTTTTTTTCCTGCAAATATAACAGGGTCGAAAGCTATCCCAGCAAATTAATAGTCCTGTCAAAATAGAAAGAATTTTCTATTCAAATTTTTAGAATGAATTTTCAGAATCAGCAGTCTTGGTAACATATTGTATAAATGAAGTTGGCTATAAGTGGCAAAATAAATCTCTCTATATAAGAAAAACCAAACAGACAACTGAAAGAAGCTTAAAATGTAAGGACTAAGGAGATATTTCTTACGAGAATGGACGTCACATAACAATGAATATGAGTCGAACTTCATCTAAAGAAATAATAGACTGGTAGTTCTGAAAATTCTTTTCTGCAGACCGAGTGAGTCATTCTGAATCTTTGTTATATTGAAATTGTTAAGAATTTCACTAAGCAGTGACAATTAAATTTTCAGCATCTTTTAACAACAAAATTAACATATAAGGACAAGTCCTTATTGATATATTGAAATTGTTAAGAATTACAGAGTCTTAGTTTCCAAAGAAAAATAAAACTTACAAAAGGTGCCTACTGACGGAAATTTTTTTTTTACCACTGTCAAAAATCAGATTAAATTAAAAATCATCCGGTTCTATTTTTCTACCAAAAGGCCACCCCGCACAAGGGTTGTGCGCACCCAAAAACGGATCCGCACAAAGAATTCGCGCACCCGACTTGGATCCGCGCAAGGGTTTGGCGCACCCGCGGGTCCGCACAGGAGTTTGGCGCACCCAAAAAAAATTAAATAAAAAGGGTTTTCTGGAAACTGTTTTCATTTCATAACACTGTGAAGGACCAAAGAGCATAAGCGACAGCAGAGGTTTTTTCTCTTTAGTTCTTTATTTTTTTTTGAAATTATTTATTTTACATTATTTTTAAAATTAACAATAAATTTATTAATTGATTGGTTTGTTCAATTCAACAAATTATGATTGGAATTACTTGTTATTTTGGTGGTGAAGTTTTAAATGGGCAAAATGATACTTATTACAGTACTCAACTTTCAAAAATGTCCAATATCATGCCAGATTTAGATTTTAGAGGTATAACTAGAGAAGTGTACCAGCAAGTTGGTATTGATCCGAATTATTATGAACTGGTAATTTCTGCAAGGATCAATATTGGTCAAGGCAACCAAACCTGGTTCCAACAGCTACCGGTACAAGACAATAATAGTTGGGGCTGTATACCCAAATGACAATGAATTTGATCACTCCTTTCAAGTTCCTAGAGTTATATGTTGTAGCTAACCCTAGACAGAACCCCAGACGTAACCCAAACCAAAACACCAGAACTATGCCGCAAATGACCAAGGGCCGGGTTCGTGAGCAATCTGTGACGGGTCCTGTTCGGGCCCTAACTTTAGGGAGTACTAGTCGGTCCTCATCTGTAGGGGCTGGACCTAGTCGTTCCCAACCTGACCGGGGACGTCCTCGGATTCCATCTACTAGCTCTAATCGAGCCAAAACTGATCGGAATCGATCTCCAACCCTGGAACTGCCTTATCAAGCATTGCTTGATGTTCATCAGCACCTTCAAATAAATTGTAAATAAATTAGTTTAGAATGTAATTTAATACCAAAAACATTTTTAAATAATAAAGGGATAATAAAATCTTACAATCTGTGCAGTCGGACCACCGCATGGAATGTAGCCGTACTCTTGAGTATTCATGTAGAGCCATAATTTTGGGAATTAATAAACATTAAGCATATAGCAGTAGAGCCATAATTTTTTTTTCCAGCACCTTTATTTTGGACAAATTATTTTTATCAATTTTTCCTAATTTTATTTTACAAAACAAGCTTTTGACGAAAAAAAAAAATCCAAGTTTCCGACCTGCCACGGTTGATTCCTACTAATTCACCCAATTTCAGTTCTATAGTCAACTTATACCGATTGTGAATTTGTGATTCCAATTTTCAAAGCCTTGGTAATTACTCAATAGTTTGTTTGTTGGATGCTTCTTTTCACTTTTTTTTTTTTTTTTTATAAATTTGTAGACACTTTTTGGCGATTAGGCATATTAGCTCTTAGTAATAGTTCATTATTAGTTTATTACTGTAATAGTTCTCCGCTCCGTTATATATTGATTTGCTTTGTGTTAATGGAAATTTAGCAGATAAACGTAAAGGAAAATTCTCCAGAACTATTCCCTAGAGCTCACATCAAGCATTTAGTACATGACTTTAGTCAAAAATATCTTTTGTAGTCTAAAATAATATGTACATCAGCATCAAGGAAAATTCTCAGATTGATAATTATTTATTTGACCTCATTTTCATTGATTCTTCCTCATCATATACATCATCTATATAGGCCATTCATTCAGCTGATTCATATGGTAACCAATAACAAAAAATAAGAAGCATGAAATTCTTAAACTTGCTCATTTTTCTCTTCCTCTTTTACAATTTTGAATGTTCCAGATGTTCTTCATTTGAAGAGCTTCATAACATCACTTATCCTTATCATCTTCCTGGAACATGCAAGTGGAAGGCCTATGAGTTGCAGTGTAATGGAAATGACACCGTCTTAAACATCGGGGCTACCAAGTATCTTGTAAAAGATATGTCGGTAGAAAACAAGACACTTAGGCTTGTTGATCCTGACTTGGCAGTAGGGGGTTGCCGCTTACCGAAGCAGACTCAGTCTGGGAATCAAGTGATTCCTGATTATTACGGTGGTTATTTTGGATCCGTCTACTTCTTCAATTGCACCGAGGAAGTAAAAGATTCAAAGTACAAGCTAATAGATTGTATGGATGCGCCCCTTTCAAGAGTTTATGCAGCATATTCCCATGATGCTGGAAGCACCCCCAAGTCATGTAGGTATGTAGGAGGCACTGTATCCAATTCTGAGGTGTACAAGCGTTGGAGTGACAGTGATGGTGTCGATATGATGAAGATGCTGAGTGGTGGATTTGTGGTAAGCTGGAACAAAACAGTGATGGCCATTCATGTAGATCTTGGGGACGATAAGGTGTGTTCTGGTTTGCAATTATGCTGGAGTTTTACAAAAAGGTACATATATAAAATTATCTATCTTTTCTCCTAAATGGCCTTGTAGCTATAATGGTAAGATATTAAGATGACTAATTTTAACTGGTAATGGTTTTAAACATGGTTTGGAAAATCGCCCAGTCTGAGTTGGACCAGAAATAGTCAGGGGAGGGGCTTCCAATTTCTATACAATTTACATGCCTAAACAATTTTTCAATAAAACTCGGTCGAATTGGTGCTTTAAAACTGAGAAACTGATGAGAACAGAACAAAATAAAACAAAATTGGAACCATAATTGAGAGGGTTCAAATGAATGGGCCGATTTTTATGGGCCTTTTTCTTAGTTATTGTTTACTTCATGATTTAAGTCTTGAACTCTGCTGTGCTCAGGTAAGGTCCGGTTAGAATAATTTAATTTATTAAATATATTTTAACTTTTCATTTACCCCTAAACCAGTGCAAGGGTATGTAGACAATCTAGTATAGCATTTAACGTTTTGGACTCTGCACCATAACTACCATAACTGCTTGAGAAATCACAAAAGCTCTAACACTGATTTTTTTTTTCTAAAGTATTAATATCTATGAATGAAAGTTTTATACTATGAACAAGTTTACATAAATAATTTTCTCTAATTACATGGGAAACCACTTAAACTACATGAAGATACCATACACCTTTTTAGAGGTGGATTTTTTTCTTCATTCAATCTCGTACGTCCACATTTCTGATGATTTACGAGTATTTTGCGAATCTAAAACTATGAACGTCTTCTACTCAATTTTTCCAAATCAGATCCATATTGAAGTACTTTCGGGTTCATCGTCAAACAAATATTCATACCTCGTTATGCAAGTATTTTTTATATATGATACTGGCTGATATCTGAAAGTATTAATATCAAGTATTACAAATATTTATACCTATGTGGTAAACTATTTTAATTAGTGAAAAGTTGACGCATGGACGATTGGAGAAGGTTGATGTCGGAAAGCGGGGTCACCACTACTTCATTAGAGAAAGGTTGATACAGATACCATTGAGGGACTTGAAAAGTGGGTGGTTATATTAAGTCACGCATGCAATTATTAATATCTTATTTTACATGTATCAATTTCTTATCTTTCAAGTATTATACCTAAGAAGGTTGACGCAGGACGAGTGTGGGAACTGGAAAAAAGAGACCGTAGAATTAGTGGGGACTATAGTACAACTTTTCTCTAATGTTACTGCGGGACGGGGGGAACTAGAGTGTGGGGATGATGATCATTATTCTAATTAACGTTGGACTTGGATGGAAAAATTATATTCTCTACAAGATTTATTTTTCTTCTCATATAACCCAAAATGAAAAAAATGTTATGTGTATTAATTACTTCCTCACTAATTATATAATATTTTACTATCTATGCAATTTGCAATTAATTCCGACAGTTTTTTCATATCATTTTGTTGCGTTAGTATTTTTTTGCAATAGTTGATTACATAAATGAATTTATTTTTTCCTTAACATAATTTTGAATTATTTTTTTATTATATGTTTATCATATATTTGTAGCACAAAAACAAATCAATTTGTTAAAATACCAGTTTTGTTAAAATACCAGTTTTGGAGGTGTTCTTTAGTCCAAAACACGGGCAATGACCGGTGTAGGTGGTTTGTTAGCATAGGACAGGTTAATTTTGGAAAAAAGGAGTGTATGAGTCTGTCTATGTATCACCATCCTTTAAATGAATATTTTCAATTCCAGTATGCTAAGAGGAGTCATTACTGTTTAAATGGAATACAAAACAGAGCATAAATTCATTACGTGGAATGTGAGAGGAATAAATGTGAAAGAAAAGAGGTTGGCTATTAGAGAAACAGTGTTGATCGAGAAACCGGATATTTTGTGTCTCCAAGAGACAAAAATGACTAGTATGAATGACACAACTGTAAGAGAAGTATGTGATTGGAAATTGAAACAATTTAGAACCCTGGATGCAATAGGGTCTAAAGGAGGAATATTAATTGCGTGGTCAGATTTGAAATTTTCATTCCAAGATATGAACAGAAGGAGATACTCATTATCAATACTATTGGAAAATAAGGAAGATAAATAGAGATTCTGGTTTACTGGAATATATAGTCCATCGGTGCGGTCTCATAGGCGAGAATTTTTTGATAAACTGAGAGAGATAAAACCAAATAATAATACTCCATGGATTCTCGGAGGAGATTTTAATGTAACAGTGACAGACAATGACAGAAGCAATCCGAGTTCGGATTGGAGAGGAACTTCGTCATTTGCAAGACTAATCCTAGATATGGGACTGCTCAACATCTCATTACAAGGTAGACGTTATACTTGGTCTAATGCAAGAGAAAATCCGGCCATGGCGAGGCTAGACAGGTTCCTGATTTCGGCTGAATGGAACTCTAAATTCCCCAACTCACAACAACAAGCTTTACCAAATACCTCCTCCGATAACTGCCCGATAAGCTACACAGCCAAAACGGGATTTAGAAAGACAAAAAATTTTAGATTTGAAAATTGTTGGCTAAGATTTAAAAAGCTGGATGAGATAGTAGAGAACTCGTGGAATACGGGTCAGTCGGCAACCACACCGGAAGCACTGCACAACAAGCTGGAAGAGTTACAGAAAGAGATAAAATTATGGGCAAAAACAAAAGTGGGGTCAATCAAGACACAAATCAAGGTCTGTAGGGATTTTATGGGATGGATAGAGAGGGTCAAGGAGATGAGGAAACCAACAGAGTTAGAAAAATTCATAACATGCATTGTGAAAAGAAGATACACAGAACTTGCCACTCTAGAGGAGGATGTGTGGAGACAGAGAGCGAAATTAAACTGGGAAATGCAAGGTGATCAAAACACTAGCTATTTTCATGCAATAGCCACCAGTTCCAAAAATAGAAAATCCATCCCCCACATCGAATATCAAGGGCAATTGTTCTCTGATCAGAGGACAAAAGCAAAGGTGTTTTTTGAATTTTTTCAAAATCTGATGGGAGCAACATCACCTCCAATGCCAAACATACACTGGCCGAATTTATATGATGAGTTGCATGACTTATTGGACTTAGAAGCACCAATCTCGTTGCAAGAAGTACAAGAGGTAATACAAGAATGGCCGAATAATAAGAGTCCGGGTACGGACGGTTTTACAGGGGAGTTCTACAAGAGGTATGCACACATAGTGGCACCGGACATACACAACATCTTATCTACAGTGACAAAAGAAGGAAGCTCACTCGTCCCATTGAATACTTCACACATAATACTTATCCCAAAACACGAAAATGCGACAACCCCGCAAGATTACAGACCCATAAGCTTGGTCCACAGTGTGCAAAGAATATTTTCCAAAATCTTAGCAAAAAGAATACAACCTCATATCAGAAACCTGGTGGACGAAGCACAGACGGGTTTCGTGCAAAACAGACAAATCACCGAAGGGTTCATATATGCACAACATATCTTACACCATGCAAATAAGACCAAGATCCCGCTGGCAATTTTTAAAGCGGATGTGCATAAGGCGTTTGACACCATAAGTTGGGAATTTGTGTTAACAGTGCTACAAAAACTCTCATTCCCGTCAATTGTAATAGGTTGGATTAAAAATCTGGTGCTGGAGGGAAGCTCACAAATCATCATAAACAGCCTAGCAGGGAAGAAACTTACACTTAGACGAGGTGTCAGACAAGGTAGCCCACTATCGCCTTTTTTATTCATCATTGCTATGGATTTTATAAATAGGTGGTTCAGGAAACTATTGGCAAATGGAGCAATCCGATTACCATACCCCGAGATGAGACCTTGCTTATTATACGCGGATGATGCGCTATTTTTCCTCAAACCGGAAGTTAGACAAATACAGATGCTAAAAATTGCATTCGTCGCTTTTCAGAACATATCAGGGGTTGCGGTTAATTTTCAAAAATCGGAGCTGTTACTAACTGAAACAGATGAGCAAATGGGCACTCAATTGGCAGCAATGATGGGGTGTAGATTAGGATCATTTCCATTTGTATATTTAGGTCTACCCCTCTCAAATAGGGTATTAAAGAGATATGCATATTTACCTCTAATTCAAAAATTCAGCAAGAGGCTCACGGTTTGGAAAGCTAAACATCTCAGTATAGCGGGCAGATTAGTGTTAATACGTGCGGTGTTGTCGGCACTACCGGTGTATTACATGCAATGCATAAAGCTACCGATATATGTCATAAAAGAAATAGATAGAATTCGAAGACACTTCTTATGGCAGGGGATATCACAGGATAAGAAGATTCACCTAGCTAATTGGGACATAGCTTGCACACCCAAGTCATTGGGAGGATTGGGAATTACCGATTTAAAGGCGTTCAATACGGCTTTGCTGTTAAAATGGCAGTGGCAGTGGCTGTCATCGAAAGAGCGTCTCTGGAAGACGATTTTTAAAGCCACAAGCTCGCACCCATACCCAGTACCGAGATCGCATTTATTCAAAGTGACACTCAAAGATACTTACCAATTCATGAATATCTCAAGCAGGAGGCAGCCGGGGAATGGAGACACAATTGCTCTGTGGGATCAGAATTGGGGAATGGGAATACTCAAGTATGAAATGGAGGAATTATACACATATGCCCAACACACAAAACTGACACTAGCAGAGGCTGTTACAACAAATATACATTTCAGAGGGGTATTATCGGAAAAGGCACAAGATCAGCATATCATATTGCAATCTGGTATACATACGATAAAAGAACAAATGAATGAGGGATCTGATCAGATTATATGGAATTGGTCACAAACAGAAAAATTCTCGGTTAAATCGGCTTATTTGGCACTTAAAGAAGGCCCCCGAATCAAAGTGAAAATCAACAGAATATGGAAGATACCGGTCCCTCCGAGAATGCAAGTATTTGCTTGGCTAGTAAAAATGAATAGACTACTGACAATAGATAATTTGATGAGAAGAGGGTGGAATATGGTAAATTGGTGTTAATAGTTTTGAGGAGAAATAGAGAAATGATGAACTTAATATTTTTATTGAAAAGTTCTGATCTTTACATGGTGCTGTACAAGAATATTTATAGCCTAAAGTTCCTATGTATTTCTAATAGCCGTTGGGCTCATTCCTATTTTACAATGGCAGAATCTGTTGCCTAATTACACCATGATTATATCCTATTTACATATATCAAGCTAGGAACCATATATGGATGCTAGCTGATTTGTTGACTTACTATGCCTATGATGATTTTTCTGAGGCTAATATTCCAATTTCTCAACACTCCCCCTCAAGTTGGACTCGAACAAATTGATTGAGCCCAACTTGCTAAGTATATTATTGAATATTGATTTTTCGAGGGCCTTGGTGAAAATATCTGCAAGTTGCTCTTGGCTTTTGACAAATGGTGTCTCAATTTCTCCTGATTGCACTTTATCTCGAATAAAGTGACAATCAACTTCTATGTGTTTCGTTCTTTCATGGAAGACCGGATTTGATGCAATGTGCCGTGCTGCTTGGTTATCACAGTACATTTGCATAGGTTCTTTGCACTCCACCTTCATGTCGTGAAGTAATTGTTTGATCCAGGTAAGTTCGCTTGCTGTGGATGCCATAGCTCGGTATTCTGCCTCAGCGCTTGATCTTGCCACTACGTTCTGTTTCTTGCTTTTCCATGTTACTAAGTTGCCACCTACAAATGTACAAAATCCTGTGGTCGATTTTCTGTCGCAGCTTCCGGCCCAATCTGCATCAGAATAACCAACCACATTGTTATTATTGTTTCTCTTCAACCAGATTCCTTGACCCGGAGTGCCTTTGAGATATCTTAATATTCTATCAATGGCACTCAAGTGACTGGTGCGTGGAGCATGCATGAATTGGCTTACAACACTAACTACAAATGCAATATCAGGTCTAGTGACTGTAAGATAGATTAGTTTTCCTACTAACCTCTGATATTGTCCTATGTCAGATAGTGGTTCACCATCTAGTGGTCCAAGTTTACTGTTGGTTTCCATTGGGGTACTGGCTGGTTTTGCTCCTATTTTACCAGTCTCTTTTAACAAGTCAAGGACATATTTTCTTTGGGATAGGAATAAGCCTTTGCTTGAGTGGGCTATTTCTATTCCAAGAAAATATGAGAGTTGGCCAAGATCTTTGATATCAAATTCATCTTTCAAGGATTGCTTAACTCTTTTAATTTCTTCATTGTCATTTCCAGTAATTATGATATCATCTACGTAAACAAGAATAATAGTGGTGGAATTTTGTGTATGTTTGATAAACATAGAGTGGTCTGCTGAACTTTTAACAAAATTATTTTTTAGAAGAGAAAGGCTTAGTTTGGCATACCATGCTCTTGGAGATTGTTTTAAGCCGTAAATTGCTTTCTTGAGTTTACATACCAGTGGTGGGTTCGATGTATTTTTGTGGCCTGGAGGAAGGGTCATGTAGACCTCTTCTTCTAGAGTTCCTTGAAGGAATGCATTTTTTACATCCATTTGAAACAGATTCCACCCTAGGTTGGTAGCTACTGATAATAGAATTCTAACTGTGCTCATTTTAGCTACTGGTGCAAAAGTCTCTTGGTAATCAATACCATATGTTTGGGTGTATCCTTTGGCTACTAACCTAGCTTTATACCTTTCAATCGTACCATCACTATTGTATTTAATTTTATAAACCCATTTACATCCTACTTGTTTTTTTTCTTTTGGTAAATGTACAATATCCCATGTGTGATTTTTTTCCAATGCTTGAAGTTCTTCTTTCATAGCCTTGTACCAAGTTGGATCTAAGCTGGCTTGCTCAAAACTAGTTGGTTCGGTTTGGTTAGTTATCTTACCCAAGTAGGCCCGATATTCAGAAGATACCTTTTTGTATGAAATGTAATCTTGAATTGGATACATCACCTGATGAGACACATAATCTCTTAATTTGATAGATGGTTGAGTTTGTCGTGTGGACCTTCTCAATGCAGTTTCTTCTTGAGCTTGTTGGGTTAGCTGTTCACTTGATGAATGAACTGGCTCCTCAATTGACTCATGAATTTTCTCCTCATTTTCTCCCCCTGAAGAAATTGCACTTGATTCCCCAATTTGTCCTTCATTCTCAACCTGTTCTTGATTTGTTTCTTCAGGAAATATAAAACTATTTGGAGACATAATTGGTTGACTTGGTGTAATTTCTTATTCATTTGTTTGATAATAGGGCTTGTTTTCGAAAAAAGAAACATCTCTTGAAAAATAGAGTTTATGATTGTGGGGATCATAGCACTTATATCCTTTTTTCTCGGAAGAGTATCCTAAAAATATGGTTTTGACCGAATTTTTATCTAACTTGTCATGTCTTTTTATGTGCACAAAACACGTACATCCAAATACTCGAATATGGTCAATGTCAATTTTTCTACCCTTGAGAATTTCTAAAGGACTCATATTTTTTAATTTTGCACTTGGTAGTCTATTTATAAGATAGGCTGCTGTTAGTACTGCATCTGACCAATAACTTTTTGGAACATTATTTTGAAATAAGAGTGATCTAGTGACTTCAAGAAGATGACGATTTTTTCGTTCTGACACTCCATTTTGTTCAGGAGTATTAATGCATGTTGTTTGATGTAAAATCCCTTTAGATTTAAAAAACTCTATAAAATTCTTGTTTACATATTCCGTCCCATTATCTGATCTAAAGATTTTTATTTTTGCATTATATTGATTTTCAATAAAATTGAAGAATTCTTGAAAACATGAAAATACTTCATTTTTTCCTTTTAGAGGGTAGATCCAAGTAGTACGAGAAAAATCATCAATAAATGTAACAAAATACTTAAAATTGTTGTAAGAATTAATAGGGGCTGGACCCCAAACATCTGAATGAATTAAATCAAAACATTTTTCTGATACGCTAGTAGATAAAGAGAATGGTAACCTAGTTTGTTTTGCAAACTTACAAACATCACAATTACTTGAGTCTAGATTATAACAAAATAGTTTACTTAAAATTTGATCAGACGGATGTCCAAATCTCCAATGCAATAACTTGTCACGGTCTACCGAACCTAGTGACACAAGACATCTATTGGTGGTTTCTTCAAGATAATAAAGACCATTTTGTAAAAAACCCTTACCAATCTTCTTCCCTGATTCTCGGTCCTGAAATATCACTTTGTTTGGTGAGAAAATTACATAACAATTTAAGTCTCGAGTTATTTTACTAATAGATAGTAGGTTTGAATTAAAATCAGGTAAGTATAAAATATTATTTACATCTTTTGTAAAAAATTTTGTGTTACCAATTCCACCAATTTGGACCTTATCCCCATTTGCAACAGTTACGTGTTGTGGTTCTTTAATTGACATAATATTTTGTAATTTATTTTGGTCATATGTCATATGATCGGTAGCACCAGAGTCAACAATCCAATTACCAGTATTATGGCACAAATTTGCTATTTTTGGACTACTGTTCTGGTTTGAAAAAATTAAATTCGAGTTATAAAATACAGAACCTGTGGTTTGTTGTTGTAACAAACTATTCAACTGAATCAGCAATTGGCTCAGCTGCTCAGAAGATGCCACAGAAGATCCAGAGGGGTCAGTTTTGTTATTATTGGGTTCAGCCAGGGATTCATTTTGGTCTGACCCCTTACTTACCCCTCCGAATTTATGTTGTTCCTTGCCTCTGTTTTTTCCGCCGCCCCAGTTGTTCCTCTCCCCCTTGCTGCGATTCGGCCGGAGATGAGGATGAATCACCCAGCAACCTTCCCGGCTGTGTCCTGCTCGTTTGCAGTGATCGCACCAGTCGGCGGCTGAGCTTCCTCTCGTCACCTTGGCCGGATCCCTAGGGTTAGGGTTTGGATACTGCGCCTTGAAAACTTTGTTGTTCTCTGACTCGGCTGTCAGTTGGGGGTTCATGAGTGCCCGCCTAGATTGTTCCTGCTCGATTCTTGCTACCACATCATCAAAACTTGGCATATCGGCCGACGCCAAGATTTGAGACCTAATCGGTTCATAGCTTGGATCGAGGGCCCCCAGGTAAGTGAAAATTAAGTCTAGTTCGGACCTTTTTTGGGTTTCAATCAGGTCTGTTGTTGGTGGGAGGTAGACATTAAGCTCTTCCCATTTTGACATGATTTCGGTCACTAATTCATTGTTGCTTTGGGTACTCTGTTTAATTTGGGCAAGTTCTTGTTTAAGGGAAAAAATATGAGCAAAGTTTTTTTGTTGGCCATACCTTCTTTTGGCCTTTTCCCAAACCTCCTGTGATGTGCTGGAGTACATGAGTACATTTGAAATCTGGGGTTCCATGGTGCTGAGTAGCCATGACATGATCATTTGGTCGGTGGTCTCCCATTCTTCTATTTTTGCGCTCTCTTCGGGAGTTGCCTCGTTTGCTTTCGCTGGCTTGGGTTTTTTCTTGGTTCCATTGACAAAGTTTAGCTTCCCTTTGCCACCGAGACCGATTGTTACAGATCGGGACCACGGAATGTAGTTTCTGTTGCCATTGAGGATGATGTTTGTGATTCTTGTGTTGTCGGATTGGGACATGTTGATGTGCTGTTATGCTTGAAGTTTTTTGAAATCTGATGTTGCGGAATTTTTTGAGTCAGGTTTTATCCTGCTCTGATACCATAATAGTTTTGAGGAGAAATAGAGAAATGATGAACTTAATATTTTTATTGAAAAGTTCTGATCTTTACATGGTGCTGTACAAGAATATTTATAGCCTAAAGTTCCTATGTATTTCTAATAGCCGTTGGGCTCATTCCTATTTTACAATGGCAGAATCTGTTGCCTAATTACACCATGATTATATCCTATTTACATATATCAAGCTAGGAACCATATATGGATGCTAGCTGATTTGTTGCCTTACTATGCCTATGATGATTTTTCTGAGGCTAATATTCCAATTTCTCAACAGGTGTGTCATGTGTAAACGAGCGGGTGAGTCAGTGTCTCATCTACTCGGCCACTGCCCCATAATAGTTCAATTATATGCGAAGGTGACAAGAGAAGTGGGAATCGTAAGAACAGTGTTCAAACCTGATATCATAATCAGTAAGGAAGGAGAGGCAAAAGAAAAGGCACTCATAGTTATAACCCAATTTGTGACATGGAGAGAATGATGTAGACGCATTTTTTCAGAAGAAAACAAGAATATCGACCAGCTGAGTCTGGAGATAACAGAACAGTGGAATCACTCAAATGCCGCAAGAAGGAGAACATGAATAGAGGAAGGTGACATACTGAGAATGCTAATCTCAGCGGTGTTTAGTTTTGTTTATTTACTTTATTTTATCTTTTGTTTATCTTTTGCTTTTTTATGTTTTATGCTTTAAGGGTAGGGGTATATTTGTTTCTTTTTGTTAGGATATGGGGTTTCAGCTCAACTGTTTTGAGCTATTTTGTGTTTTAATACCGATACTGGTACAAAACCCTTGTAACAGTTACTTTATCAATCAAAGGAGGGCATGACCCTCTTTTCTTACTCAAAAAAAAAAAAGTCACCAGATTCATATACCCTAACACAACTGACAATTACAATTTCGATTTAATTTCGAGTTTTTCGAACATGCACGAATCCCAAATATGAATGTGAGATTAGAGAGCCTTCTCCAATTTATAAATATAAATCTGTCTGTCTCACCAATTATATTTTTAATTTAACAGTACTTCTACAAAAAAAATTATGCTTTCTTTTAGTGCACGTACAATTAACATCTACCGAATTGATTTATATACTTGAGAAACACCATTTGAACTGTCACTCGTAAAAACTTAATTACTTGATAATCATCTAAGAATTACTTTAATAGCGACAATCAGCAAATAACTCTCTCTTTTCCCATTGTTTTGGTTGTCAATTCAGGTTCTTGATGATGAGAGAGACTGATTTTACTACTGGCCAGAAACTCCTTGCACTTATTTTCCTTCCGACACAATTTTTGGGTTGCATTTACGAACCTCCAGAATATACAATGTATACTACTTCGCACGTGCTTTTTGGCTTCATGCTCATATTGGTTGTCATTTTGGAAATTCTTCTCGTTTTATTGGGTAAGCAACCATTCTGAATGGAACTCTCTCTTCCGGACATATATAGCCACACATGTTATATAAATCTCTTATATGTTCTAGTTACTGATCATAAAAATATTGCAATCTCAATATTTACACCACTTCAATTTCAAAATTAAATTTTATGGCTTTTCTATTTGAAACTGTGTTGTGATTTTAGTCCACTGTTTGGCAGTTGGTATTAATTAAAAGTTTTGGGACAATAATTACAGTCAATTGATTTTCGCAGTCTCCTATGAAAGAAATTAAGTAGACCGAATCGTGGAAGCATATTAACAGTCTAAGCCTCTAAAGAGTAAAGAACAAATGGCTGGTCAGATCAATTTTAAGTACAATGCTCGAAACAATCAATTAAACAAATGTTGCTAACATCTAGGGGCGGCTCACAATGTGGGATTGGGTGAGACAAAAAATTAGAATTATACATAATTAATTTCCAATTATTTTGAATTGCAGATACTTTTACAGTTTTTTTGTGTAAGTTCTCCTTCTACCTACACTTGACTTCACTACTACAAATTTCTAGTTTGGTAAGAAAAGGCAAAAAAAAAATAGTCCTTTTTATTTTAATCAGCACTCACTTTGATTGCATTTCGTTTGTATATTCATGATCCTTTTTTGCAGTACTCCGGCTTACATTAATTCCACTAGCAACGTTATTGTTTCTTCTTCACAAGTACAAGCGAGTATCTCTATCAATGAACTCTATTGAAAAGTTTTTGCGAAAACATGAGATGCTTGCTGTTAAACGGTATGATTTCATAGAGATTGCTATGATGACAAACCACTTCAGAGAAAAGCTTGGGCAAGGTGGCTTTGGATCAGTTTACAAAGGAAAGCTTTTCAATGGTTGTTTGGTCGCTGTCAAAATATTGACCAATTCATTGGGAAATGGTGATGATTTCATGAGTGAAGTAGCAACAATCGGCAGCATTTACCATGCAAACATAGTGCGTCTTATTGGGTTTTGCTCGGAGGGATCAAAGAGGGCACATGTGTATCCTTATATGTCAAAGGGATCACTTGACAAATATATATTCTCTTCAAGTTACAATTCTTTTTCAGTAGAGAAAAGAAGAGAGATAGCCCTAGGCATTGCACGAGGTATAGACTACCTTCATCGCGGGTGTCAGATGCAGATATTGCACTTCGACATAAAGCCTCACAATATCCTATTGGATCATGACTTAACCCCAAAAATTTCTGACTTTGGACTAGCCAAATTATACTCTAGAGAATATAACTTGGTAACTCTCAGCACTGCACGAGGTACGATAGGATATATAGCTCCTGAGCTAATATCAAGGGCCTTTGGTTTGATATCATACAAGGCAGATGTTTATAGTTTTGGAATGCTACTAATGGAGATGGCGAGTGGAAGAAGAAATGTCAACAATCACGCAGAGAGCTCGGGCCAAGTCTATTACCCGTCATGGATCTACGACCAGATGAAACTTGCAGATGAGACACTTAATAATAACTTGCACAATAGTGTTTCAAAATTTGGAGAAATAGAAGGAATTCTATATAAGGTTTCCTTGTGGTGCATTCAAATGAGGGCATCTAACCGCCCCTCGATGAGCAGAGTGATAGAGATGCTGCAGTGTGAAGCAAATAGCTTGGAGATGCCGCCGAGACCTTTCACGACAGGCTCACCAGACGAGGTCTCTGTGGGATGCTCTCAAGTTGATTCATGTATTATAGAGTTGTCAGAGATTTCAGAGGAAATTAGTTTGCTTTGATTGAACAAAAAAACATTAATAGCATATGTTGTATATGAAGTATCTATGTATACCTTACGTAACTAGATTAAATAACGGTGTGTTTGTAGCTTTGTTATTAACTATACTTAAGATAGAGATTTTAAATAAGTTAAGAGTATTTTTATTACATTGATTTCTTATAATCTAAAATATTCAATCTTTATTAGGTATTATTGTAGATATATAAGCTATACTTAAAATTGAACTGACTTATGAAGAGAGGAAAGCAGAACGCATGCAGGACGGTGGCTATATGAAAAATGGGAGATGTTAAAGCATTTATACAACCTTCACTTGAAATTAGAAGAATGAAACAAGTGCTCGTCTAACCCGTCCATAAATGTTCTGTATGAACCGTACATCTCTCTTCTGATATGCACAATCAGATTTGAATAATGGTCGTGATATGCTCAACCCTTGATCAATGGGCTAAGATGTGGCACTATTTACTCCCTTCTTCTTCTTTTTTTATGAGAGGAATAAGCCCGTGGGTTTAGGGTTTAGGGTGGCACTATCAAACCATTTTGTGAATTGTCCAATGAAGACTCACAAATCAAATTCATAAAATTCACAGTATTTATTTCATGAAATGTCCCACACTAATCCCTGATTCACGACATTAAACATACTTATTGTGCCGGTGCCTGTCACAAAATAAAGAAAAAAAGATGTTTCCAGTTTATCTTCAATCTGCTTCCCAAATTAAACAGACATCACAAGCTGGGCCTGGCCTTAGATCCGAAAATCAAATAGGCCCGGCCTGTTTTTGAATATTTTCCAAACATGTAAGCTCTTTGCATATATTTCCTGCTGTATATATGCCATGGACATTTCATTGCACTCGCGAATTAAAATGCTTGCTCCATAAAAAATACTCTCTTTATACTGTAATTAAGTCTCTGCCACTTTATTATTTTTTCTTTTGGTATCATTCTAATTTTTATTTTCTACGTTAAAACACTATAATCAAGGGAAAATTGATTATTTGCCACTCAAAATTTTCAAATTTGAAAAATGCCACTCCAAAATTAGAAATCATCCTAATGCTTTGACTTTGACCAATTCAACAAATTTCAATAAATGTTCATTACTAAATCAATTCAATTTTTTTTGTAAATTTCAATACTAAATCCTATAAATCAATTCAACAAATTATGTAAACAAAAAATGTTCATTACTGTGTGGTCTCCAATAACCTCCACTTTAACTACCACTTTAACAACTTTAAGTACTTTGACTTTGACCATTTTTAGACCTTTGACCAGGACCACATCTAGAAGATCTCTAACAGCTCAAAACTAGTATCTAACTAGGACCTTTTTAAAGTTGTAAACATATACATGTAAAAAAAAATTCAAATTTTCTCAATTTTTTTTTTGCTAACTTTTTTTTATTTTTTTTTCAATTTTTTTTTCCTAATCTGCTTCTAGATGCTATTTTCAATTATTTTGAACTCTGTAAACTTTCTCACATAATTTGTAGGCAGTTTCAAAAAATAGTAAAAAATATGAGCAAAATATGAAGAACATGATAATTAAAAAAAATATGATGATAAAAAAATAGTAAAGAAATTTAAAAAAATATATAAAATTTGGTCTTCAAGTATATTTAAATATGAAAATCATGTTAAATGATTTGGATCGACTATTGAACTTCAAAGTCGCAAAATATGAGTACGAAATAAAACAAAAGTTTTATTTACCAAAGTACAATAGCCCAACTCCAGTTAATTTGGATTATGCATGGTGTCTGTTAACTAATATTTCGGGCTTTATAATCCTAAGGGCTCCTAAATTTTAGGAAGTTGCAACAAATCATCATCTTATTGAACTTGTTTTCAACCCCATTTAGCTATTTTAAGAACCCAATATATCCTATCATTATCCTATCCAATCCACCTGATCACCAACTCAACAAAGTGCAAATCTAAACGGATTAGAAGCTCATTTTGTCCCTTCCTGTAAACTCATCAAACAAGTTTTGAAACCTCTTCTCACCTTAGAACCAACAGAAGATAGTATAAAAAGAGATGAGGTAGACATAGACAGAAAGACAGACAGAGAGAGACGATCGAGTGGATGAAGAGATGGCGCGCACGATAGCCGGTACGAGTGTGAGTCTGATCTTCATCTTGACACTCGTTCTCGTCTCAAGCAGGACCGTGAAGCTTGCCAAGGCAGGTCAGAATTGCATCTGTGAATGTATGAGGGTGTGCCGGATCAAGATTATCGGTAGGGAAGCACAATGTGCCAAGGCATGTAGCAAGGCGTGCATCAAAGCGGGGTTTCCGGCGTACCCGAAAGACGGTGTCATTTTTTGTACCCCATCGTCTCCACCAAACTCTACTTGAAATTGTGATATTATGGCATGCTAAACAATTAATTTGTGTGATTGTCTGAGTGATTGTGGTTTGAGGAAGCATGAGATTGGATTCATTATGGACTATGCATGTATGATTTTTCATTTTTCTTTTTAGTTTTTATAGTTGGTGCAGATTAAAGGAGTATTTGATCGCTCTAATTAAATTGTTTTATTTCGCGCGGTTGCTGAGGACTGAATAATTAATCTGTAAGAATGTGTATTTCTGCACGGTTCTGCTTGTTCAATTTCTATCTCATCATCAATCTCTGTATTCTGTATTTTAAAATTGATGTACTCAATTTAAGCACATTTGAACAGGGACAGAACTAGAAAATTGAGATAGAGGAGCCGGATGAATAAGCGTCATGCAATTTAATTTTATGAGGGGAGCTAATAGTAATATTTTTTGTAAAATTTAAAATTTTGAAGGCAAAAAATGCAAAATCTTCAAAGGAAAGGAGGGGCTTAGCCCTCTTTTCTTACTGTGTAGTTACGCCCCGCATTTGAAAATGGTCTAGAATTTTTATATCAAGTGGTTTTCAACTTATTTAAAAAATAGTAAAAAATTCTTAAATTTAATTTGCACGTGCATTTTCATATGAAAATCATGTTGAATGGTTTAAGCCGACTATTTGAATTATGAAAAGTAAGATATTAATTTATTGTACAAACCGATTATTTGAATTATGAAAAAGAAGATATTAATTCATAGTACAGACCATTGGTCTGCACTATGCACATTATCATGGACTCACTCAGTTTAGCTACTCGGATAGATTGCATAATTTGGTTTCGAACCTTCAATCAAGTTTTTATTGATGTCAGAGAATTGGAGTCTTGAGCCAAATTTCTGTTCAGTGTCGCCTCTCGATTCCTGTCATGGTGGGACGAAAATTCAAGTCCAAACTCATAGATTGTGCACTCGGCCGGGCTGTTGACGTCGATCATACAGCTAGCGTGCTCCAGAAGAGGATACTTAAGGGAAGGGAGAGGATCAGGATTTACCGGATCTGACCGATTCTTGTTTATTTGTTTTAGAATACTAAATTTTGAAGATAAAAGAAAATAAATTATATATATAAGCTATTCAAATTTTATAATCTCGAAAATAAATTATATATATAAGCTATTCAAATTTTATAATGTCAAATTGAGATAAAGAGAAGATAGTCAGGGGCAAACTCACATAGTCTCAGGGGGCCGGGGCAGCCACTCTCTCTGGATTTTGAGTTTTAGTTGACATCTATCAATTCCGATCGACTTTGCTCTCCTCTAAAAAAAAATTTACCCCTCTAAAAGTTTGATTTGTAATTCAAGCTAAATTTAGGGTTAAAATTAATATAAATTTCTTGAATTATGATTGATAATTAGAATTATATAGAGTATCATAAATTATAAGTCAGAGCAATGAAAAATATAAGTTAAATCATTGTTTTTTATCGAGTATCCAATTAGTTAGTGAGTTTAAATCGTATTAGCTATTTATATCTAATTTGATATTTTTTTATAAATGAAAATTCTAAATCCGTCCCTGTTTTGCATGCCTCAGTCCTTTCTCCTTCCTCTTGCTCACTTTTTTATTAGGCTTACTTCAGGGCCCGATATTTTGAATGGTGGCATCCTCCCTTCTAAAGGAGCCCACTAGTGAATTTTGACATACTTGCTGTGAGCAAAGTGAATATCGGCCCAATTATGGTTATAGTGCAACCAAAGGCCCACAAAACGGCTGGTTTGCTTTCACTCAGCTTGCATTTCAAATCATAAAATCATAGAAATTAATAGTTATTTTTTCAAATGAAAAGGTTAAGAATTTCAGATAAATTTACTTGTAGTTAAATCATATGCTGATTATTTTTTTGCAAATAAAACTGATGGATGCATTTATAATATGTTGCGCGTATTAATTGACATTTTTCATCAAATTTAATTAGGTCTTATTTCAAATCATAAAATCACTACAACGGATAATTATTTTCTAAATATTATCTAGCACATTCAGAAGAATTTGTATAATACTAATTTCTTTTTATATATCAATTTTTATGAAAATAAAGGCAATTGAGAATATATTAACTTGAGTACAAGTAAATCTATAATTTTTATTAATTCCGAGGGTGCAGTTTTATCTATTTTTTTAATTAATTCTGAAAGGACAGTTTTATAATTTGAATTTAAATAAGAGTGTTCCAGGATAATTCGTTGCTGTCAGCTTCTCCAATTCAAAGCTTCTCTCTAAGTCTCATCCCCTGTTTTTCCTCGCATGTACTACCGACAAAATGATCTTCACTCTGCTGCTGAAACCTCTCTATTTTTCTCTCGTCGAGTGCGAATTATCATATATTCTTTTATTTTTCAGTATAGAATAAAGCAGTAAAAGAAATAAAGTTTATAAGAATTTTAATGTATTTATTTTTTATAGTTTTTTATTGCTTGACTTTATATTAAATTTTGTGAAGTAATTATAGATTTCAACGGTTTTAATTCATAGTTTAAGTCAATCTGATAAGTTTAAAGTTAAGCTCATCAAAGAACTTGGTGAGCTTAAGAAATAAGAACACCCTAATTCTGCTCAATTATTTAATACTAATAAGTGAATTTATATGCATTAATTCAAAATACTTCACCAATCTGAATTGGCACAAATTAAAACTGCCATAATGTATTTGATCTTGTTGAAAACTATCAAGAATAGAAAAAAAAAAAAAAAAAAAAAAAACGCAGAAGAACAAATGGTAAAAAAAAAATGTCTGAATACTGTTAATTCTAGATAGTGTATATGAGTCACAACTGTCTTATCCACACTGTTGTGATTTTGCACCTAGCATTTGCTTTCTGCACTGCAATCTGACATTGTAATTTTATAATATATACTACATGCATATATGGTGTGTATCAATTCTCAAAGAAAGAAAGAAAGCACCAATATGCATGAATGGAAACATAAGTGGTGTGAAAAACAGACACAACAGAAAATGGCGCCTCTTCTGATATATATATCAGGGAAAAGAAGCAGTTATATATGCTCTAACAAGAGGGATGGGAAGATAAAAGGACATGAGTAAGGAAGATATGTCTTTTAATAATTTGCAAGTACAGTTCATGTGTTCTCTTTGGTTTTGCATGGCTACGTAGGTAAGATGCACAATCAAGGAATTTTACCTATCTCTTTTTATCTGATGGCTATACTCTCCTTCCAATAATGGAAGTTTTACAACTGAAGCACCAAAAGCTTTAGATTTCTTGACATAACGACAATATTTTTATGTACATGATGTTACATTGTATCCTATGTACATACATGGACACCTTACCAGTAACAACAGTAGTGAAATTTTCATGATTTTTTCGGTTGTACATTGGTTTGAGTACTTAGGAAACAAACGAAAATATATCCATACATTCTTGACATATAGTGGTATAAAAAGCCTTTTACCAGGTTATGGCAAGAACAAATAGTCAATTAGTGGGATCCAAATTTGCTGTAATCCGAGATACATGAATAGTAATCCTGAAATTCCTACAATATATTCGAATACAAATGTCAAATTGTTTCGAGATACATGCATAGAAAAACCAGCTGTTTCGAGATGCGTTCTCGAAAAAAATTCGACGGCTAAATTCAAATGCATCTTGGATTACAGCAGATTCGGTTCCAATTAGTGAGGGCGCTTCCTTAGATTTCTCTTTGAACCAGACTCTGCATCACTGTTATTCTTTTAATTGGACCATATTTAGACACACAAGAGGAAACAACCGGCATGATTAATTTGTTGTTTCAATATGGAAGTCAAATATGCAATTTAAAACCACATATTGCCTTAGTTAGTTAGTTAATTAGCATGCTCTTCTAGTTTTTATTAATTTGATACAGAGATATATTAATATAGTATGATGTCCATGCGTTGTAACGGAAACATATTATAAGAGAACAAAAAAAATCTGATACAAAATGATATATTTTTCATAAACAATTTAGATAACAAATAACATTTCTTAAATGTCATATTTAATGACATTTACACATAAATAACATTCCTTAAATGATATATTAAATGACATATATATATTTTTTTTATCTTTTAACATATTTTCATAAAAAATAATCTTAAACAAAATAACATATTAAATGACAAATAACATGTCTTAAATGATATAAAAATAGAAAGAAATGAAGACATGACCATTAATCAATTCCAAAACATCTTAAATGACATTAACAAAAATAGAAATAAATCATGACCAATAAAAAAGATGATATAATTTGCATGTGGAGAATACGTGTGGCGAGTGCATCTCTAAATAAATTTAGACTTTTACACGTAAAAAAAATATAAAAATGATGCATAGTTATGAGATATCACTGCTAAAAACAATTCCTGTGAGTTAACTGTTTCTGAAATGAAACGGACTTAGACATTTTTATGAAAAAAAATGATACATAGAATAAGAATATTTGATCGGAGACTGATATTTAACCTGAAAATTTATCTCTTAATCAAAATCGTTGGTGGATGAAGATATAAGACTCGAGATATACATATGAAACTTGTACATGAATAGAAAGGTGATAAGATCGATGAATATCCAAATCATTTAGTCGACATTAAATGCAAAGCTAGCGTACGTAACAAGCATATATAAGCTTTGAACAGACATCCCAAACTATGTTTAAGAAAGCAAAGTCTAGAATTAATTTGACTTTAAAATATTGCCAGAGCATGTTTGTTCTCAAATTTATTTTTTGAGCAAGCGGTTTATTCTAAGTTTAATATATATAAGGTACTGATAATCAAGCCTTATATTACACATGAGCGGAGATCATTTACAATTTTTTTTATATTGAAAATATTGACAATCTTAAAAAAATAAAATAAAATAAAATTCAAAATTATACGCCATAACCTATATTATCCACTAATCTTGTCTATGAATATAAGCATTTGTTTTATTTTTTTAACAATGCAAAAAATCTACTAGTGTTAGATAATTAATATCCAGCAATTAATACTCACAGCGTGCATTATACAACATATTTTTAACATTCATATGAAAAATTGAGTGGAATATGTTCAGATAATGAGCTTGATATATAGGATGCTTAATTATCATCAGGTCCGAAAGAAAAAAAAAAAAGCGAAAAAAAGCTAAGCATATTCTTGAGATTAGGCTATTTGGATTAGCCTATTTGGTGTTTGGTTGGATTAGAATAGCTATAATAGTGAATTCAAACCTTCTGTTTTATTAGAATATACTGTTCCTAAGAATTTTGAAATTTGGTCATTAATTATAATAAGACAAACAATAATTATTATTAGTTTTCTTGTTTTACAACCAAACAATAATTATTCTTAGTTTTCCTTAGAGAGGCGACTTCAAGTGGCAACAGCAAATAAGACAAGCAGAGATGGCAAACTTGTTTAAAACAATATATGCAGTTAAGCCTTCACATCTCTCTTAGTCTCTCTCTCTCTCTTCCCCTGTCTATTTGTGTAGGAGTGGGACCCAACACATTAAAGACCGTAGAAAGTACACTATACGTAAGATGGACTCTTGATCTGCATGGACCATGCATGCGTAGTGTCTCATTATTTGATTACGCAGCAAGCAAATGAATATGCATATGCATGCATGCATTCTTAATTTTAACCTTATATATAAACAAATGTTTCGTTTTGTTGATCTTAAAGTTTTGTATGATTATTATTACTTCCATATATAGATAACATATATATGGCTGTAACAACTTTGCACTATTATTATTATCTATGGAACTAATGACAAAAATATATTGATGTAATTAATTAAACTAACTAATTAAAGCATCATGCAATGAAATTGTGATAAATTTGTTGAATTCTTCTATGAGCACATAATACAATATATATTTAAAATTTGCAACGGATTAATTGGGTATTAGAATTCAGATCAGATGAGATGGAAACTAATTAATCACCTCTTGATATTTGGACCAAAATAACATTTCATTGGCTTTGCCTACTTGTGAAACTTACCTGATAATATAAGAGACCATTACAGTTGTTTTCCCACCTCATCATACAAATCTTATAGTTGATACATGAAATTACCAAACTACCCCTGCATGGCCCTATTTGAACCATGCCACCATTGCACCCTTCACCTCCCTGCATTTAATACACTCACACTCATACTACCACTCAACTGCATATTTCTGGTCTAGTTGGCTTAGGGTTTCAGAAAGGAAAAAGGTATTGAGACCTGTAAATAGAAAACCTTTCCTCTTCACATCTCTTTTTATTTATTTATTTGTTTTTTGCTATTGTCTATTATACAAGTTTATCTTTTTATTATGTTGAAGGTTTGAAAAAAAATGTTGTGAGCAGGGAAAAGTACTTGATAAATTAATTATTGAAGAGACAAAATAAAGTTTAGTTAGCTAGAGATAGTAGAATGGGGCATCATTCTTGTTGCAATAAACAAAAGGTGAGGAGAGGCTTATGGTCACCTGAGGAAGATGAGAAGCTGGTTAAGTATATCTCCACCTATGGCCATGGTTGTTGGAGCTCTGTTCCTAGACTTGCAGGTAAGTTAACTTACATTTATAAATTCAATCATCATATCAATAATTAATCATTACTAAAACCTCTTGAAATTAACATTTTGATATAACAATTAATTTATGCATGCAAATGGGTTGCTTGCTCAATATATATAGAGATGCAACTCACATGTGTTATTTCTCCTTTGCACATAAATATATTAATTAATTAGTAAACACATAGAACGGTTTTAATTTTTGTATGAGAAATTTACAATATATTTTACATTAACAGCTTACCGACGGCCTATCCCCATGTATGATAATTCTAGACAAATATAATATACATCTATGATAGAAATTGGAAATTTTCATTCTGTATATATTATTTAAAAATACGTACGAATATAGGTTTGCAAAGATGTGGCAAGAGTTGTAGGCTGAGATGGATAAACTACCTGAGGCCAGACTTGAAGCGCGGCAACTTCTCTCACCAAGAGGAATCACTAATCATTGAGCTTCACAAAGCATTAGGAAACAGGTTCATATAAATGCTAACTTCTTCATATGTATACAAAAGGATATAATGCAAGGCATATGTAAGTTATAAATTTATATTTCCATTCTTTCTTGTGTGTTTCTCTATAGATGGGCTCAGATAGCAAAGCATCTGCCAGGAAGAACTGACAATGAGGTGAAGAACTATTGGAACTCCACAATCAAGAAAAAAATCATGAGTACTCACTCTTTGGATGGTTTCACCTCTCTTCCTTCTTCAGGTAACTAACGTAAACTATATATAAGCCATAACCACACACACACACACACACACACACACACACATATATATGAGGAGGGATCCACTTACACCAATTTTGGTGACACAAAATTACACCATCCATTTTAAACTCCAAATAGTCGATCCAAACCATTCAACATGTTGGATATATTAAAATGTGCTTAGAGACCAAATTTTACATTTTTGTGAATTTTTTTTACTATTTTATTAAGTATTTTACAAAATTGTTGTTTTTAGACCATTGAATTTTTGTATCCATCTTAATAAATAGTAAAAAAAAAAATTTTAAAAATATAAAATTTGATCTGCAAGCACATTTTAATATATCCAGCAGGTTGAACTGTTTGGATTGACTATTTGGACTTTAAAAACTTTAAAAATGGATGGTGTAATTTGGTGCTACCAAAACATGGTGTAAATGCATCCCTCCTCTCTCTCTCTCTCTCTCTATATATATATATATATATGAGATGAGCTAACTTGTTTTGGAAATTAAAGATGGTGTTTTACTTTCCACTCATATCTTTATTTTCAAAGTTCAAATAGTCAATTCAAAGCTTCCAACATGTTCTTCGTATTAAAGTGTGCTTGCAGACCAAATTTTACATTTTTTTGAATTTTTTTTACTATTTTATCAGAATTTTTTTTAATCATTGCTTTGCTGAATTTATTATTATTTTTTATTTAATGAAAAGTTGTGGTCTTAAAATATTCTGAAAAAATAGTAAAATAATTAAAAAAATATATAAAATTTGGTCTCCAAGCACAATTTATTATAAAGATCATGTTGGAAGGTTCGAATTGATTATTTGAACTTTGAAAATAAAGATATGAGCAGTAAATAAAACATCATCTTTAATTTCCAAAACAAGTTAGCCAATCTCTCTATATATATCCTTGCTTATTTTTTTTATTTAACAATATTGCATAAAAAAGATCAGTTATATTAAAGTTTTAAATTATATATTCCTCAGATGGTTACTACATATTGGATAGTACATCCATGAAAAAAGGGTATGATGGACAATGCAATAGTGTGCCTCTTTCCTTCTCAGAAGCTTACATTAATGCTTTCAATTCGCAATGGCCGGTTTTCAATTCCGAAGAGGCCCAAAATCAAGAGTTTGCTGAGAAATGCAAATCGTTTTGCACCGATTTAAACATGTATGCTCCATATATGGTAGAATGTAATAATAAGCCTATTCAGTTACAAGAGGGATCATCTTTTCAAGTTTCTTGCATGGTACAATCCAATGATCAGATGAACACAACTTCAGATGAGCCCAAGTGTATTTTTCAAACTCAAACAAGCATTCATGAAGCTGATCAGCTGATAAGTCAAGGGGATTTCATTGATGTTATATTGGGTTCTTCTTCTTCGTCGTCAGAAGAATTATCGTGCCATGGCAACCCTTCCGCAAACCCAATAGTCCCTTTTATTTAATTGTTCAACTAGCTAGTTATCATCTTAATTCTTATATATATCTGTGATATTTTTTGTTTGCTTCCAATATATTGTGTATACTATAAATGATAATCATATATATGTGGGGGTGTGTGTGTGTACAACGTTATTTGAATTCATATATTTTACGTGGATTAATGTATTATTGTAGAATGTCTGATGAATTATTGAATTGCAGTACTCCTCTTTCTTACGAAAGGAGTTTAATTGTACCACCTTATATCGATTTAAATCGGATATCCCCTCAAATTTCTGAAATCCGAAATCCCAGACGATAAATTATTCTGAGATACATGTGCAAAAAAATCAGTTGTTCCAAAATACGTGCACAGAAAAAGTTGAACAGCTGAGATCTCAGATTTCAAGAATTTAAGGTGATCTTTGGTGTGGCCAATAAAGCAGGCTCTGTAATTAATGCTCCTGGATAATCGTCTACAAATGATAAATAGTTTCCTATGTACGTATTGATGTTATATGGTTCTTGTTAATATCATAAATAACAAAAATTACGTGTTGTCGCCTAGAAAATTGACGGTTCCTTTTCCTTCTTCTTTCAAAAAAAAATAAAAAATTAAACTATCAAGGTGTTATGTCTTGCCAAGTCATGAAGTTGTAAGCGGAAGCCTTCACCCACAATTTTATTTGTCTTTCTAAAATTATGATTTGTAGTTAGAGTTAAATTTATAGTTAAAATTAGAATAAAATTTTGATTACCAATTAGAGCATTGAAAATGATAAGTAGAAACATTGTTTTATATTAAGTACCTAGCTAGTTAGTCAATAAATTTTAACTCGATTCACTATTTTTTTTTGCTGTTTTTTCTTTTTGTACCACTCTAAAAAAGAATTTAAAAATAAAAACCATCCGGAATAATTTTTTATCAAAAATATCATTTCCGCAAAATGAATCTGCATATCCAGATTGACCGGATCCACAGACTGAGCACGCGGACCCGCGGATTCGCGGATTGAGTCCGCGCACCCAGCCATAAACTCTGAGTCAAACTTTGCGCTACTTTTTGGAATATATCAATCGTTCAAATACTTTATGCACGGATCTCAACTCTCAAATAATATTTATACACGAATCTCAACACTCAAATTGAGTCCGAATTTCACATGCTGCTGACACCTCATTTTATCATTGTGGAATTCGCATCCTCTGAGTCAAACTTTGCGGCTCTTTTTGGAATATATCAATTGTTCAAATACTTGATGCACGAATCTCAACTCTCAAATAATACTTTATGCACGAATCTCAACACTCAAATAATACTTCTCAGCCTCACTCTACGGTTCAAATAATACCAAACTTGGGTACGCGGAGTCAATCCGCGAATCCGCTATTCTGCTGATTCAGTCCCTGGATTCGGATCCACCTGTTCAGTCTGCAGATCCGGTCGATCTAGATACGCCGATTCAGTCCGCGAGAGTAGTATTTTTGATAAAAAGTTGCTCAAAGTAGTTTTTATTTTTAAACTCTTTTTGAGGGTGGTACAAATAAAAATCCGTTTTTTTTGTCCCTGACAAAAATTCTGAATCCGCCTTTGATTATAAGAGTACAAAAACATCGTTATAGATTTGACAAACTTAATTAAATTTAAAGCACACGTAGAGCTTCTAATTTTAATTAAAATAATTATATTGTTATCTTAAATAGTTAAATATCTTAAAACTTACGACATATGTATCCCACTTTAGCCTCTGGAGATATTTGAAATATTCAAATTGGGAGACGGTCATCGCCCAGTCATAAGAATTCGGATTTCCTAAAGTAATAGAAATTTTAAGTTTGGATTCGGACCATCCGATCTGTTTTGGCACGAATATTAAAGGTTTCCGTGGATTGAACATCCAACCAGATTGGCTCGGATTCTGATCGTACGGTTCTGATGAGAACTCAAAATTTTCGGTTACATTAGAGACCAGACCCGTCCTGACGTGATATTTTTGAATTTGAAAACCTCCCAGTCCGATCGCTTATAAAAATACCAGCATTTTGAATTATCTCTCTTTCGGCACCTCTCTCCGACAAAGAAAGAAAAAAAAATGGCAACAAATAAGAACAATCAGCTCCCTTCTTCTCTCATGGCGGATCAGGAACCGGACTGCAACTCCGCCTGATCACATGCAGATCCGAACCATGAACAGGAGGCATCCAGTGCTAATGGTCGGAATGGAGAGGGAATTTGTTCTCCTGGCCGCGGATTCTCTACATATTTGCGTTCCTGGCCGTCTGATCGGGTATGACAGCGTCTTTTACACTTCACTCCTTAAAATTTTAATAAATACATTGCTAGATTGTAAATTTAAAATGAAGTATTGAAGTCTCTAGCTTCTCAATTACTGCGCATGAAACCCTCATCGGAACCTGAGGAAGAATTTACTGGTTCACCGCTTTTCTAATTTCTGGTATATTTCCAATTAATTAGACCGTAAGAGTATTAGTTGTCGATTAATTTAATTTCAGATATCTCAATTTTGAAATTGGAGCCGGGTGAGTGTGTATCCTTAGTGCTCCCTGGTGAGTTATTTTCTTCTCTAATTGTTGATTTCAGAATTATTAATGTTATATCCTGTATCCAGGATATCAGTGGGATTAAAGAGTATCAAATTGTGGCAACCTGATTTATGTGAATGTGTATAATAGAATCCTTTTTGATAATTATTATCCTGCTTTTCACAATACAAATAATTACCATGTTTGTATTGCAAAATTCATATAGTTTGTACTTGGGTGCTGTTGCTGCTGCAAGAGAGGCTTTGATGTATGGTGTACCTTCACTAACAATCTCCTTCAATTTGGGTGGCTTGACCTCCAATCTTTACTCAAAAAAAAAAAAAAATCTCCTTCAATTTGTAAATTAAACATGAGTAATAGTCATGAATTGCTATTTATCTTAGTTATAGATTTGTGGTTTTCGATAACTGTTTTTTGGTGGTTGATTAAAAGAAGAGCATTTGTGTTTTGCTCACAACTAATTTCTTTTGGTGCTATGGTTAGATGTTAAGGGAAGATATTGCAGTTTTGTTTTGTAAATTAACTATGGGTTTCATTCAATGAAACGGGCAAATATGCCTTTTATCAAAAAAAAAAAAAAATGAATTGCTATTTATATTCTTCTGTACTTTATCCTTGTCTGAAATAGGGATTTTTGTGTAATTTCCTGTAGGAAAAAAAGGCAAGAGTCTAGAAAGTGACTTAAAGGAGGCAGCAGATTATTGCATGCCATTAGTTTATGTAGTCATTAGCGACATTGAAAAATTTGAAAAAGGATCTTTTCCCAAGGATTATTTTCTGAATATTGGAATTCCCTCCTCACCATCCACAAATAAGTTTTTTATACTGTCTTGTATTTCAGTATAATACCAGTCAGAATTTAGCACCAATGGTATCAGTCTATATTGGATTCTAGAGATTATTATTTGCAGTAGAGGTATAATAATTTCCTCGAGAGATTTTACCAACGGAATTTTATACAAATTTGGATCTCAACAAAACTATTCAACCATTGAAAAATTGAAAAGTATTGCCGCTGGTCTCTAATATTTCAAAGGGACATTATTTGTCTCTCATTTTGTAAGAGTTGTGCATGATACTTTTTTTTTCAAGGGCATATTAAAATCTAAATGTTGGATAAATAATATTCAATTGTCCTTGTACTACAGGGGTTCAGGGTAAGACAGCAGAGCCAGTGGAAATTCCACAAAACCTGACAAGCGTTTCCCACAAACAGGCATACACCAGCTGCACATCGATTCTTGTCGAAGCGCTAAAGCATTCGGATACAGCTGGCAGATCTCAGCCAGACTGCAAATGTAGCTGCCAGGAATTGCATAATTCCTGTGAGAAGTTCGGGAATCGCATAATTACAGACATTTCTTCATCTATTGCTGTCAATCGTATACTGTGTATGTTAATATCTTTTATGAATATCTATAGTGCAAACTAGTATGTTCTTAGCTCAGAATTTTGTGTTCCTTCAGGGAGCAGCACGTAGAATTGCAGTGCAAATAAAAGATATAGCTGTAAAGAAGTTTCTCCATGTACAGGTATAACCTTTTAAAATTGTAGGACATAAAATGTAACACATTTTGATGTACAAAACACATAAAACGACTTACAGTTGCTTTCTCTTTTTCTCTCTGTCTGTCTCTCTTTTATTATTATTATTTTTTTTTTTTGTTTTAGTTAAATTGTAGTTTATTGAGAAGAAGTGCAAAGATTTAGAAGACAAATTGACTTGAGGGCCTTTGAGAACAAATATGTAAGATCTCTCTCTCTCTCTCTATAGGAATCTATGATCCATGCCTGCAGTAAATTGAGAAATAGTCTTCATAAATATGACCTGACAAATGTGTACTCACTCTTACTGGTGGCTTTACTCTTACTGGTGTACTGATTCTTAATTACTGGTGACTTTACTTCTTATGTTTCTGACATTTAATGTTTATATATCTTTTTACTTAGTGAGGGTTTCTTTATTCCCTGGAGTCTGGAGTCTGGTAGACAGCCCAAATTCACCAAGACCTTACCATCGGTCCTAATTCTTCCATTTTTTTACAAAGAAGAAAGGTATTCTGAATACTTTCTTTTTTTCCTGAGATGACTGCTAAAAATGTTTTTAGTAACGGCCAAGTTGCCATCAATTTCGCAAAATGCTTGCTTTTTGTTATTATAAATCCCCTCATTTTTTTAAAATAACTCTGCCAAATTATATAGAACAAACACTAGTGAAACATATTACATAATGCAATAAAGAACCAAAAAAGGGATGAATTTTACACAGCCATAGACGGTGAACTATTTCACACTAGTTCCACGGTTCATGCAATTTGTAATCTGGCCTACCAAATCGTTTTGCTATTTCTAATTATTAAGAATATCCTCATGCTCACACAGAATTAGTATACTAACTACAAATTATCCCCTCAAGACACTCCTAAATTGAAGATTTTTCACCAATCACTTCTACACACCTGCTGCTCTGCCTAGTCTCTCCCTTAATATCTTCACTCCCATATACCTGATGAACAAAAAAGGGAAATTTCCCAAAAGTTGGTTATTCAAAATGTGTAATACTAAACAAATAGCTAAATAGATAGATGGAAAAAAAAAATTAAAACAGCAAACAGAGAAAAAAACACTACCTTCCCATCATCATGACAGTTGCTTGAGGGTTTGTCCCTGGTGATTTCAACAGAGTGGATCCATCAATAACCCGTAGGCGATCTACACCAAACACACGATATTCCCGGTCCACAACCTTTCCAACATGGCACCCCCCGTGGTAATGCCATATGGTGATGACCGTATCACGACAAAACTGCTCCACATTCTTTGTGTCATTCGTATGCTTAGGTATGAAATTCACATTTGCTTGCACACTCATTCTTAACACCTCGTCATTAGAGTAGTTGTGAATGTCGGATAGATCTGCGAAAGATTTGGTATGAAGGATCTGCTCAATGGTGCGGATGCCAAACACACAACGGCGAAGGTCTTGGGGGTGAGAGAAGTAATTGAAAGTGACGTTTGGAGTAGTTTCTATGTCAGTGTTTAGTATAGTCAGTTGACCCTTTGAGAGGGGCCCCTCGACTTTTTCTAGGATGAAACCACCTCGAAAGGCCTCGACTGGGAGGTCACGTTTGGTTTGTGCAAAGGAACGGGCTAGCTCAAGGCTTCTTTGCTTTGGTGGTATTGTAGAGAGCTGTCCAATCTATATAGAAATTCATTGAAAGTAATGTGGTGTTACTCTGCTATTGTGTTCTAGTCTTTCATAGTGCTCTTAATTCAAGAAACCAATCTAGTAAATGAATTAACAACAACAACAACATGTAAATGGCCTTACCTCAGCTGACATGATGCCGTGATGGCAGTGAATGCTGTCAGATGATTGGCCGAAACCACTACTTGCCTCGATAAATGAACCCACCTTTGTTATCCCGACAGTCTCTATCAGGGACTGTTTGACGGGTTTTTTTGTAGGAATAAAAATGGAGTTCATGGGGTTATCTGACATCTTTTTGCCAACATGTTGGTTGAGTAGGATAGGTTTGATTCCCAATCTCTCTAAATCCTCTTTTGGCCCGATGCCGCTTAGGATCAACAATTGGGGGCTCCCGATTGCACCTGAGGTAACAATTATTTCGCTAGCAGCTGTCTTTTGGTTGAGGTAAACCTCATGTTGGTTCCCAAGTTCATCTTTGAATTGAACTCCAATTGCCTTTGGCTTTTTCCCTACATGTACATTGTTCAGTCCATATATTAAGTTGTGAAATCTTATATGTAAAGGGGAGGTATTATTAGTGCTACATATCCCCAATGCTTATGTAGTAAAATCTCTGTAATTTGCACAAATGAAATAGATAATTTTTTTTTAATTCATCTATTCCATAGTTACTTCTTTGAACTTTATTCTTTTATTACAAGTATATATGCTTTTTTTTTTACCTTGACTATTAAACATAATCTTCTGTACATAGGCATGAAGCAAAACCCTGAGTTTTTTTGGGTTCGCAGCCTGGAGGAGGTCGGCAGCGGTAGACCTATACCCGGTATCGTCAAAAATCGTACCCCCTACCTTAGTGCCATATAGGTGGTCAAAAGTGTAACCATTGAAAGGAGACACCCCTGCTTGAAGTAGTCCCTTTCTCAATGCATCTTGCCAAGGTGTTATCTTAGGCCAGTGCACTATTCTCCTCTCTACCCATGGGTAAGATTCATTTACCAATTTCCCATCCCATCCAACTTCTCTCACATACCTACTCAAGAAAAAGAAAAAAAAATAGGTGTGTGATTAGAATCTATATTCATCTTACAAATTATACTATTTGAATTCTCCATTTGGATATGATAATAAAATCTATGTTAGGAACACAACTCTAAGATCCTACATATTTATTATGCAAGGTTAACAATGCGGCCTAAATTCAGTCTATTTGGGTACTAAATTGCAAGTATTGCATTGTAAAAGTTTTTGAGATTAGATTTCAACTACTCAATGTCTGTCTCACAGACATGCATGATTGGCGCCTAAGTATTAAATGCATTTTAAAAGGGAAGATGTGGGAATTTATGAAGAACCAACTACCAAGCTACTTTTGTAGTTTCGTTACCTTGGTCCCATGTTTGTATCAAAAACTCAGCCACAAAAAACCAGCACATTATTATATAAAATGAAAACAATGCCAGTAGATTCAAATTTTACCCTGGGCTAGCTCTGGTATAGAAGCCAGCATTGATACACGTCCCCCCACCGAGCACCCGGGCGCGTGTATTGATGACTCCATCTGTCGAAACGAACGGCTGAGATGCTGAGCTGGGTGACATGTCGGCCAATGAGATGTGAAAATTTTGCATATAGGAGACATTGCGGTTTCCATAAGGTGACCCTCCCCTCTCTAGTAAGAGAACATTGTACTTTTGAGACAAGGTAGCTGCTAAGGGGCACCCGGCTGTGCCCCCACCGACTATTATGTAGTCGTAGTAGTGAGGCGGAGGCAGTGTGGAGAAGCTGCTTGCTTGCCTTAAATAGGGGAAACTGTGCCTTTGCCACTTGCCTATAATTATTGGAAGAAATTAAACCAACATAAAGCTTAGTATTTTGCTGGGGTGTGTGCTTCATTTTTATTACAAGCAAAGTTGGATCAATGAAAACCATGAGAGAAAACTATATACTTTACCCAAAATTAAAGTACTTCAATTTCACCTGAGAGCCTAAAAAACCAAGTACTTCAATTTCACCCAAAATTAACTAGTTTTACTACAAGTGTTCATAATTTCACCGTATATTTTTTACTTTACTGCAATCCCAAGCCAATGTGGGAAGTTTACTGAAACTCTGAAAGAGAAGACGTGTAAGTCACTGATTGGTTGGCTGTTTTGTTATGACTATTAAAAAAAGAAAAATTGAATAAAAAATATACAAAAATACATGAATGATGAATGATTATATTATTAGATACAACAACCAACAAACCGTAACTTCCAATAAAATAAAAGGAAACCTTGGGATGGTGTAAGAATGCAGAGCAATGCCAGTAGCTTGACCAATATCTCTTCTTTCTTTGAAATCATGGCAAATCTTGTTTCTCTACAACTTAACTTGAATCTCTACAGTGCAGAGCTCTCTCTCTTTCTCTTTTCTGTTCTCTTTGAGCTCTGCACACACTTAACCAGCACAAGCACACACCCAATAGAAACCATGGATATAAGTAGACGCTAGAGAGAGACAAACTGGCCACGACAGCCTAGAGGCATTTAAGAGAGTTAACCTAAATCCTTGTACTGAATTTAATGCGGTACGAAATACAAGGGCTAAAGCGAATTTTTTTGTTTTCTTTGAAGAACAATGCAAATAGAAAAGACCTCTCAAATCCATTTACTTCAGCAACCACCAATCAGTAATTAACTCTGTACTAATTGTATGTGATCTCTGTTTCCAGTTCTGCTACCATTATTTTTCTATTTTTATCTTTGATGTCAATTTCATTTTTTTATTTGACGACATATGAGAGCGACTACTAACAAAACAAATTCCATGATGCCATCTTGACAAGTAGTCAACATAACAAAGAAATCAAACTATTACCAGGTCAAATTTGTAGTGAGGTGTATATACATATACATATACATATACATATACATTATACATTATACATTATACATATACATATATACATATATATCTACATATACATATACATATACATATATACATATATATCTACATATACATCTACATCTACATATACATATACATATACATATACATATATATGCAATCAGGAGCAGAGTGAGACTTTCAAACTATGGGTTCAATCATATAAATTTTTCATGCACAAAATGAGGATTAATTTACAGTACCCATAACATTTTACTCTAAATTGTATAAAAAATCATACATATATACAAAAAAATAATATTAAAAATAGAGGTCAATTGACCCCATTCAATCAATATGCATCCTCCTCTGAATGCAATGGTTAATGCGCTAATACATGTTTTCACGAGATAAAGATTTCCTGTTGACACAACTTGCAGAACAGTAAATAATGTACAGGACATTAATATTTACATAAATTCAAGAACTGGACCCCTGACATATATGTTTGTTGTTTGTTATGAGACATGTAAAGCAAAAGACCATTGATTATTCGTTAGTAGCAATATTGTGTTGTTAGGAAACGAACATAGATGAAAATTTATGCAAATGAGGAATGGGGACCATTCTTTATTTAGGTGGTTGTTTCTAATTAATCTTCACCTGAATCACCTCAAATCTTTTCAACAATGCAGGGGCTTATTTGTGATTTTATGGTCAATGAAGGACTCTTTTGCAGATTTTTACATATTTAATTTTCAAGGTGAATTATCAATCATCTGTTGATGAACAATTAATAACTAGGCTAAATTAACAAACAGTGTAACCTGGAGGTTGATTCAATCATTCAGGTGCCAATTAATTAAAGATGCCAGCCTTCAAATTATTTTTCTAGAAAAATAAAATTAGGAGAAAAGAGTGCACTAATTAAGTTTGGTACAAGACAACAAGTAGTTGGGCAATTATTATGTGACCTTACAACTTGTCATGCTTAATTTGTATTATCATCTTACACACATTTCAAATAATTTAGAATCAAATGAAATGACAGTAAAACAAAAATATACCCGTTAGATAAATTATTCTTACATCTCATGTTCTACACTTTTTATTTGCACATAAAAAGTGGTGATATTTTACATGCATGCAGATATATTTGTACACCTAGTATGCAATTAAAGTGTTACCATATTTTCATTTGTGAGTGATGATAAGAAAAATTCAAGTCAAACACTTCGTCCGATAAGTAAATACAATTTTTAAACTTTTTATTACAAGGTATAAATATTTTTATAACCAAGTATAAATACTTTTGGAAAAAAAAATATAAACACTTCTAGGCACAAGTAATGGGTGTATATGCAATAACATTAGTTTAAACTTTACAAATTACAATTTCAATAACTTTCCTTATTTAAAAAAAAAATTCGTCTTAGAATATGAAAAGGAATTGTATGCATATTTTAGTTAAGCTATTGCAGAAAAAAAAAACGTTCATGTAACATCACGCAAAATACATATATGAGATTAATGTCTGAAAATAAAGTACAAAATGTCTTAATATATTTTTCAGTAAAATATGTTACATTCAAAGAACAAATAGCATTTATTTCTTACAGAAACAATATGATTAAGTAAATCTAAGATAATACGATAAACAAATTATTTGAAATCTAGTTTACTGAAAGAAAGTTTGTATAATGAGATACTTCGAAACGAATTTCTGAAATTCAGAATTGACACGAAATAGATATAATAGAAAATTAATACGTGATAATATTTTTAATCTTCTATTATGTAATTGAACTAATTTGCAAAGTTTGATAATTTAAAGAGCAATTATGAGAAAATACAAAATTATGAAAAGAAAAAAAAAATTGACCAACGTGGCATGTAGGGCACGCGGCCTTCACTGGTTGACACCCCATGCACCTTAATACCCCTTAATTGATGGTACTCTATCTCTCTCTTAAACTTTCCATTTTCATTTATATTTTTCTTTGCACTTTCCGTGAGGCAACAGATAGGAATTTATCTTCAAAAACATTGTAATTGAATTGGTGTTTCCATCTTTGTTTCTTCTTGGAAGGTAAACGTTGGCATTAGGGTATTCCTTCTCATCCTTTATATATATATATATATATTGTTCTTTAATAATCCGATTTAGGATTTTGGTAAAAATCTGAAAATCAATAAGTAAGCTTGTTACAGAAGTTAAAGGATCATTGGGTTACTATATATATTTTAAGGAATGTTGATTTAACCGACCGAATAAAATAAGCAAAAAATTTATGGGAATTTAGTTGAAAACATGTTTAAAAGTGAATCTTAAGTGATTGAATGTTGTGGATTATGAAAAACCCGGTACCTAGATGAAGTTCATATGAGTTACTAATTTATTGTAGTCAATTGGGCTTTGAGCTGGATTTTAATTAATAGAAGTGATAATATTAATGGAGAAATGGTCTTAGGCATAGAACACCTGGATTTAACTAAAGATTATTTTAAAGAAGTATAAAGTGAAATGTTTAATTGGATAAATTTTCTATGAGTTTAATATTCCCTTGTCAGAAGGGGCATTGGTGCTGATTAAGTTACATATATAAAAGTCACAAGCAAATTTGAGAATGAAAATTAGTTTGAACTATAGGCCTTTTAGCATTGAATTTAGACGGTTAAGTAAAAATAAATTGAGTTTAACGGTTGAATTTAGACGTGGACCTTGATTTATTTGGACATTTGGACCGCTAGGTAATTACTGAAATTGAAATTGGATATAATTAAAAGAAACGATTAAGAAAATAAAATTATACTAAATAACTTGAATCTAAAATAATATGAAATGAAAGGAAGTTACTGAATAACATATGGGATTTTAATATTAAAGGACGGATTATTTAATTACTGATCTTAATAAGTATTGATCAATATATATATATATATAGAGAGAGAGAGAGAGATTGGCTAAGCTCAAAACGTTTGTTCCTAGCTTCAGGAACAAACGATTCAGTTCTCCAGTTTTCAAAGTCCAAACGGTCGATCCAAACCGACAGATGTTTAATCTATATTAAAATGTGATTGGAGACCAAATTTTATATTTTTTGGAATTTTTTTACTATTTATTAAGATGGTTTGAAAATTGTTGTTTTTCAATGGTGCATAATTTTAATAAAAATAGCGATTTTCAAACTATCTTAATAAATAGTAAAAAAATTCCAAAAAATGTAAAATTTGGTCTCTAAGCACATTTTAATATAGATTAAACATCTGTCGGTTTGGATCGACCGTTTGGACTTGAAAAATCAGAGAACCGAATCGTTTGTTCCTGAGGCTAAGAGCAAACGTTTTGAGCTTAGCCAACCTCTATATAGAGAGAGAGAGAGATGGGCTAACTTGCTTTGGGAAGTAAAGAGGGTTCTTTACTTTCTGCTGAAATCTCCATTTTCAAAATTCAAATAGTCGATCCGAACTTTAGATGTGATCTCTATATTGAAATGTGCTTGGAGACCAAATTTTACATTTTTTGGAATTTTTTTACTATTTATTAAGTCACTTTGAAAATCGTTGATCCAACGGTTTCACTGTTCAATATGAGTCACCGTTGGATCAGCGATTTTCAAAGTGGCTTAATAAATAGTGAAAAAATTCCAAAAAATGTAAAATTTGGTCTCCAAGCACATTTCAATATGGAGATCACATCTAACGGTTCGGATTGACTATTCGAATTTTGAAAATAGAGATTTGAGCGGGAGGTAAAGAACCATCTTTACTTCCCAAAGCAAGTTAGCCCATCTCTCTCTCTCTCTCTCTCTATATATATATATATATATATATATATTATTTTGATATAGGTTTAATTAAGAAAGTGACTGAAGAGAACTTGTTCAAGAAGAACATATTGCTAGTGATTGCTTGATTACCCTACGATATCAGGTGCGGAGTTTTTGGATTAGTCTGAGATTCATAACTAGGAATTAAATCGTAACTTGCTGTGCATTTTGAATATTTGATTGACTGTATTGATTGAACTGTTGCATCATGCATAGCACAATACAATTGAACTGAATTACAGGTAAGTCTGTTGACTGTCATGTTGATATTGTTTATCGATTGATTGATTCTTATTACAAATGATTCATTGAGACCATAGTGACTGAATTGATTGAATATTGAATATTGAATATTGTAATCCTTGAACCTCCATATAGTGGAGAAAAATAATTAATATATTGTAAAGTCTAGCTAGTACTAGACTTTACTCCAAGACCCTTATGCGCATATGGTGAATGACCCCAACTAAACCCAGTACTGGTTGGGTAGAGAATATTGAATAAACATGAATTGTGACTGTACGACTAATGAACTGTGGTAACTGTCTTATCAATGATTTTATTTCCGATAATGACAGTACTGATATTGATTTTGTATTGTTTCTGCTAAGTGCTAACCGATTGTCAGGATAATTAGAATTGTCTTATCATTGATTTTCTTTATGATAGTGACGAGATTGAGATATTGATTCTATATTGTTTCTAGTAACAACATTATCAGGATGGATAGAACAGTATAAGCCCTAACATGACAGATACTTGTTATGGTGTCTGTCAGTGTTACCAGACTAGAAATTGTAAAGATAAGAAATCAAACGTTACCAGACTTTATGGTTTAAAATATTTTGACCCTAACTATTTATTTTGATAAGATCCTTAGAGTTCTGATTTATTTAATTATTTTTTGTTGTTCAATTGGATACTGTTATTCAGCATTTGCATTCATCATTATGAAATGAACTGTTGGTTTCTCGTGCGGAAATTTCATTCTGAATATGGATTTTCTTCAAATCAAATAACCTGAGTGGAAAATAGCACTGAGGAATAATTTATTATTTCTCACCCGTTTCTTCTTGTGGGATTCACATGTTTGTTAGATGAAGACCGAGAAACGCTTTTGGGATAATAATTGACAGCATGGTCACCTAAAGGTATGAGATTTGGGATTTATTATATCTGTCAGGATGCATATAGGATATCTCTAGCATTATCCACTGTAAAATGTCAGATAATTATTGTAAATAAATTGGGATGTGGGAAAATAATGGATACTATTAGCAATGCATAAAAAGATCTGTGTCTTGTATTACGTAAATATTGAATGGTAAATAGAATGCGGTAGATTGTCGCATCTCTGAATCAGGGGTGTGACAGTTCATATTTCGGGCGAAATGTAGAGGGTCTAAATTATGATTTTTCATGTCTGAATAACTAATCCAACTTATTGAAATCTTGTAAGATACTAATATTACTATTTCTAGGTTGTTTTTATTATTTTTCGGAGTTATGAAAAATGACCCTTTTTAATATGCACATACTTTCATGTCTGTACATTGCAATAATGACATATTATTAGAAAAAAAAATTATATAAAATGACATATTTTCACAAAAAATAACGATGAAAATACATTTATAATCAAATATTCATCTTCGATGATAAGTAATAAACTAATATTGTTGTAATTATATCACACACACCCACACACACATATATATATAATTAATATTGATAATATTTTTTTCAACATTGTCAATTGATTTCAAATCTGAATCAATATAAATAAATTATTGTATACTTTAACAAACTTATTAATTTTCTTAATTGGGATCATTGGGCAGCTGTTTTGCTCCTCCATCAATTTTAACTTTTTTAGTAGAATATGCAATAGAACTTGCCTAAAATCCATAGTGTACAAATAATTCATAAACTAAAATAGAAACAACATCAATAAGGGAAATGAGTTAATAATTTGATGCATGTATATATATAAATGGCCAATGGATAGTATGTAGACTATGCAGCAATTTTCAACAAAAATGTTGAGATAACGTACGAGATAGGTTGCCAAATAAGTAATAGTTTTCCTATCATGTGGTAATTGATGCACAGTGCACATAATTTTGAATTTTTTTTACTTAACGTCGTTCGTCTTAAATAATTTGCATATTTTTACCCAAGGGTAGCTAGCCATCAAGCAGCTAGGCCTTGCATTAAATACAAATTATACCGAAACATGTACATGCCACCAAAGAGTAGTCATGACTCATAAATTAAATCATGACCCTCTCTCTCTCTCTCGTGCTATCTACCAATAGATCTCCTGCCATGTTCTGTAGTTTATAAATGGCCAATGGATAGTACAGAATTTAGATGCTTTCTGAATATATTATATTATATATTCACATGTGTTGGAACCCTGAGAAAATGGGAATGATACTGAATTCTATCTTTGGCTGATTGAGGCACAAGAAACGGTGGTCAATGTTATTATCTGTTTGTTTAATTATTCGTATATATGAGGTTATCAAAACAAATGTTTGTTTTGAGTCTTAGTGCAACTAATTGGTTTTCTAATTTTTAAAGTTCAAATAATTGGTCCAACCAGTTAGATGTGATCTCTATATTAAAATGTGTTTGGAGACCAAATTTTATATATATTTTTTTTAAAAATTATTATTCTTTTAGAATTTTTGAAAATCAGTAGAAAAATGCTAATTTTTAAAAATTCTATAAAAATAGTAAAAAAAAATCAAAAAAATGTAAAATTTGGTCTCCAAGCACATTTCAATATGGAGATCATGTTGAGCAAGCTCAGATCGGTTGTTTGAATTTTCAAAATGAAAATATAGTGTCATGGAGTAAAAACTTGTTTTACTTCATGAAGCACAATAGCCCAACTCTATATATATATAGAGAGAGAGAGAGAAAGAGGTTAGCAAATATCAAAACATTTATTCCTAAACCGTGGAACAAACGCTTCGATTTTTATATTTTTGAAGTCGATTCAAACCTTCAACATTCAATCTATAAGAAAACGTACTTGAAGACCATGGATGTGTGTGTGTATATAATGTCTTTGAGATTATACAAGTAATTAAACAAAAAATTACATCTATAAGAATATGACAATGTTTTCATTATTAACCTCCGTACAATCTGTACTTTTGAAAAGATCGATCAATAGTATATTGATATCACTATATCAGCATTTGATATAAGAGGAAGATTCATATAGATTCACATGCACTATTTTTTGTGCTCCAATATGCTCTAATATACTCCATATTGTTTATCTCTGTTTTTAAAGTCTGAATGGTCAATCCGAACCGCTTAACATGATCTTTATAATAAAATATGCTTGGAGACCAAATTTTATATTTTTTAGAATTTTTTTGCTATTTTTTTTTCATAAGTACAAAATCATTATTTTAAGGAGATTCTGGACCATCCGATAAAGTGATATTGTACCTAAGAAAAAAAATAGTAAAAAATTTCTAAAAAATATAAAATTTAGTCTCCAATTATATTTTATTATGAAGAACATGTTTAGTAGTTCGGATCGACTGTATAGACATTTAAAACAGAAATAAACGATGTGGAATATATTAGAACATATTGGAGTACTAAAAAAATGGTGCATTTGAACCCTCCTCTTGATGAGATAATATTTAAATATAATTATTTAGTTCTTCATATTTTACTCAATCCAAAGATAGTGTAACTCTGGATAAACCTTCAAAACACTTGTTTGGTTGCAAAAGATTAAAAAAAAAAAGTTTCTATAAAAGAATAAATGAAAATAATTTTACATGTTAAATTGTTGCCGATCGAGTAGGAGATGATGAAACACAACCACTAATTAATATGTAGGCGTATGTAGAAAGTAGAAACTGTTGTTAGTTGCATGCATGCCCCAATGCAAAAGCCAAAAGGACGTTTTAATGTTGTGGTTGTTAATTTATTTATTGCGCACAAAGAGGGTATGACAAGGAAAAATTAATAAGCAATTAAGTGCACTAACATAAATATAGTCCTAATAGGTCTAGAGCTACCCTGTAGATCCTGCAATCAGATACCTGCTAGTCAACTACGGAGATATATATACACACTGACACACACACACACCCCTTACATAATGGCCACACCTAATTAGCAGGAGCCACGTAAGCTCTACGGTAGTGTTCGGCAAGTTGGGTAGGATTAAATTTCAAGCTTCGCTAAGAACAAAGTGTTGGCAATAAAATGTTAAGAAAATGCATACTTATCTTTCTTAAGGAGCTTCAAATCTTTAAGCCATATAGAATTATTAATTCCTTAAAAATGTGGGCAAAATGAGTTTTAAGAAAGTGGTTTTAAGCTTTACAAAAGAGTAAGTGTTTGGCAAGCTTAAGACTTCTTAATCTCTTAAGGGGCTCTAAGGAACCCTAAGGAGGGTGTGCCGAATACTACCTACAATGTTATTAGTCCAGATCCTCTGAGTTAGCTCAAATTGTGAGGTCTTACAATATGTAGGACTTTGCAAGTTTAGACTTGTATGCTTTCACATTTGTACAATTTTGTTCAATAAGGTCATATTTTGATTGTGGGGTAAAGTTAATGAGGATTAAATGATTTATTCTATCTTACTATACATATTTTATATTTTGTTTGATAGTTTAAATTCATAGTTTAGTTTAATATGTAGTAAGGTGTTGGAAGATGAGCCTTTGCCTATAACAGTGGGCCTTACCGGTAAATTAGTAAGTGTAAACTAAGTTAATCTATCTGAAGATGTGAAGTAACTTACTCAGATTAACTCATCTCTTATTCTACCTTACTTCTCTTTTTTTACTCCTTTTTTTGCTACTTAAGTGTGGAAAGAGATTTACTCCACTTCCTCCTCTACAATCAAAACATGGCCTAAATCTAATTTCATATATTTTTTTTTTTGGGACATACATTTTTTCCTGTTCAAAAACAACAATTGCTAATGCTGAAAAATATTTTTAAAAAAAATAACCTTTTAAGTTATTCTCTGCTGAAAATACTTTAACTTATTAGTATGGGCCTTTTTCATTAAAGTATAAAAACTTCACTTTAATACTAAATTAACAGATTTAAATTAACAATTTTGTACTGATTTTAATTAATTGTAAAATCTATTAAAATGTTTTAGGGAGCACATACAAATTACATAAAACAAAATAATCACTTTTCTTGAGAATTAACATTTAGTTTAGTGGCAAAAATAATATTTTTCACATGTGATAGGTAGCAGGTTCGAAATTCAAATGAATTCATTTGTAAATGTTAAAACAGTTGAGTGACTTCCTTTAACTGTACTTAAAAACAATCACTTTTCATGAGATCAAACTTTTGCAATAGTGATATAGCCAATAATAATTAAAATATAAAATATATATTTTAAATTATATTTTTGGTCGACAAAGGTATAAAACATGACAAGATTTCACACCAAACTAACAATTATTATTTTATGTTTGTTATGTGTTGATATGGGACCCACAATGTAGAAACCCAATTTTTTTATAACTTTTACTTTCACAGACTGTCTCAAGGAAATTAAATTTATGGGTTCAAAGTTGGCACCACTTGCAATTTATGAGGAGAGAGGTTGGTGGTTTATTTGCTCCTCAGTTGTCCTTTAAAAATTTTCTTTATTTATTTCCATAGGTGTTTTATTTTATTTTATGAAGCTCCCTGTCTGTCTCTTTCTCTGCCAAATTTGTTCGGAGCCCACTAAACTTTTATATTTACATATTAATTACTCTCTTTCTTTGTCAAATTTTGTTCAAAAAACAATTACATGGCTCGATATTACTTATTTACCACCCAATTTTGATAAATTCCTTAAATATTGTTCAACTTTATATTTGCCCCGATGATAAATCGAGGGCTCTTTTGCAAGAAGATTAATAGCATGTATTTTTTTATTTTTTAAATTCAAACAATCAATCTGAACCGTTCAACATGATCTTCATATAAATATATACTTATAGATCAAATTATATTTTTTTACTATAATTTAGGTAGGTAGGAAATCACTTGATCTTAATAGTAATTTTTTATCTATCTAAAAATTAGTAAAATAATTTTATAAAATATTATATTTTATATGAAAATTATGTTGGACGGTTCAGATTGACCGTTGTATCTTGAAAGCAAAAATATTAATATATACGCTATGCATATTACCATAGCCTCATTTTTGTTAAATAAAATGGATAACTATCTCACTGACAAGAATCGTACAATCAAACTCTATTAGTTATTTTAATGAAATAATTAATATAATGATATGATTTAGTGACTTAATCGAATCAGTAAAATTAAATAATATTGAAACCGGTAAAAAAGATGATGACATAATTGAGGCAAATTAAAATTGAATGATCGGCACATGAGATAAGGACAAAACATAAAATTAAACCATCTCAATGACATCTGACAGTGACAGGTAGCTCAAGGAGTCAAGGTGAAGAATTTTTAATTTATAGAAAATATTATAAAATAATATTTTAAAAGAGAAATAGTCAGTTAAAATTTAGATGCATAGATGGATTGAAAATTTTTATTTGCTTCAAACTTTGAACGGGCAAAATCTCTTGATCCGAAGTTTTGGGCATGCATTCATTCACATTCAATAAAATGCAAAATTTCTCTTCAAACTTTGAACGGGCAAAATTTATCAGAAATAATCTGATAAATATATGCATTCATTCACATTTTGGGCATAATTTTGATATTTTGAAAAATAGAGATTTTTTTCAAGAGCAAAGCTAGCGTGTATTATGCTCAAAGTTCTAAATAGTGATTATAGCGGCATAACGGAGAGACAAAAAAAAAAGCTATTGTGAATAGCGCAGCTACAGCAAAAGCTATCATACATAATGTTTTTTTTCTTTTCAAAATTTGTAGTCTATATTTCTACTAATTATCAACATGATCAATATTGGAGAATTGAGGTAACAACTAAAATAACAACTAATCTAAGTCTATACTTTTTTTCAATCATGCAAATAAGAAGAAGAAAAAAAGGATATACTAGGTACATTATTTTATAGTTTATATTTCATAATATTACAGATTATAATAGACAAAGACCAATTAATTTTATAAGTGAAATTAAGTTAATATACCTAGTTGAATATTTTATATATTAATAATCAAAATCAACTTTCAATGAAACGAACAATGATAATTCTAAGAATACTAGACGAAGAGCAACTAAAAAGAAGAATTAATATTTGAATATTTTCCGATATAGAATGAGAGACTAAATCACAAATAAGAACATAATTCGGTTTAGCATACTTATTATAACAGACCATGTAGCATCAAAAATAGAAACAGAAGTACATAAGCTCATATAAATTGGAAAAAAAAAATCATGTAGCATAGCAGTAGCAATAGTGCTTAGCGCGTAGCGGTAATAACTGTCAGTTATTACAACTATAGCAGTCATAGCTGAAATAACGCACTTTTATCTCATAGCATAGCTTTTATGGTCTGAAAAAGCTAAAGCTAGCTATTTATAACACTGATTATGCTCAATAGAGAACTTGATTAGCATAACTCCAAAATCTATCAAATATATAAGTTTCAAACGATGAATCCAAACTGTTGAAACAACATATTTCATGAGTGATACGTGTAGATGCAAAATTTTGAAATTTTCGAATTTATTTAGTACAAGTCAAGTGGTAAAAAAATGATGAAAAATGGAGTTTTCTAAGTTATTTTAATGCATTCATTTTTCATCATTTTTGACCGCTTGACTTTAGACTAAATAAATCAAAATTTCAAAATTTTGCATGTACACACATCACTCGTGAAGTAGATCGGTTTTAACTGTTGAGATTTGTTGTTTGAAACTAATATGATAAATTTTGAAACTTATGCTCACCATCCTTTCTTGGTGAGCATAACATGCTCTAGCTTTACTCTTTTTTCAATTATTTATAAATTCTAAGATAGAAAAAAAAAAAGTTTCTATTGGTTTTCTTGAGAATATGATAGTCCAATTGGGCTTACTCTTGTACATGCATAATCACTTGATAATATATATTTTCACAATTTTGACGATAGATTTAAAAAGGAAACTCAAATACTTGCTAAAAAAAATTCAGATGAAATAAAAAAATTAAATAAAATTATATATAGATAGTAAGATAGATAGGTAGATAGATAAATAGCGTAACAATCATGCAATTAAGTATGATTTGATGATGCACTTGCATCGTTAATTTTGAATCAGAGAAATTTCAAAATCACTTAGTTTACAGTAAAATATACATCAAATCCCGTTATATTTTATAGGCTTGATATACGAATAATATAGTTATATAGATCATGTCTGTAACGGAAATTTTCAAATTTCACAAAATTGTCAAGTGGTCCCTCAATTAATTTATTTTAAAAAAAGTATAGCTATTAGTTAGAAAAGTACAATCATACAATCGATCAAAAAGGATAAATTTAGTCAATTTATAAAAACTTTCTTATTTTCTTGGTCTTATCATTTGGTTGGTTCTTGTCATAATTGACTAACATAAATCATAAATGTGTAGTCTACTCTTAGTTCTGTTGTGGTCCAGTGAATTCGCTGATTCCTGCAATACTTACCTTTTACGAGGGTCAAATGTGAAAAAAACACTGAGAAGTGCATACAATGCCTTTATGAATTCATATCCAGTGAAGTAACCCAATCTTTGGGTTTTAAATCTAGACTGCCCGATTCAAATCCGAGACAATCTGTTCAGATCTGGAGTGCACGCATTCGAGAACAAATTCGAATGCCAAGACAATTCCAAACGATGGATTTGAATCAGACGGTCTCGATCCAAAACCCAAAAATTGAGTTTCTGCGTTTATTTCCCTAGTACTGTAACACATTTATTAACATCTCTCTGCCCCACATGTTTGTACGAAAATGCATATATTATTGTACCGGTTTTAATTATGAAACACAAACAAAAGGAGGAAGAACTATAAATTGCCCACTTGTTGAGTTGTTGCACTGCACACAAGTTAACAACATTTAATTACGAATTGAGAGTAGGTCTGATGTCCATCATACCTACTTTGGTACGATGGGTGTAATGACCATCTGATCTGCATCAAAATTTATGCAAATTACATTAAAATCGGTGCACATCCGTTCAATTTTCGTGCGCACAGATCTTGATAATAATCGTACGGTGTTAGATCTAATTGAACCTAAAAGTGGGTCCGATGCCCATCCGACGTACTCCTATCTCATAACAGTGTTAGAGCTTTAATAACACACTGTGAAAACTTTCTTTTCTTCAGACAGTTTACAGTTAGTATATATGCAAAGGAGATAAAACTGATGATAATTACATTTGTTATCTATACTTTTTAGCTGCTTTTCAATTGTATTTATATTTTCTTTTATAAGTATTCATAATAAATGATAAAATTGTTGATAATTTTTTAAAAAAATCTTAAAAAGGTAATGAACACTATGATACTAATATAAATGCATGCAAATAAGGATAAAACAACACATATCAAATTAGAACTTTTTGGGTGCAGCATATAAGTGCAAGAATGATTTCTAGGAATAAAAAGTATGTAGAGGAATAAAAAATCAAACGAAAATCACTCGAGGCGGGTAGTCGAAAGAAAGAAAAAATCAGCTTTTATTCAACTAGAACAGAATTTGCTGATATTCAACTAAAAAGTAATCTTTTACAACTTGTCTAAAAAGAAAAGAATCAAAACTTGAATGAAAATCAAGAGGTTTATCTACAACTATACTTTGCCCCCCTCCAAATCCATCCCAAATCTCGATGCAACCCCATGCTCGCTCGAGCTCCCTCTCTCCCAAACCCTCACCTCATGGCTTGTTTTTAACGGGCCCGAGCCCAAATAAACCCTAAATGAACCTGACCCATCCCGTTCAAACCTCGGTGATGATGATGCAGCACCAAAGACACCCATCTCTAGACGAGTACTGGTGGCATTCTCTGACGTATCAGTCTCTGATGCCGCTTTGCTATATTCATTCCCCTCATTGCACACCAACTTCAATGCTTGCACCACCTCACCCATGAACGGCCTCTGATCGACCTCGGGTTGTACGCACATTGATGCGATTGCTGCCACTTTCGCTAGGCTATCAAAGGATACAGTACCGAGGGACGGGTCAGCTATGCTCTCCAGGCCTTCTTGGTTAGTCAGTAAAGGGCGGGCCCATGTGACAAGGTTTTCTTGGCCAGCGGGTCGAAACATATCTACCGGTTTTCGGCCAGTAAGGAGCTCCAGAAGAACCACCCCATAGCTATATACATCACTTTTTACAAGGAGGTGCCCTGTCATTGCGTATTCCGGAGCAACGTATCTGCAAATAAAAGAGGACCATTGGTGAATTTTTATGTACAATAAGGTTATTTTCTTGGGCTTACAAATTACACCTGATGTTTTAACAGAGTTGCAAACAGTTATTATTCTGATGTGGTAATTAACACAGTTGTGTGGAAATGATGCACAAAAAATTCTATAAATGGTCTAGATTTGAGAATGCAAGGATTAATTAGGAGGGACAGAATTCTCTTAAGATTTAAAGAAATAAACACTTCCCTCGCACCAATATGATTTTGCTGACTAAAAAAAGTTTTCATGGTGGGTGTTAGAAAAGTTCAGTATTACAAGCAAGAAATTTTTACTTTTCCAAAGGGAAATCCTACGCAGTACTGAAAAACAACATAAAAAATTCAAAAAAAAAAAAACATACCCAAAAGTGCCCACAACACGAGTTGAGATATGGTCGTTGTCTTCGCCCAAAGCAGCTCTGGCGAGGCCGAAGTCAGAGACTTTAGGGGTGAAGTCGTGCTCTAATAAAATATTGCTTGACTTGAAATCACGATGTATGACGCGCGGGGAAGAGTCCTCATGGAGGTATGCCAAACCCCTTGCAGCCCCAAGAGCTATTTTCAACCGAGCATTCCAGTCTAGTGGGCCCGTCTCCTTGTCAGGTCCTGCTCAAATGTCACATAGACATGTCAACTACATGGGTCTACACAGTTTCTAAGATGCATGTAGGAGATACGTAGAAAAACATTCAAAAGGATGTCATCTATCCGATACAATGGAAAAGCTCTTATTTTTTATTTTTCTAGATAAAATTACAAAAAAGACTGATAAAGTTTACTATCATGTCAACATGAGTGATTAGAAATTAAAAATGACATATTTACCCTCCTAAAAAATTTAACCTGAAATCCTTAGCTAGCTCCAAAAAAATGCTATTAAAGTATTAAGAACAAACATTACAAACATTAATTTTTTATATCAAAATTCAGATGACTTGTTGGTTAACACTCAACCTAATACTTGAAATCCAGATATTTTCCAGAAGTCAACAACATAATGAGTTCATTCACTATCAACTCTCTAAGATGGAAAAAAATTAGAAGGTGCTTTTATTTGTCCAATTATGCTATAAGGATTACTTTAAGAATATCTTGGCAGGTGATTTTTCTAAATTAAATTTCACATACCATGCAAGTGAGACTCAACACTTCCATTGGGAACAAGCTCATAGACCAAACTCCTAAAGTGCTCCTGGGTGCAAATCCCGATGAGGCAAATTAAATTACGGTGGTGGAGGCGGCTAAGCATCTCCACCTCAGCCATGAACTCCCGGCTCCCTTGCAGATCGTCACGCTTCAGCACCTTAACTGCCACCCGCTTCCCATCCCCTAAAATGCCTTCAAAAACTCGCCCAAAACCCCCTTCTCCTATCAACCTTGATTCATCAAACCCATCTGTTGCTCTCTCCATTTCAAGCAAAGTGAAGGTTCTTGCAGTTCCCTTGTATGTCACCATGTTAGAGTTGAATGAGGCCGTGATGGAACTGGGTTGGCTAGTCAAAAAAGGAGCCCCGGTACCTACAAATTTTGGGGTATTTTTTTAACCTTGAAGCCTTGAAAACAACTGTACTTGACCACTAAAAATATAATTCTGATTTAAATGAAGAGCTGTATAAATACTATTTTGCTTTATATTTCATTTCACAAAGATGCTCAAAGGTCAACTCTGGAACTTCACTAAAGATGGAAGATTGAGCTCCAGAAGTCTCTAAAGCATTGGACATTATTTTTTTTTTCCAAGGTAGTTCAGATCATAATGGCACATAGTAACTAAGCACAAATTTTAGGGCTGTAACAAGCACAGAATAAGAATTGGGCACTCAAATGCTTATTAAAGTGATAGTACCTGAAGCCTTGGTGAGTGAAGAAGGTGTATGACCTGGTCGGTGGGACCCATATCTGAGCTTGAATATTACACACCAAGCAGCCCCAGAAAATAAAATTACGGCAAAAACCGATGAAAGAACTATGATAGCTATGATGCCTGCTTTCTGTTTGGCTCTCTGTTTGCTGATGTCAGCTGCCAGAGGATGTGCTGGATTCCCCTTATTACCAATTCCCGTGTCACCGTCAGGTGCAACTGGAGGTGATGGAGGCAATCCTGAAAATAAGTTTTGAATTAAAATATTGTAGAGCAGAAATAGCTCTGCACAATACTGGTTTGAAACTTTGAGGTAAAGTTATATTTGTACTCTCATTGTATTAATCAGGGTATACTAATAATGTCGCATGGCAAAATATATGCACTTATTTCAGGGGCAATTGGCAATATATCCTGAATTTTCTAAATGTTGCTTTTGCCAACCCAATAAATATGATATTAGCTCCTCTGTAGACACAAGGACCTACTAAACTTTCTTAAAAGAGAGAGGATCAATTTCTACCCCATTAACTACTTTATACTTTTCAAGGAATCGAGGTACATACTTTATCTTAGGTCATTCTAAAAGTAATTAACAACTTATTAGCATCCCTAAAACCAAATATAAATTTTTATAGTTGTTTGCATCAGTTACTCATTTTACAACTTAGCAAGATAAAATTGTAATTTAGCCTCTTTCGACTGGTCTGATTCATGCATCTACCACAACTAACCCATAAGAAACTCAGTACAACATAAAATGAGAAAAAAAAAATCTATATCTAACCTGGATAGATTACATATAACACGACATAATTCCCAAAGTTCAATGGATTGATATACACCTCCTTGTGCCAGAACTTGTCAAATACCAAAAGAGCCGTAATATTGTCAAACTTTTCACCTAGAGGCACAAGGTCTACAAGCACAACTGTCTTGTCAGGATCCTCAGGTGCTGCATTGGCGCCCATGACGCGGACCTGGCTTTGTTTCATTTTTACACCTGAGGCAATCTCTTGCGCCAGGTCAGAGACTAGATTAAAGAATTTGTAGAGAGATACTGACAGGTGTAGGCCCACTTTTATTGGGACAACACACATGCATGGCGAACCCGGTGGGGTGTTTGTGTATGGATCCGGGCATGACAATGGAGTGCAATCTGAGTACCAAGCATACAGTTGTTAATTAAAGTAAGATGATATGTTTCTCTTTTGCAAATTCACCCATAATTTTTTACTATATTTGCATAGAGCGCCTGCTATTTCTAAGATTTGCAACTTGACAACTAACAATTTGAACCGTTAGCAAATAGCATCCAACCTATGATTGGTCTCATGCTTCTGTTCAATGTTGACAATTTTGGTTCTATTTCTAGAAAAATCCACCTTTTCCCCTCCTAAATCCAAACTAAAATAGAACAAAAAGGGTTGTCTGTCAGCCTCGGAGTTTGTGTGTAATATTTTGAACCGCAATTTGATTGATTCAAGATATAGAAGTCAGGAAGTTTAGTAACTGTTTCATTAACATAAATTCAATTTTAAATCCAAATATCCAAAGAATGTTAGGTGCTAATTTCAAATATGAGAAATATCATTTGCTTAGTTTTGCATTAGACATTCTGGAATGTTGGATTCGATTTGCAATAAACTCTCAAAAATATATATTCCTATTTTTTTTAAATAGTAATATATATATTTTTTAGGATTTTTTAAAATCACTGTTTTGATATGGTAATAAAATAATAAAAAAATCATCAAAACAGTTATTTTCAAAAATTCTAAAAAAATGGCAAAAAAAAAAAAATGTAAAATTTAGTTTCCAACCACATTTTAATTTAGAGAACATGTTCAGCGCTTCAGATCGACTGTTTGGACATTGGAATCGCAAAAATGAAAGGTTTGGATATAGACCTCTGTCCAAACGTTTGGACAATAGCTGGACTCTCTATATATAGATAGATAGATAGATAGACCTATTAAAGAAGGTATTAGGCAGTTGCTTATGTCAAATAGTACATGAAGCAGGAGCCTTTTTAACCAATCATTCATTTATTGTACCTTTGCTGGACTGTCATGCTATGCGTCTTGGAATTTCAACACATTTGTTGACAAAGGAGATATAAAGATTGTATTGTATACACACTGGTTGTTTTGCAATTATTTACTACTGTGTTACGATTTTCTCAATAAAAAAGCAAAACATACATACATTGATTGGGTGGAGGAGGGGGCAAGGCACGTATAGTTTTGGGAAGTGTTATGGGGGCAAGAGCGGGAGCATGAGAGGCTCCTAAAAAGAAAAAATATTTTCATTATGAAATGTACGATAAAGTAAAAGGATGCAATAAACAAAATAAAAGAATAACAACCTCTATGTCTATGATGCATGTATGGGAAACCCCGTGATGAGATGGGAGAGGTGGCGGAGGAGGGGGAGGGGGCTTCCTCTTCTCCATTTGCTGAATGAGCTGGAGAAGGTGAAACTGAAGGCACTGTAAAATATCATGGAATTGACGAGTATTATATTATTAGTTTAATTTTCACAGGGGAAAATTTTGATTTGCACAATGAATGATGCAAGTTACTTCACAACAAGTGCACTTACCAGGTGTAGGTGTATGTAGAGCATGGTGCTTGTGCTGCCGATTCTTAGGTGGTACTGGTGGAGCAGAAGGACCTGGATAGATGCAATTCCATATATTAATTACAGGAAAAGAAGTTGAATTTACACTGCATCTGGCATCAGTAAAACAATCTAACCTAGAGATGATGATGGTTCCCCTTGCCTTTGATGAAATGGAACCGCAGGTGCCGGCGAGGATGCGCTTACGGGAAGTGCACTTCTTGTGGGTGACACAGCATGTGATGTTTGAGGCTTGTGTAAAGTGTGTGTCGCATTCTTCCCTATGTGTGTAGCAGGGCTTATTAATGGTCCATTAGCTGCACCAAAAAGAATAAAAGAAAAGGAGGTTTACTTTGTGATTGTGTAATTTCGTATTCACCTTGAAGGTAAATTGATATAAGAGATATAACCTTCATGTGAATTGTTATGATGAGAGAAATGTCTTGAGACGATCTTTGGTGGTGCCAAAACCGGGCCTTGTGCTCTTTCTCTATGATGGATTGGAGAAATCGATACTGGAGAAGTTGCATTTCCTAAATATGGCCATTAATCAAGTATTATACCACCAGGAATCAGAGTTATTTACCATTATCACCACTTTAACACGGAATTGCTACCAACAGGTACACATATTAATTAAAATACGAGTTTTTAACTCCAAAGTCCAAAAGGTGAACATAATTTTGAGCTGAATTAGTTCAACTTGTTAATTAAATTAACCCTTGCACTGGTTAATTTGCTTTATGAACTATGTTCACTTTTTTAGTACTGATTGCTTGAGTAATGAGTACCCAAAAATATGAATGCAGTTTCAGCCCCATTATAGCTTTGATTTAAAAGTTCTGCTGAATTTTAATATGAAAACATACTATTATCATGTGAATCATTAGGCGGTAATGCATGATTCGTCAAGCCATTTGAGATTGGAGGTGCTGCAACTGTAGAAATTACACAAAGAAAAGAAAAATAAATAATCCCATTGCATTAAAAGGGCAAAAAAGAAATATTACACAAAACACTCCAAAAGTTTTATAACATTATCCACAGATAAGCAGCAGAAGAAAACATCATGGCAATTAATAAATGTTTAAAATACATATTCTCATGACTGCTACCCGCTTACTTAAATACCCATTAAAAATTTAGCACTTGCATATAAAATCAAAAGGACATACCTCTGCGCCACGAGCTATTACTATGTGACAAGTGAGTAGGGGTTTCCAATGGACTTGGTGCAACTGGAGTATTAGGAGTGCTAGTTCCTGTTGGAGAAACGGTATGGCCTGAAGCAACTAGAACAACAAAATATAGCTTTTCATTGTCAAGCAAAACAAAAAATGGCATATTGTTTACATAACTGGTATAAAAAAATTCAATTTCGCACATGATCATATGGTTGTTGTAAATTATAACCAGTGGTTTACCGTGCTTGCAAATAATAGAAAACATTTCATGCTTTTTCAATTGATCCCCAACTCTTATTATAAAACAAAAGCCAGGTTAAGTAAAGTGACTAATTGCTGCAAATATTTTACTTCTAGCCCCATCAAACAGTATGAACAATGAACAATCCCATATCTGCTGAATTTTATTTTACTTTCAATATGGAGATGAGGGTGAAAGAGCTATTCCAAAGATGGGCAATACTGTCCATCAGCCATGGGAGATGATTATAAAATCTTAATAAAAAATGGAGAAACTCAGAAAAATGACAGGAGCTTTACCTTTTGGATGTGAAACCATGGGAGATGGCGCAACATGTGAATAATTTTGGTTTGTATGGGTCAATCTTTCCTTTGAAGGTGGAGATGCTACAACGTCATGATTCGAATGATTTTCATGATTAGGAGGAGAAGGGATTGAAGTGGGCGAAAATGCATGTGCTGTACATCACAAGCCACAATCAGCAACAATTATAAAAGGTTACAAGAAAAATGAAAAAGAAACACAGAAGGAGATGACAGGAGGTTACCTATTGGTTGTGTGCTTTGTCCAGGAGGTAATACATGTGAGATCATGGGAGATGGTGCAACAAGTGGAGGTGGGCTTACCAATGGAGGGGAAGACTCTGGAGAAGATGTGGGAATAGGAGTGTTGGCTGTCCATTGAAAACCAAAATGGAGAAATTATCTACTACTCAAAATGAGAAAGGGGGAAGCAGGAAGGGGGGAGAGAGAGAGAGAGAGAGAGAGAGAAGGTTCAAGGAGATGACGGTTCAAGGGATATGGTACTCTTCACAAAGAGCAAGAAAAGGAAAGAAGAAGAGGAATGAGTGGGCTACTCAATTCCTGTGCACCTTATGGGCAATATGGAAACAACGGAATGAGGTGGTGTTTGGGGGCACCAAACTGGACCCTAAGTATCTGGCAGAGAGGGTCATCCAGGACTGTCGGATGTGGAAGGAATATGGCTGAAGGGTGAGGACTTCCAGGAGGGAAGCAGCGAGCGACCACTTCTTATTTATTTTATTTTTTTCTTGTCTTTCCAGTATAATTTTCCTTTTTCTTTTTATGCAACTGATGTTTTTCAGAGGAGTTCCTGTTGGAGAATTAGAGGAGTTTAGAGGCGTAAGGAGTGCTGATCCTCATAAAGGAAATGGCTATAATCATTTGGATGTTGGTTTTGAAATTTATATATATATGACTTGGTAGCCACTACCAAGTATTTTAAAAAAAAACAGAGAGAAGGTTCAAGGGATATGGTACCCTTCACAAAGAGCAAGAAAAGGAAAGAAGAAGAGGAATGAGTGGGCTGCTCAATTCCTGTGCACCTTATGAGCAATATGGAAACAGCAGAACGAGGTGGTGTTTGGGGGCACCAAACTAGACCCCAAGTATCTGGCAGAGAGGGTGATCCAGGATTGTCAGATGTGGAAGGAATACAGCTGAAGGGTGGAGGATTTCCAGTAGGGAAGCAGCGTCCACTCCTTGTTTATTTTATTTTTTTATTTTTTTTTGTCTTTCCAGTATAATTTCCTTTTTCTTTTTATGAAACTGATGTTTTTCAGAGGAGTTACTATTGGAGAATTAGAGGAGTGTAGAGGCGTAAGGAGTGTTGTTCCTCATAACGGAAATGGATGTAATCATTTGGTTGTTGGTTTTGAAATTTATATATATATGACTTGGTAGCCACTACCAAGTATTTTCAAAAAAAGAGAGAGAGAGAGACTTACATGGTGAAGATGGTACTGCAACAGTTGGAACATTGGGCGATTGAACCACAAGAGGTGGGAGTGCAACTACATTTCAGATAATCATAATAAATTATGTAACAATGATCAAAACTTGTACAAATATCCACTATTGTTATTTACTGGCTGTTAAGCAGTGAATAACAGTGATTTTGTACCTATCTAAAAAAATAGTACAAAATTTTCAAAATTATAAAATTTGGTCTCCAACACATTTTAATATAGAGATCATGTTGAGCAGTTCGGACCGCCTGTTTAGACTTTGAAAACATAGATAAGGCTGTGAGGCATGATTGGGGCATTTTAACCCTACTGTATAGATCTATATATGGTTCAAAGTTCAAACCTTTTGTGGTAGGTGATTGGTCTGGAGCACCTCCGCTATGTACTGGTGGAATTATCTGGTGTGATGAAGAAAGACCCCTATCTACAGTAAATAATGACAATAAATATCCAACTACAAAGAAACAAAAATAAATAAATAACAGCACTGTTCCTACTTGTAATACTTGGGGCTGGACTTTGAACAGCAGGAGACATGGGTTGAATTGGTGGAGCTGCACTTTGTACAGTTGGAGCCAATCCCATCGTGCCAGGTGGCTCATGAGGAGCTTCTCCTGATATAAGAATCAACTAAACCAACTTGTCTTAGATTATCTAGGGAAACATTGCTTTAAGAGGATACTAATAAAAGATTACATAGTTGTTATGTATTGCTCATGAGGACCTTCTTCTGAGGAGCCAATTTGTAAGCCATATGGTATATTATACGAAATGCTGTTAAATGGATTATTGCATGAAGTATAGATTGTAATCTAATTGCCGGATTTCAAAATTACAACTAATTTTTTACGGTTTTCAGAATTGTCAAATTAATCCATTGTCAATTAATCTTAACAATTAATAAAAAACCACAAGTCACAAATGTAAAATTACCAGGTAGTGGAGAAATCGAGGGTGACAGTAATTCTCTTCGAGTTAGCAATGTTCTTCGAGTAATCAAAGAAGTGACAGATGGCGTCATCAATTCTCCTAGTAAACATAAAAGTAGACGTGCAGAACTATCAGTAAAACAGAAGAAATTAATAGAGAAACTGGAGGAAAAGAAGTCTCCAGTTAACAGTGAACTGGAGAGAAGTCCTACTAAAGCTCTTGGTTGGCTTGGCTGCTTGCTTTTAAAGAGGGATGACATCAAAAAAGTAAGTATGGTATAAAAATGCTGCAATTTTCTGTTAAAATTACCTCAAATTTGATCTTTAAGTGTGAAACAAATTAAATTTTGAAAGAGGGGTGGAGAAGAATTCACAACATGTGCATGATCTCCTAGTTAAAATCTACCTAATTTACTAACCAATTTTTTTTTTTTTTACCAATTCTGGAACAGTGATATAAACAAGCAGAAAACCTGTTATAATTCAACAAATTGGGATCAAAACAAGCACTAACAAACCTCTGAATTCATAGATCGCCAGGGAAATCGCAAGCAAACCCAGAACAAGTGCGGAAACGAGCTTATGTCTCTTCTTCTTTCCCATCTCCGTTTCCTTCTCATGGATCGAAACCAAAGAAAGGTTTATGTATGAAATCCGCAATTTACACTCCTTTATGCAAAGCCATGACCGGAAATGGAGTCAGAGCTTGCGTGGTAGGGATAAGCACATAAAAAGGTGGTCATGTTCCACTGAGGTACAAAGAGAGAGAGAGAGAGAGAGAGAGAGAGAGAATAAAGAATTAGAGGCGTGAAGAGTGCTTAGTTGCTTATAGTAAAGGTTAAGTAGGAACTAAAAAGAGAAAGGGAAGGCCGAAGGGGGAAGTATTTGAAGGAAGTAATTTGATTTGGATTAGTTATTAGTGGGATTTGGGTGGAATTGTGTAAAAATTTATAAGTGGCAAAAGGCCGAATCTTTTTTCTTACATGGAGGTTTGTTGAGAGCCCATTTTTACAGCGCTGTTTTTGGTGCGTACAGCGTTTGAGAGGAGGGAGAGAGGAACAGATTACAACGCTGTAAACGCTGTACGCACATATTACAGCGCTGTAAAAATGGATTCGCGGTTTGTTTGGTTGCAAACCCATTACTGTTCTTCAAAAAAAAGAGAGCGGCATGGAAAGCGAGATTGGATGCGAATTCGTCTGGGTGCGTTACCTCAATTTTTGCGCGACCGACGTGTCCGGTGCCTATTCGGGGAACTGTAGGGGGCAAGTATTATTTGAGCTTTGAGTTTCGTGCTGAATATATTTCAACGATTGAAATATTTCAAAAAGTCACGCAAAGTTTGAGATATCTCATAGGATGCGAATTCGGTCTAGTCTAGGTTTGGCGCTAGAGTCAGAGAGTGGGCTCCAAAAGTACTGAAATAATATTTAATTATTTCTTGGTTTGAGGAGAATATATTTTGGATGGACGTGATCTTCCATATAATGTATACACCTTGGGGATGGGGACTATCAACTTGCCATTATTTGTTTGGATACTAACATGGACAATAAAATTACGATAGTATGTTCAAAGAGATAGGAGTAGTTCCTATGGGCATCGGTCCTACTTTTAGGTTCAATTAGCTCTAACATTGTATGATTAGTATTAAGATTCGTGCGCACGTAAATTGAAACAGACCTACACAGATTTTAAAGTACTTGGCACAAATTTTGATGCAATCGAATGGTCATTTTACCATCGAACCAAAGTAGGTCCGATAGGCATCAGACCTACTTTGAATTCATGTTCAAATATTTATATTTTAATTGTTGTATTTGAAAGTTTTATTTAATACTAAATTATGTGATTTTATTAAATTATGTCATAATTGTAGTATTCAATATTTGACACTGAGTATTCTCTTTTTTGTTGTAGTTAGTGCTGAAAATTTGTAAAACTCTTCGGTGCTGAATAGTCTATTCAACACAGGAAAAAAGTAAATGGTTCGTGCCGAATAAGCTATTCGACACTGACGGTTTTCTTAAAAAACCAACCAATCAAATTGATTCTCTAATTTTTTTTTCCTTCTTATTTATGATTTATAAAAAGAATTTGCCATATCACATCGTATAACTACTAATCGTTAGGATCTACTTCTTTTTATTTATTTTATTTTATTTTCCTTTTAACAAAAATTGAGCATGCAGAAAAAAAAATATATAATTTGTCTCAGTTTAATTTTTTTTTTCAGTAAATGTTTTTTTCTATAATGATTTCCGAAAATAGTCGTGGCAATCATAATAAATTTAATATACAAAGAATATACTTGATGAAACAAGCATAAATTTAAGTTTCTTGCTTCTTATAGTTGAGCTGTGTAAGCTTGATTTTTAAAGTAAGCTGCTCAAGTGATGCCTTTTTTAAATTTACAATATAAGTATATACTATATTTGGTTGAAGCATATATACCAAAAATAGTAAAATTTTATATTCTACAAGTTATATAACCAATTTATTAAGTCACTTAACTCGACATTTGAAATATAAAATTTTGAAATTTGACTCATAAGTATTTCGACTGAAGTACTTACAAAAACATACTAACTAGACTCATAATAATAATAAGAGTTGGGCTACGGTACTTCGTGAAATAAAGTGAGTGTTTTACTTCACGTCTATATCTTCAATTTTAAAGTTCAAAGTATTGATCCAAACCGTTCAAATAGATCTTCAAATTAAATTGTACTTGGAGACCAAATTTCACAATTTTTAGAATTTTTTTACTATTTTCTTGGAATTTCTTAAAATCACTGATTTTGATAGTCCATGATTTTTTGAAAAACAATGATTTTAAAAAAATTCAAAAAAATAGTAAAAAATTTCTAAAAATTGTAAAATTTGGTCTTCAAGCACAATTTAATATGGAAATAAACTTGAACGGTTTGAATCGAGATTTTGAACTTTGAAATTAAAGATATAGACGTGAAGTAAAACACTCGCTTTACTTTGCAAAATACCGTTGTCTAACTCTAATAATAATAATAATAATAATAATAATAATAAAGAAGACATTTCCAACTAATTACTTGGAAATTTTCAAAGAACATAAAAGGACTTATAAGTTATAACTCGTGCATTAATGCGTAGAAGAGGTGCATTAACATTTCTTGTAAGGGGGGGCAAAGGTCAAAGCAAAGGAAGAGAATATTAAATGCATAAATTAGGGGTGTACGGGTTTCTGGTTAGAGTTGGATGGTTGGTTTGGTGGTCTCCGTCTGGACCGTCTCTACCATTTATTTGTTAAAGAGATGCTCTCACTCGCTACCATTTTATTCCATTCCAATCATGGCTACACCCGGTTTTTATACACCCACATCCCCTCAAAAATGAAAATCCAATGAAACCGCTTTATTATTAATATAAGCTTAGATTTGAAATACAAGAAAACAAATTTATAATTGCATAAAAAATTATACACCTATTACATGATTATCATGGACAGATGCAGAATTTCTGTGAGAGAGAAAATCAGATTCAAATATCTTATTAGGTTCAAACTCATTAACTAATCGAGTACTAGATAAAAAACAATAAACATAATAAAAAATAATAAAAAGAATATACTCTTACATAATAAAAACAACAGAGTAATATTATTTTACATATTAAAAATACAAAGTTGGTCCGAATCTGTAAATTTCAATAAAAACAACAAAAATTTCATTATGAGAGCTTTTGAACTGGTCTAATATACTTTCCTGTTTTAGAGAAAGACAAAATAATTTTCAGAAAGAAGCAAAGTGTTACTGAATCTGAATCTGTATTTTTTTTATTAAATTTCAAAATCAAAGAGGAACAGTTGTGAACTGTTAGGTGGTTCCGCCCATGATTGTCCATAGTTCCATGAATGTTTCTTGTACACCAGGTTCATGTGTGCTTGTGCATCTTCTTTATGGGACCAATATTCGTAGGCACCAGGTAGTTGGATCCGTATCCGCATACATCATCGTGTAACCCGGATGCATCATTATTTGATTAAAGAGTCGCGGATGGTCCGATTTTGTTTTGTGCCATTAAATGGGACGGTTTTCTTGTAGGGGCCAAAGCGGTACGAATATTTGTATTTGAAAAAATAAATGTGAATATTTGAATATCTGTATAGATATAAATACAGATATAAATTTACGTTTCAATTAACATATAACCATATTCAAATAGTAGATATATACTATATATTTTTAATATGTATTATGAAAAAATATGTTATTTTTCATTATAATTAGATAAATATTATGAACTTCAGTTTTTTTAATAATTTTAATAAATATCCGATTTGATTCGTATCTATATCTGCATCTGTATGATATCTATATCCATATTCATAAAATTTTTAAAAAATATAGATATAATTTTACCCCTATTTGCTCTGTTTTCGCTCCTATTTTATTGTCATCTCCGTATTTCTTTTTCTTGTATTTTGGTTTTGTGAGATATCACGTGGTGGAATCCATATCCTCTGAGGTAACAAAATATAAAATGTTCAATTTGGAATTCGGACCAATCTGATTCAATATAAAATGTACAAAATCATTTTAATAATCGTGTAGATTCTAATTGAACGATCCTGATTCAAACATAAAATATTACCTCGCATGATATGAGTTCCATGTGGAATGGCTGTTTGTTTTACCACTGTCTTAGAGATGAATTCGCATCCTCTGAAATATCTCAAACTTTGCGTGACTTTTTGGAATATCTCAATCGTTCAAATACGTTATACGCGAATCTCAAAGCTCAAATAATAATGCCCCCTATATTCGCCCGAATAGACACTGGACAGGTAGGTCACACAAAAATTGAGATATCTCAAAGGATACGCACCCCTTAGAGATGGTCAAGCATTTTTTTTTTTTTTTGTGAAATACAAAAGTTGAGACCTATTTGAATTTTATTTAACATCGACTCTCTATTTGAATTTTAAACTCAAAACTTTTTCTTGTATTTATCACTATATCAAATATTAATTCTTAATTAAGTATTAAAATGCTTTCAACTATTTTCTTTTACCAAATTTGATAACAAGTAAAAGAGTTGTTTATTTTTTATTAGTAATATATCTAAGATGTGATATAATTATGTGAAATACAATACTTTTGTATTTCATTGCATCCACATATGCATATTCTTAACAAAAAAAAAGTTTATTTGTTTAAAATTAACTAAATACAAATAAAAATGTATTTTATAAAATTATTTTAATTTAAATAACTATTTTTTAATTACCACTGCAAAAACATTAGGATCTGTATAATTGCCTTAGTTATATTTTGGTGTATGTCTAAAAATAATGATTCTTTTTTAAATTTGAGTCTCATTCTACCTTCTAACATTAAGGACCTATAAAAAAACAGTTAGTGACTATAAAAAAATCACTGACGCTTCTTATAAAAAACAGTCAGTGTTGTATTACCAACGGTTTTTAAAAGTAAACAGTCAGTGTTGAAGTTATTCATATTTATAATTTTGCCACGTAGACTCTACACCGACTGTTACATAATAAACAGTTAGCGACTAAGGGTCAGTGAAAAAGTTTTTTGTACTAGTATACCAGACCAACTCCAAACCATGTCAGTAGACAATCCGGATCTGGCCATAACGGTGGAGGTTATGGTGAACATGGCAGAGATGGAGGGGTATATAGAGGATTTTTTGGAGGGATAGAGATCACCTGTCCCTCTGGGGACAGGATTTTCCTGCCCACAGTAAGACTGACAAATGGGTCCAGACGGGTTTATAAATTTAAATATTGGTTTTTAGTTTTGGTGTGGCCCACGTTTTAATGACTTAGAGGCAGGAAAAACAGGGGGCAGAGAATTCAATCCCTTTTTGGAGACTTTCTCAGGAAATTTTTGTGTGCATGACAACCCCCAAATCTAACATTAGGAGGCGCTTGGGCTGAGGAAGACTTTGTTGATTGGGATTTGTTGGATGATTATACTTTCTTTGGCATTATGTTATTGTTGGTTGTTATGTTTGTTGTTTTACTTGTTTTATTCTCTGTTATTGCATGATGATGTTTACATATTTTTATTTGAACTAACTATATTTTATAAATGAACAGATGTAAGACTGATTTTGATCTTAGTATGTGTTTTATGTACCAAGTCGGCTCGGTACTGATTTCAATAAAAATCAGTGGATAATTATTGAAAAAAAACAATTTTTTTTTTAAATATTTTGCCTTCCGAGGCAAAGTTTGGAAACAGCTTTAATATTAAAAATAAAACCAAATAATTAAAGAGAGCAGATTTTTTATCATACTATTAAAAGAGAAGATAAGAAACAATGACTAATTATCTGTAAAAACTCATTTCTATTTTTCGCAAAAGTGTCACTAATTACTATGCAATAAATGATATTTCAGCCTAAGTGTCACTGATTTAAAACATATAAAATATGCTTCAAAAGATAAACCAAAACCGTTTAAACTGATATACTTCACTAGTGATGCATTTACATACAAATATCTCAATAAATTAAGGTTAGTACATGCCACCGATTTGAACAGTTTGAATTTGTCATTTGAAGTTTATCTGATAAGTTTTTAAACTGATTACACATCGCCACTGATATCACACTGGCCAAACTCTAAATATAAAATTTGAACAAAATTAGTTTGTATATTTTTTTTTTTATTTGAAATGTGCTTGGAGACCAAATTTTATATTTTTTGGAATTTTTTTACTATTTATTAAGCCACTTTGAAAATCGTTGATCCAACAGTGGCTCAACCAAACAGTGAAACCGTTGGATCAGCGATTTTCAAAGTGGCTTAATAAATAGTAAAAAAATTCAAAAAAATGTAAAATTTGGTCTCCAAGCACATTTCAATATGGAGAACATGTTGAGCGGTTCGGATCGGCTATTTGAACTTTGGAAATAGCGATATGAGCGCGAATTAAAACACCCCCTTTAATTCGCAATGCGCAATAGCCTTACTGTATATATATATGAGTTTGGCTAATATACCAATGTTGGTATAGAGTAGTTCGTTATACCAAGTGAATTTTGTGATTTTGAAGTCCAAATAGCCGATCCAAACCGCTCAACATGTTCTCCATATTGAAATGTGCTTGGAGACCAAATTTTACATTTTTTGGAATTATTTTACTATTTATTAAGCCACTTTGAAAATCGCTGATCCAACGGTGGCTTAACCAAACAGTAAAAATAGAAGCCACCGTTGGATCAGCGATTTTCAAAGTGGCTTAATAAATAGTAAAAAAAATCCAAAAAAAATGTAAAATTTGGTCTCCAAGCACATTTCAATATGGAGAACATGTTGAGCGGTTCGGATCGGCTATTTGAACTTCAAAATCACAAAGTCCGCTTGGTATAATGTATTGCTCTATACCAAAGTCGGTATATTAGCTAAACTCTATATATATACACTTGACTAAGGTCTCAACTGTACACCTAATTAAAGGCTTGTTATCCATTAATTAGTGGATTAGAAAAATGGAACGTAATTAGTCAAGTTAGGCTAGAAGGATATTAAATCACGCCTAAAATATCGGCTTGACTCAAAAGTGAAGTACCAACAATGGTCAACTTGATGGGAACTATATACCTAAATTTTGAAACGAAATTCACTGAAACTTTCTCGTGCTTCAAATTCTATTCCTTGTGCGGTACGTCAAGCGGTTGTGGTCTGTACCTACAAGGGCTAATATGTCGGAATATATAATTTGTCATGCAATTTTAATATTTAGGTCGTTAGGAGGTTTCGGGCAGATCGAGGTGAATATATATGTGATGCAGCTTAATTAACCAAATTCAATATATACGAAATGTTATAATTTAGAAGCATCAATTTGAATAATAACGTTTCAACTCATCAAAAGTATTTTTTTTTTCTAAATCAAATTAAGTAAAGCAACGCCATTGTGTGTAGGAGAAATTCACTTGCACCATTTTTTGGTGTCACCAAATTACACTATTTATTTTTAAAGTTTTCAAAGTCCAAACAGTCGATCCAAACCGTTCAACATGATCTCTATATTAAAATGTGCTTGTAGACCAAATTTTACATTTTTTTTTAATTTATTTTACTATTTATTAAGTATTTTTCAAAATCGTTGTTTTCAGACCATTAAATTTTTGTACCCATCTTAATAAATAGTAAAATAAAATAAAAAAAATGTAAAATTTGATCTACAAGCACATTTTTATATATCCATCATGTTGAACGGTTTACATTGACTATTTGAACTTTAAAAATATATGGTGTAATTCAGTGTTACCAAAAAATAGTGTAAATGGATCTATCTTCATATATATATATATAGAGAGAGAGAGAGAGAGAGAGAGAATTGAGCTATGATGCTTCATAGAGTAAACCAAGTTTTTATTCTATGTTACTATATCTTTATTTTTAAAGTTCAAATAGCCGATCCGAACCGTTCAACATGTTCTCCATATTGAAATGTGCTTGGAGACCAAATTTTATATTTTTTGGAATTTTTTTACTATTTATTAAGCCACTTTGAAAATCACTGATCCGATAGTCCAGAAATTTTTACTGTTCATAGTAGATCAGCGATTTTCAAAGTGGCTTAATAAATAGTAAAAAAATTCCAAGAAATATAAAATTTGATCTGGAAGCACATTTCAATGTGGAGAACATGTTGAGTAGTTCGGATCGGCTATTTGAACTTTAGATAGTGTAGAGTACAAACTTATTTTACTCTATGAAGTACCATAGTCGGACTCTCTCTCTCTCTTTATATATATATATATTGTAGGACTATAAATAAATGTTAATATTTTCAATTTCTAGGACTTCAGGAAACAAACCAATTTTTAAGAATTTCATTAGACTTTCATTAGAAAGCTTAGGATCTTAGGATGTGAGGAAAATAGTTGGTAGCAGCGTTTTGTAGCTTTGGAGGGTTGGAGATCAACAAAATATCACATAATAGTGGCAGCTATTTTGGTTTATTGAGTGTTTTTGTAATTAAATTGAAAAAAAAATTAAAATATGTTATGATTTATGATTAGAGAATTTTGTCGATTGAATTGTTTGTTTTAAAATGAGTATAATGCATTGGCCAATAAAAATAATTAAGAAAAATATATAAAACAACTAATTTAATTTTGTTGTTTATGGAGCAAATGATAAGATCCGATCAGGTTCGATCTCACCGCTCATTCCTTCCTTCCTTTTCTTTCTTTCTCTTTAATGATTTTGTTATGGAATAGACTTTTAAGTCTCTAAAAAAGGGAATTCAAATCTTGTCATTTTCTTGAGAATACGAGTACCCTTCTTTTCTTCAGATGCTTATATAGATGAACCAGATGCTTATATAGATAAACCAAGTGTTTATATAAAAGACTTAAGTCAGTGCTCATGAATAACTCCAGTGAAATTAACTTTTTTGAAATAGCAGATCCTATCTTTTGTTGCTTTTGAAGAGAAAGATAGAGATAAAAGAAGAAGATAAGAGTCCTATTCTCAAGAATAAGAGCAGATTTGAATCCATATCTACTAATCCATTTTTTAACATGCTTCTATCGCTTGTGATGAAAACAATAATATTCCAGAATCTTCTTTAAAAAAAAAATAGTCCCAAAATTAAAATCAAAACACCCCTCATTTAAATTTGACAACTACTTCCAGAGAAAAATGATGTGACCGGCGATCGAAGGTCCTTTTTATTCTAGTCATTTCTGTGAAAAGTGTACCGTTGAAACAATTATCAAAACAAATGCAAACGATAAGCATGGAATAATCCTTCAAAAATAGTGCAAATTTCTGGGAATATTCTTCATCAAATTGATGAGCTAAGAATGCAATAACAGAAAGATGGGGCCCCATCTAAAAAAGGTGAAGAGCATCTCTTTGGCAAATTTCATGTCGACAGAGAAATAGAAATGGGGTGCTATAAATAAATATAATAATCTATAGGTCTCTTTCAACTTGGAGAAATGATATAGATATATAACGGCGTCTGATACTGTAGACCGTCATTTTTATTTATATTGAACATTAAATAGAAATGGTCAAGTAGGGCTGCTAATGAGTCGAGCCAGCTCGCGAATCAATGAGTTGAGCGGCTCAATATTTCATAACAAATCAAACTCGAAATTGAAAAAAGTCCAAACTTGACTCGGCTCGCTTTTGAAGAAAAAAGATGATCAGCTCGGCTCGACTCGCGAGTCGTGAGCTGGCTCATATTTTTACTTAATTATTAACAAAAAAATTGTGTCGAACATTTTATTCAGTTGCAATATATAAACATCATTTACGTTACTATTCAATAGTGAGATCTTCATATTATACAAATATTAAAAAAATTAAGTTAACAATAAATTAATATATAAGATAATAAACTAACTATATCATGTAAATAACATTCATATTAAACATAGAATAACATTTTTTTTCACCAATTTCAAATTTGAAAAACTTTGAAATTTGAAAAAAATTACAAATTTCAAATTGTTTCGAACTTCAATTTTTTTTTAAATTTCAATTTTTTTCAAATTTCAAGTTTTTTTCAAATTTAAAATTAATTTCAAATTTTTTGCAAATTTCAAAATTAAATTTGATTTTAATTTCAAAAACCCCGACCTCCCCTCTCAATCTGGTCCATCCGATGCACTTTAAAAATCATGCAGACAAGATCCAAATTTTAATTTTTTTTCAAATTTCAAATTTGAAAAAATTAAAATTTGAAAAACTTTGAAATTCGAAATTTTTATTACAAGAACCGGTTCATGATCCGAGCCGAATCGTATTGTATTGTTATAACAAATTCTAAGATAATAAAATACAAACATACATGATTTATATATTTGAATCCAGTAATTAAGGTTTATCATTTTCCAAATACATATGTAATTCAATAAAATATTGGAGAATTTTTTTTTATATTATACACTCTTTAAACATGAAAAAGCTTGGTTACTTTTTCAATTTTTTTTTCAATAATAGAAAAATTCAATTATTTTCTATATTTACCTAGAAGTGATTTTTGATACGGGATCAATAATTTAGATTCAAAGTATTTTTATTTTTTCAATAACACACAAAGAAATATTTCAATTTTTCTTACAGCCGCGAAAAGTTCGGTCTGAAAAATATTGATCCAGGTTATTTGTTTCAGTTTTTCTAATACATTAAATTATATATTATTCTATCCAATTTAAAAGAAACATATAAAAAATTTCTAATATTTTAATAAAATAATAAAAATATAATCTCAATTTCCAAAAAAAAAAGAGAATATAGTTAAAATTTTTTTGACACAGTTGCGGATATAGTTTTTAGTTTTTTGAAAATAAAAGAATTCAAATATTTTCTATATTTACCTAGAAGTGACTTTTGAACCGAGATCAATAACTAAGATTCAAAGCATTTTTATTTTTTTCCAAGCATTTTCTATATTTTCTATATTCTTATAGCTGCGAAAAATCCGAGCTGAAAAATATTGATCCAGATTATTTGTTATAATCTTTCTAATAAATCAAATTATATAGTATTCTATCTAATTTTAAAGAAATAAAAAATATATTTCTAATATTTTAATAAAAAATAAATAAATTATAACTTTTTCCAAAAAAAAAAAAAATTAAGGACCGTCTAATAATTAGGCTGTTCCTATTATATATTAATAACTGCCTAATTATTAGGCGGTTTGGGTAGATTTCATAAAACCTAACTTTGGTGGTTATATTTGACAATTTCTATTTAATGTTAGATATAAATAAAAATGACGGTACCGATTTTGAATTTCGGGACACCCAGTCCTTTTCACCGATAACCCGAAATTTTTATTTGTACCATATTAAAAAAAACTAATTAACTACTTTTTTCACAGAATTCAATTTCTAATATGTCCGCCAATTGAATCGGCAGACCCTCTTTTTTTTAACATAAATTCATCTAATAGAGGGGAAGGAAAAAAAAAAAGGTCCGCTAATTTCAATTTAGGTATATAGATGTATATAATATTAATTTTTACAAACTTTTTTTAAATTTCTTTCCAATTCGGTTGGGGATTTTTCCCTAAGTTACATAACTCGGAAATAAATCTGTTGTTATTCCAAAGGAATAAGAGGGATCTATTATATATTCTAATTACAACTATTGATTTTTTTGCTGAGATTCGCACTTGAAAAATTTCTTTGTTAAGTTATGTGCACCGAAAATATTAAATGGTTGGAATATGAATAACATGTTCTGTTATTCTCAAGAAATAATAATATAATTATTTCCACATAATTCACATGGGACCGAATTTCATTTTTGGTGCATAATTCTGGGAATTTTATGTGGCTGGGCTCCAGTTTAGTTGGGTGGGAATTATAGTGACAACTTAATAATTCGGAAAAAGTTTGATGAAGTCAAAAGTTCGTGATTAAGAAATAATTCGGATATAATTTAAAAATACTTGAGAATTATTTTAAATTTTACAATAACAAAAAAAAGAAATAAAAGAGAAATTCAGAAACATATATAATACAACACACAAAATTATACAAATCCATCAACGTACATATATAAAAACACAAATGTTCGTCACAGTCTCACAGATAAAGTTACACAGAGTTTCTCTTTGAAAACACAAAAACACATATTTATATGCGAAACACCACAGCACGCAACCTAAAGTCTGTGACTCCAGCGCTCCACAGCATAGTGACAAATCAATTATTTGGATTCAGTTCGGCGAGATAAAAAATTTGTGATTCAAAAATAATTCGGGTATAATTCAAAAATAATTTGGTATTATTCGGATCAGAGATCTCAGTTCTGTAAGGGAGCAAAAAAAAATAACAAAAAAAATAAAATTCTGAGAAAAAATCAGGAATAATTCGGAAAAAATTCGTAAAATTCGGGAATAATTTGTAAAATTCGCAAATCATTCGGGAATTATTCGGTTAAAGTTTGGTCGACCAAATAATTCAGCGTTCGGTTCGGCTTCACAAAAAATCCAAATAATTCACAAATAATTCGGAAATTATCTGCGAATCTTGTCACCATGCTCCACAGTGCCACGCGTCAAACTCCAGCGCTCTCCTGCGTGACGGGGCAATGAATATTTCTACACGTATAATTCGTAACTTTTGCAAATAATTTGAGAAATGACCGTTTAATTCGTTGATAGATTCGAAGTTGGCTCAAATCCGAATTATTCGTATATTTTTTTAGGGTACCGAATTTGAATTTTGGCATGGATGGTTTTTTTTTTCAAACCTTAGACCATAACTATTTCAACTTGTTTTGTTATTATTATATTTTTTTAGGAATCATGGAAGCTGCCGCGCGTGACGCATGCGTTCACAAAATTTTTAAATCCGATAATCGAACAAAATTTGTAAATTAAAATTTCTCAAACTTTTTAAAGAAAAATAAATTTTACATCAAACAACATATGTCTATAAACTCTAACAAAATAGTATTTCTGAAAAAAAAAAAATTAGATACTTGAAATGACTCGAATACTTCTATTTCAAAACAAAAGATAGAAAAGTACCTCTTTGGCAAATTGTATGTCGACAGAAAAATTGCACAAAGAAAAGAAGTAAATCGGGTTATATAAATAATATCCCATGGCGTCATATGCATTGGATGTATGATTGCTGTTTAATTTGGTTTATCCCACTTATTGCTTTAAGTCATGTTTGATTGTGAAGTAAGTGGTGGAATAAATCCTCTACGCCACCTTTAAGCAGTCAAATAAGAAGTAAATTTGAAGAAGTTACTCCACCTCTCTAGATAGAGTAACTTACTCCACCTGTGAATAATATAGTTAGAGTAACATTATATTATAATTTTCTCTCCCTTTATGAGCTTATTCCACTAAATTCGAATTAAACATGATTATTTTAATCTATCTTAACTCGGAACAAGAAATTTAATCTGAAATAACTTTACTCCATAATCAAACATTATCAATGATTAACTGAGAGACAAATTTGTCTTTGTTACGAATCTCTTTGCACGGGACATGTTGTAATTATTTACTGTTTTACAAATTTTAGACGAGCGTTGGGTTACCTTGGGCCTTGGGCCTTGGGCAATGTATAGTGATGCAACCAGCTGGCAAGAACTTTGGGGCCCATATTTCAAATTTGTTAAATTTCTGGGTCTAAATGATAAGGCCAATACACTCCAGCGCATCATCGCTCGAGATGGTGTTTTATTGCAAAAAGAATTATAACAGGGTCAAATTAAAAATTGTTTTCATTTCATTTGCTTCCAACTTCCAAGCTTCCTTCCATTTCTGGAACTAAGTAATACGGTGCTCCATTTTTATTTTTTTTATTTCAGTTACTAATTAAAGAGATTCTGTTATGAGTGTCTGTTAATTTGTTACAGCATGTCACGAGCATTTGATTTGAGCTACTTTATATTTTTTCCTTCCCAAAACAAAATAGAGAGCATTTGATATTGAGGGAGACGGAGAGAGATGATGGAGGGTGGCGAGGCGTCATTAATTGCAGCATGGTGCAAAGACGTAGTGTACGAGAACTGGAAATCTACTATATCGGTTTTCTACGACTGCTTCACTAACCACAAGCTCGTCTGGCCTTCTCTCTCATGTCGGTATGCTCATATGCAGGGGCGGAGCCACATATAGGAGTCAGATATGAATGGGGTTAAGTATATAAAAAATTTCTACTACGAATGGGTCAATTTCATCTTATTCATAATATTTTAGTTTAAATTATATTAAAAATATAGTATAAATAAAAAAATTGCAAATGAATAAGGTCAATTCATTGAATGTAGATTCGCCATTGCCCATATGTATCTGATTTTCAATTTTATTTTCCTTTCCTGTGTTTGTTAAGCTAGATTTATAGCTAGGGTTGTTGGCAAGTTGTAGTTCGTTAGCAGTTTTGGTTCTCTGATTTGGCTGCTCTTATTTCTGGAGGAGAAATTGCTTGAATGGTTGTACTTCTTATTTTCATGTTAAAACTTCTTAATGTATGTTGTTTTGTAGGATTTCGATGTTTTAAAAAGCAGCATTTTAGGCTTTTAGTTCCTCCTTCAAATCTCCCTATTCCATTGAGTTCTGATTCGAGAATCTTGTCAGTATGACTGTATGAGGGCATTTTTTTTGTTAGATCTCCAGAAATGGAGTTGATCTGATTCGAGAATTCTTATCCGATTTTAGTTCTTTAGGGTTTTAGCTCCTCCTGCAATATCTTATATTTTTGGAGCTCTTGATTCGAGATACTCTTATCAGTTATGACTTGTGAGATCATTTTTTTGCTAGACCTCTATTTAATAAATTAGTTTATCCTTGCCTAACTATTTCCATCTTTTATGTTTTATTTGCAAGGGTATATGTCGGAGCAGTGTCCTCAACTCCTCATCCATGATTATTTTTTTTTTCTACTTATGCCCCTGTGTTTCCAGTATTTGTAGATTCTGCTAAAACATACAAATGCAAACATTTGTTCTTATGTCGGTGAAACAACAAGACTTTTTGTTGCAAGTCCTTACTTTTAGCCAGAAAATTACATAATAATATTACTGATTGTGTGGATTATAGGTGGGGTTTACAGTTTGAGCAAGGAACATACAAAAACTGTCAGCATCTATATCTCGCTGAGCAGGAAAGAAGATCTCCGATTTATATTTTATGTTTGAATGAATACCTTCTTTGATTCAAACTTTTTAAAATTATTATTGTTCAATTGTTAATATCATTATTGTTTGTTAAATTCTTTTATTTTAGACTGATGGCTCTGTCCCAAATACTCTGATAATCACAAATTGTGACGTTGTGAAACCAGGAGTTGCAATTGCTGATGATATTTCTAAGGTAAATTGCAAATATTTATCTTTCCTAATCTCACATATTTTGTTGCCATATCTCTACTAGTGTTAGGCCCATGCTACACAACTTTTAGATTCACATTATAGTTAAAATTTGAAATTTCCCTTAGTTCAATGAAGAAGCACAATCGCCATTTGTGGAGAGATACAAGACTATTACATCCAGGAGAGGTATCTAACAAAAAACCTCAATCTTTTGATAAGAAAAAAAATATGTTTCTTAAATCTTTGACACTCTGATTAAATTAAAAGCTAATTCCTTGTAATGTATAGGTTATCAGAATTAGAGAGCTACCTCAAAACAGTAAAATAGTGGCCACACATACTGAAAGTCCTGATGTATGTATGGCATCTCCTTTTATTATACTTGTAGCAGGCTATTACTGTTAATATATCTATTGAAGTTGTATTTTGATTTTAGGTGTTTATATGGGATTTGGAGGCTCAGCCAACTCGAGATCCTGTCAATGGAGCTGCCGATTCTTGTCCTGATCTGGTCTTTTAATGCAGATACTGACAGGCCACAGAGAAAATGCTGAGTTTGCACTCGCCATGCTTCCTACTGAGCCCTTTGTACTTTCAGGAGGTCTATGCATTTTTTGAAATGAAAATTTGAAACTCATACTTATTCAATTTCAATTCATGAGAATCTAAAATGTAAACAGTTTTTTGAAAAAATGCAGGGCAGGATAAGGCTGTTGTACTGTGGAGCATACAAGACTATATCACTTCTCTGGGATTGAGTGAATCGGGAAGTAGCCCCAAATTAGGTTCTCGTGGGGTATTTGAAGGCCATGACGCAACTGTTGAAGATGTTCAGTTCTGCCCCTCTAGGTACTTTTAAGTAATAAAATAATCTTCAGGGGTTTTGATGACTGAAAACAAATATTAATTATTTCATTTTCTTTTCCTTCATGGTGGTTTAGTGCACAGGAGTTCTGTAGTGTCGGTAGTGTTCTAAAATACGGTTTTCATACTGTATGGGGAAGGCCACCGCATACCGCATATACGGTATGCGACCGCATATGCGGATTTTCATGCGGACTTATATATGCGGATTCTTTTATAAATTATTAATATAACATGCTCAATTTAATTAAATATTTAATATGTTTTTAGTATTTCTGTGGATAAATCTAGGGACTCATAGCAGCCAGGATTAATTATATTATGTTGCATCGGCCAAAGCATATATTAATATATTAAGGCTGTATGCATTAAAGGAATTAAATATGTGCATCGGCCCAAATCTAGCAGCGGCCCAATTTAAAATCTTTCCGGTCAATGCATTGCTTTGGAAACCTTAGTCCCACAATTCCAAAAGATAATTATCATATTGCTCCCCCGCCTATAAAACAAGCCATGAGGGGTTGTAGTAGTCACCTGAGCGGGTCCGGACTCACTTAATGGGTCTGGACTCAGCATGGGTTTGAATATTTTGGATTTGAACTCAAATAATGGGTTCGGATCTGAATACTGAATTTTTATTTAATAAGTAAAATGTTTTAAGTGGACTGCGGTTTTGGTTAATTTTGAAACCGGATCTGTAAATCCGCATATAAGATCTGCATAGTCGGGTTTTATGCGGCCGAGCATTGCATACGCATATGCGGCCGCATATAACAGCATTTTATTACACTGAGTGTTGGTGACGATTCTTGCCTCATTCTCTGGGATGCTCGCTCTGGAAATGCTCCTGTTAATAAAGTCTCTCTCTCTCTCTTTCTCTTTCGCTCTGAAAATGCCTCAGTAATTATGATGATTAAGTCTTGGCATGTTGCATACCTTTGATTTCCATGATTTCCTTGGAAGTTGGAATAATATCTGAACTATTTTGAAATTTTGAATTTTGTTAGGTTGAGAAAGCACATGATGATGATCTTCACTGTGTAGATTGGAATGCACAAAATGTGAACCTAATTCTCACTGGGTAGGTTAGCTGACTCTTCTCTGAACTAAATGTGAACCTGAATTGTATTTAATTCTCGGCTTGTGTCTTGTTTTAGATCTGCCGATAAAACTGTGCGTTTGTTTGATCACCGTAAGCTGACTGCTGGTGGGGTCGTGTCACCAATTTGCAAGTTTAAAGGCCACATAGCTCCTCTTTTCTCCATCCAGGCATAATTAAATTGTTACTCACCTAGTGCTTATTTTGTTGGATTGTAGTTGCAAATTGCCCCTGCAATATTTTCACTTTTGGAGAAAAACACCCAATCATTCTCACTTTGCAACTGACCCAAAAGTTTGTGATGTATTTAAAAAATAACATTAAAATATTCTGTTAAATGTTGCCAGTTTTGTCCTGGAAATCATTTATACAAAGATGATTTGCAAGTATCTAGGTACTAGTTAGAAAGTCATTTGGTCGAGCCATAATATGAAGCAAAATCAGGGAATTGAATTCTTGTTGTTAACATTTGTTTGTATATTTTTATATGTTATTTGCAAATGATTCAAAAGCTATTCGATTATAAATGTAGCAATGGAAATATAAAAATCAGATCCCTTTTTTTTTTATCTTGAATTTAAGAGCATTTTTTTTTTAATCTAATATCATGTTATTAATAATTTTTTTATTTAGGTTAGGAACAACAATGAAAACGCAAGAGCAAAGCAAGGCGGGTTCATTCCGGTTTATTCTTTCTACATGCTGGTCATAGGTACCTTAACTTACAGGCACTCTCTCTTTCTGAAACACACACACACACACTACCCTCTCTTATGCACACACAGAGTTGTGTTCTCAATTTTGATACATCTATCTGATTGATGCACAGATTTGGCGCTTGAGGAACCAGTTATAAATGCCTGAAGAAGGGGTCGAAGCTGAGCTGAAACAACATAAGGAAAACCTGAAAACATGTGGCCTGCGAGCCAAATTTAAAAAATCTAGAACAAAATCTAAAAAATCCTCGAAATAGTATATTCTAATTTTCGTTAAAGATAGAAAAAAGACACATGCTTTAGATTTTTTTTAGAAACAATTGGGTTTCAGATTAAAGCATGACGCGCTTTTGTTAAGAGGCCTCCGACAGTGTTTTACCATTTATTATTCTGCTCGTTAAGCACCTTACCTACCTTAGACATAAAGACTTGCTTAAATTCCAATATTATGTTGTTTTGGGTTATTTGTTGGATCTTATACCATTTATTATTATTTTTTTTAAAGCTTGGTAGCAGCTATCAAGATTGAATTGAATAAACGTGTTTACATCATCTAGATTCTATGAAAAAATTAAAATGTTACAAATCAACCAATTCCTATAGGCATAATCCCTCTTAACATAGCCATTGAATGTGGCCTCTGACCTATACCCACATTAATCCATAATCGAGCCTCTTCTTTTGCCATGTTAGAAAGCATCCATGGTGGCCTTCTCTTCCCCCGAAATATCACTTCATTGCGCTGCTTCCACAGTGACCAGATAACAGCCATAAATCGAGTCGCCCATTGTCTTTGAGGCACCCCTGTTGCTGTGCCATTCCAATCTCTAGAGAGTTTCTAGGTTTTCAAGATCGTATCGGTAGCTTGCATTAGACTCCCCATTCTTTGCCACACTGCTTGTGCATATGAGCATTGAAAGAACAGATGATGCGTAGTTTCCATCAAACAATTATCACACATAGCACATCTAGTGTCACAGTTCATACCTCTTGTAAGCATTACATCATGTGTTAGTACTCTATCTTTGAGCACTAGGTATGTTTGGATTTTGACCTTAGCATGTGCAAAGCTTCTCCATACCTCCCGACAGCCCCATTTCTCTTTTCCATCTGTGACCATGATATTATAAACTGAGGCAGCAGTGTAATACCCATGGCTTGACCAATGCCATGCTAGGGTATCCTCTTCATTTGTTAAAACCGGTATCGTACCATTTATTTATTGCTAAATGTTTTTGTTTTTTGAAGGTTATTTGCTGTATATGGTACTGCAATGTGACAAATCTCCTAATTTTGTTATGGATGTTAGAAGGGTTAGTGGGTTTTGATTTGTGGCAGTGATGAAAGGACAATTAGATAACAATATTCTTTATTTTTAAGTGCTTATATTATTTTCTTCTTCTTTAATCTTCTTTAATTTTAGAGGGTAACGAGGGGAGTGTGGATTGGGTCAAGCAGTGTTTAGTTGAAACTTGTTAAAAGAAGAAAACATTTTCTAAGATTATTTAGCACTACAAATAATAACAGTTAATTTCATCAAGTCAAGACGCGTATGCATGCATTCACTCAATGTTAAGTGCATCCTGGATTCAATAATAACACCTAGGAATTGATTATATACACATGTAATTTATTATGTGTTAGCAAAAGTTTAAAATGTAAATGTTCAAAATGAATTACAATTTAATTTGTTTTATATGGAACGCTAATTCAATTTGCATGATGTGTAGTGTAACTAGAACTCCTCTAACAATCATATACCTCTTTTTCAATTGGGCTGCTGTGGACTTGGGGAAACAATTTCGGGGCCCTGGTTTTAAAATTGTTAAATTAATGGGTCCAAATGATAAGGCCCAAGACATCCTACCCCAGCCTGTCGCTCGAGATGGTATTCATTGCAAAAACAAATTATAACAGGTCAAATTAGTAATACGGTGCCTCCAGTTTTGATTTTTGATTTTTTCATTTCACTTACTATTATTGAACGCGAACCTCGTGTAGTTAATTTTTTTTTAAAGATTCTGTTATCAGTGTCAGTTAATCTGTTTTATTTTTTTTGTAGGTAATCTGTTAATCTGCTACAGCATGTAACGACCATTTGATTTGAGCTACTTTATATTTTTCCTTCCCAAACAAAATGGAGAGGATGAGTTAATAGTGCGAGAAAGAGAGAGATGATGAGAGTGACATATCGGTAACTAGATAATTAGGTTCACATGCAAGACGAGTACGTGTATATTCGACACTCTTTTACCTGATTATTCGATTCATAATGTATTTTATAAGACAAGTACGTGTATATGAATAAGGTTTTTTTTCATTTAACTTATTGAATATGGATAAGTTTAAAGGTTTTTTCTTTAATATAATGCGTAAGGATATGAAAATGTTCCCGTTCAATCCGTTGACACCCTAGACGTCAGATACTTCAGATATAATATTGTCATTTAATTTGATTTAGCCCACTTATTTATGCTTTAAAATATTTATTAATTATTGATGATTAACTAAGAGTATATTGTGTGGCTATTTTAAAAAATAAATAAATTAAAAGACATAGTCCGTTTCATTTTGAAACTTGAGTAAATTACAAGATCCTATCAGGTTCATAGTTAGCCTGAATAAAATATTAGTGCAAGAAAGAAAACCAAATAGTCAACCCACAATATAACCAAGCTAAAAGTTTACTAGTCGTATATATATATATTATGCGGCTATACATGCATGGATAAATTTGTCTTTGTTATAAATCTGTTTGATTTTGAGGTGTGTTCATTTTCTGCTTTAATATTTAAATGCTTAGATTTTGTTTTTCTAGTTTTTGAGATGGGGGAGGGGATTGGGTAAGGAATCGATCTCCTGCTTTCTGCTTTCTGTGGGCAAATTTTTTTTTGCTTTTAGGAGGTGTTCGGCAACCATGTGCAGCTTAAATTTTAAGCTGCACTAAGAAGCATCCGTTCGGGAATAAAGTGAAAAAGTAATTTTTAAAAAAAAACTTTAAGCTTGACAAAATGCTTAAGCCATATGAAACCATGACTTAAAAACTAGAGCAAGTTTAAGAAAGATGGGCAAAAATGGCACTAAGGAAATAGCATTAACCTTCACTAAGTAGCACCTGTTCGGTAAGCTTAAGACTCCTTAGAGCACTAAAGAACACTAAGAAGCACTAAGCCATGATTGCCGAACACCACCTTAAGAGTCACTAACACGTGGATCCGAGATAGATTTTGAGGTAAAACTATATTCAAGACTTAAATGACAAACTTATTATGAACTTATGTGTCAGTGATTTTAAGAGCATAAATTTTCTACTCACATAGGTAGGTGATCCGGTTCAATTGGGTAAAGCTGTTTTTAGTTGAACTTATTTAATTCCATTCAGTAACAAGGAGTATGCGTTCTCTCTTTGTCAAGTGCATCTGGGTTCAAATGATAAGGCCCAATATAGTCCAGCCCCGCTGGAGATGGTGTTGATTGCAAAAACGAATGACAACAGGGTCAAATTAAAAAATAGTTTCAGGCTTTTCTTTGAAGCTTCAAGCTTGCTTCCATTTCTGGAAAGGAACAGTAATAACGGTGATGCCGATGCAGCGGATCTCAGGTAGCTAGTTTCTTAAAGAGATTCTGTTATCAATATCTGTTAGTTTGTTACAACATCTCACGTGCATTGATTTCGGGTGCTATTATTTTTCCTTCCCAAAACAAAGTAGAGAGCTGGAATAGTGCGAGAAAGAGAGAGATTGAGAGAGACGGAGAAAGATGATGGGGAGAGGCGAGGAGTACGACAACCGGAAATCTAACATGTATACTGACCCTCACCCCATAAACTATGGTGTTCAGGGTAGGGTTGCTAACGAGCCGAGTTAGCTCGAGTTATAGATAACTCGAACTCAACTTGGAAAATAGTGAGTCGAGTTGACTCGAGTTAAGAATATTGAGCCGAGCTGGCTCACTGACTTGAACTCAACTCGCGAGTAACTCAAGTTGGCTCGTGACTCGTGAGTCAACTCGTTTAGGGTGTTGAAATATTAAACACTCGAATTGATGACTGTTGTTACGTAATAATATGAGAAGTAAATATTGAATTGACAAACAATCCACAACGATTTAAGAGACTAACTAATTTAACAAAAAATCCACAGTAATTTAACAAAAAATCAAATGAAACGAGTCCACGAAATTATAATTAATCAAACGAAACGAGTCCACGAGTTGCAACGAGCGAGTTGAGCCCAACTCAAACTCAACTCATGAGTTAAACGAGTTAGTCAACTCGAGTTAGACTAACTCGAGTTTTAAATGAACGAGTTGTTAGTGAGTTCGTTACCGAGTTGAGTTCGAATGGTTCGCGAGTCGCGAGCTTTTCGTACAGCTCTAGTTCGGGTGGATTCCATCAAGGACAGATTTAGAAAATTTAGTTAGAGAGGTTAAAATTTAAAATGTATAATATATGGCTGGAACTTGAACTGAAATTTTTATAATACCATTTCAAAAAAAAAATACCTAAAAGAATGAAGCCGTATATTGAATTGAATTATTGATCGAAGACTGGTATTTTTTAAATTTCTCATAATTTGTGGTTTTCTTTACAGTGGTATTAATAAAAATTTCAGGAACTTGAACCAAAGCCTTCATATATAATAACAAATTGAAATTAGTGTTAAAACACTAGACTACATAATTACACATTTGATAATTTATGAAGGGGCTGAATTATATAATTTTTTTTAAGTAAAATAAAAATACAATTAAATTTCATATATAGTTTACCGGATTTTTTTTTGTGACATCCGGAAAAATCGCATTAAAATAACTGACATCCGAATCTCAGTTTCTCTAAAAATGACACTCCCGCACAAGGATTTGGCGCACCAACCAATCCAGACTCGAACAAGGATTTGGCGCACCACTTGGTGCGTGAGTTCACGTGGCGCACCGGGTTCGCACAACCCTTTCGCACACCAATATTAATTTCAAATTTGGGTCACATATCTCAGGCGCACTCTTTGACTTTACGCATTCCAATGAAAATATATATATGCTCACAATTCAGCACTTGTAAGGACCATTCGATTGCATCAAGATCCGTGCTAAGTACATTAAAATATGTGCAAGTATGTCAATTTCCGTGCACACCTATTGGTGCGCCAAATAGTTATGCGAACCACCTTGGTGCGCCAAAGGGTTGTGCTAACCCGGTGCGCCACGTCAATTTGCGCACCAAGTGGTGCGTCAAACCCTTGTGCGAGCCTGCATTGGTTGGTGCGCCAAACCCTTGTGAGGGAGTGTTATTTTTTGAGATTTTTGATCCCGGATGTCATTTATTTAATTCGGATTTATCCGGCTGTCACAAAAAAAAATTTCGGTATAGTTTATGACGTCTATCTGGGCTATTTTTCTTGGGACCAATTTTTGTTTAGGAACGCATAAACTAAAACGTCCCTGATTATATTTCTTTTAATTTATCTCTTTATTCATGTTGAAAAAAATCAGGGATCAAATAAGCTTAATAAATACGTTATTTAACACTTGATTTTAAAAAGCTACATTTTTTTTAGCTTCACTCTTCGTATTATGTGCCGAGGGACTGCAAGCAAATTTCTTACGAGGATTAAAATAAATTTATTTTGTGGTATTGTGCATTTTGTGAACTTCTAAAATAATATTTACTTCGATAACCTTTTTCTGATGGTATCGTGTACTACGGTGAAACAATGAGTTAGTCATATAATTTAGGGAGAATTTCATATATCCCCTTCAAAAATCTTGTGTAGGGCACAAAAAGTTGAATACTTAGGTTAGCTAATGATGCGGATATATTTAGTGGGAGAATACTTCCGCATAGATTCAGTGCTCTAGTTTCCAAACGAATATGAGCAGGGCACCGAATTCGGAGCATTGTTTGACATCTCCCTGCATTTCTTCTGGTTCACTTTTAACTAGACCTACGTTCATGATCAGTCAGTCATGATTTTATTATTTGATTGTGGGGACATTTAACTCTCGACTGGCACAAGCTCCTGCCGTTAATTACATCAGAAAGACCTTTCGAGTCTAACTGAACACCTCGTTCATTCCAGGATTTGTGTCTATTGGTTGTGAACTGAGTAATGGGGCTAAAAGGGATTCATGTATTATCATATATGGTCATATGGTTTGGTTCTCGTTTATTTTGGACATCTTTATTGTCATATGTATGTGTATGTGCATGTGAACATGTATGTCTATGTATCTATGAACATGTTCATGTTATATCATATTTGAGAAATCATAGTGGTTATACGAAGAGGGGTATTTTGGTCATTTTGTAATGTCATGAAAAATGTTTATATATATTGCCATTTCGATTATGATATGAAATATATAATGTCTTTTGGGAATTTTGTGATTTTATTATGAAATTATGACATTTTTATTATGAAAAGGGTATTTTGGTCATTTCAGGTTATGGCTGAAGTTTGGACATATTTATATTTGGTTTAGAATGATAAATAATTTAATTTGGAATCATTTGGACTTGGTTTGAGTCAATTTGGATTTGAAATGGAGAAGTTATGATAAAAAATGACTTGTTTATAAATATTTTTATATTCCAGGGATTTGTTTGTAATTTTTGAAGGACTTGGACATGTAATTTAGGCTTTTGTTGGGGTTGGAGTGCATATTGGGCTACTAGAGATTTGTTTATGAAGATTTTATCAAGTCAGGGGCATATTCACAAAGTTTCAGGGACTTCGGGTCACATTTTGATTTGTTATAAACGCATACGTGCAAATTTGATTTGATTTATTTATTAACAGAGATCAGAGACCATTGGATCAAGATCTGAACTTTGAGTTTAGGATATTGAGCTTTGAAATGTGTATCACAGCTTTAAGATATGTGCTCCGCCATTTGATTGGGCTTTGGGCTTTGCAATTCAATTTTGTTTTGGGCTTTAACATAGTTGCTTTAAGAATCGTGCAGGTCGGCCCGGTATATTAATGGACAGTGGGACCCGGTTGTCGGATTTAATTATAACCAGATTTCTTCCCTGAGCCGTTTGATCATCACGTAGCTTCAAGATGCGTGCTTCATTTTAAAACTTTTATTTGGCGCCTTAATCAGACTGCTGTTTTTGCATCAAGGTTCGGGCGAACTTGATTAGACTTCTCTGCGTCGATTGGGACTGGACGACTCCAGCTCCGAGTAGGGCTTGTCTCTCCGGTGATGTTTCGGCCACGGTAGGCTTCAAGTCGCTGCAGTCTACATTTCTTGACGTCAAGGACTCTTTACACCACCTGTTGGCGACGATGGATCACTGGAGGTGGTGGTTCTTGACTGACATTGTTATCATCGGTACCGATAGGGGTTTTGTCCCATTCCTTTGATACCTCTGTAATTTTCTTCAACTAAGTGACTATTTCGTGTCGTTAAAGAACATAGGAGCTTAAAGAAGCCATAATCTTGGCTCTGATTGTATCTCGAGCATGATTCGAGTTTTTTTAATCCCAGTTCATATACTGAGTTGGTACCGACATGTGGTACAGAGGTAATAGATCAAAATTGGATATTGAAATCATCATTTAAAGTCACTTTGAAGCATGTCAGAGACTCAGAAACATTTAATTTGATTTTTGATCATGGTTGTGTCATATATGATGAGTGTAATTTGACATTTCTGAAATTTAGAATTTATATTTTTATTCAGATTTTTTATGAAGGATTATATGGGATAAGATCATGAACATGTAATTGGACATATCAAGAACATTCAGAGTGATTTTTGCAATTTTTAGAATTTTATCTATATTTTTAATGATTTTATGGACTGACAGGGGTATACTTGTCCAATAGTGCAGAATTTTTTTGAATTAACTTCAACATTTTATTCAGAGCAGCATACTTAACCAAATGATGCAAGTGATATGTCCATTTTCATCAGCTTGGAATGTAGTTTTTGAATATGAATTTTATTTTGTATTTCAGTCCCTGTAAGGCCTTCAAAAAGACAATGCGGCCAGCACAGTACAGTGAAGTTGATTCCAGCACAGTGCAGCACAGTTCAATTTCATTTGTCCAACTTTGAAAATTCATTAAAAATTGAAATAAAATCAGAAAAATATAAAATTTGTTGGAATCTTGTGTGTTTTTGAGTCCTCTATCTGACTGTGATTTTAGATTTTCATTTAGGTCCCTGTACTGTTCTGTATTTACAGATTTGTGCACAAGTGTCATTTCAGTGCACAATATAGTACCAGTGGCTGTGCATTGTGCTTAGCTGCTGAGTTCAAGTGTATTAACATGTGTATAACCATTCTAAGAGGCATTGGTCATTGTTCAAAGTCTAGTTGAGGTCATGACATAGTTTCAAGGCTTTAAAGCCACTGTTTTGGCATGAATCAATATGCATATAAGATCAAAGCTCCATAAAAAATATATATATACATCAAAATTTAAATATTTTTAAACATCAGAAACATGGAAATTCACAGAGAAGCCCCTGGTTTTGTCAAAATCTCATTTTTGTGCCTTCTCACTTGATTAAAATTGGCAAATCATCAAAACTTCATAGATTCAAAGATGTATGACATGTAGCACTATTGTTGCTGTCTTTTTACACTTTGATCCTCAGTTTCTCATCAATTGCAAAGAAATCCTCAAGAACTTTGGGAGCTTGCATTTTGACAGCATATCCCCTTGTTTTCCTTGATTCCTTTCTTTACAATTGAGCCTATCAAGTGGTCATTAGGTTGAGAAACTGCAAAGGATGCCAGCTGTCTCAACTTTAAACAACCCTTGTGTGTTAATTTTTTTATTTGTCACTTCATTCCCTTAATTGAAAATTTAAACAAAGCATCAAGAGGATCTGATATGCAAGGATGCCAGCTGACTCTACTACACATATCTTAGCCAATATTCACTTTGCTTAAGCCTTCAAGGGAGACAGAGAAGGAAAGAAGAAGAAAGTGAGCAAAATTCAACAATATACATGCATATATGCATTAACTTTGTGTATTTTGTATTAAAACTAAGATCAAACATCAAAAGCATTGTTATTTAGCTAAAATATAGATCCTATGCTATGCTTTATTATAAGCTTCTATATATACACTTTTTATTTGAAAACAATGAAGAAGAAGAGAAAAGAAAGGGATTTGATCATCAAGCTCTCTACCTAAGCACATAGCTCTCTCCTTTATGCTTCAAAACAACAAATTAAAAGAATAAAACAGAAAAAAAAGAAGATCAGAGAAGAAGAGATCAAAACAGTAAAGAAGAACAAGCAAAAACGCAATTTCAATTGAAGTTTATTCACCAAATAAGGTTAATACATTCAATAGCCTTGATTCCAAACTATAATATACCTATCAGATTTGCAGAAAAGAGAAGAAAGCTACAAGCTTTAAACTATGAACTATGAAAGAAGGTAGCCTATAGGAGCTTTGCACAGGATTTCTGTATATTCTCTCTATCTCTTGGTATGTATCTGGTGTGTATGGCATGAGGTTTGGGTGCCTATTTATAGGCTATCCTTGCATTGCTAAGGTGGCTCCATCATGCCCCTCAGCTGTTCGATCATTGGCCTATATTCGCTGTATCATATCCATATGCATTTATATCATAGGATCATGCCACCATGGCTGTATATATGCTATATTACATGTTGCCTTCATCTCGGCCTTTAGTTTGGTCTTGATCATGCTATGTCGCATCTCAACCCTTCATAAACCGGCTATATTCGGTATTGTGTGATAGGCTTGACTATGCACCCCTGGGAAGGAACCTTCCCCATTTGGCATTATCCAGGAGGTGAAGAATGTGTGTCCCATGGGACCACTGACATAGCAACGGCTGTTGAAGAATACTCTCATTGTACTGGTGGTATATCGGGTTCATTACATGCCAACCTAGATTATTGTGCCTTGGTCATGCAGGGGAGGCTACACAACATTGCTTCGGCTCCCTTATTGTGTTCCAGAGCTTATCATACCGCCCTGTGAACCAATTTGATGTGCTTCAGTTATACCCGAGTTGCACCGGGTTGTGTTCTAGCATAGGCCCAATTGAGCATGCATTGATTAAATTAAGGCCTCCATTAGTGTCGCCTTATTCACAAGAGTATAGCTTCAAGCTCCTGGAGCTCAATTTTGCCTATCTCGGCTTCCTCATTTCCCGTCTTCTTCTATTTACCAAGTGCAGTGAAGCATGAACGTAGCCATTAGCATTTGAGAGAAGAGGAATAGAAGGAGGGGTGTTAGCTTTAGAACCGCATAAGTTCTTTCCCAATTCTTCACTCATTCAGGCGGTTTAGAACTCGGGCTTCATATTCAGAGTGGGAGGAGAAGAGGAAGGTGATGACCCGTTATAACCCGTTATGTTTCTCTTATGTTTGATTGGTTTAAGCTATGATCGGGTCCGGTGCATCATGAGCCATATATCGACTTAAAAATAAAAGAAAATTGCCAATATTTTAAGCTATTTTGTGCAATATTTCATAAATCGTAAAAAATAGTAAAAACATTCCAAAAATAGTAAAATTTGGTATTCTATAAGTTCATTATATAACCAATTTATTGATCTATTTAAATTGAAGTTTGAAGTTTGTACAATAGGTTTTTGAGGCCGTAGCATGGATGACCTTATGCTATCCATAGCACTTAAGCCTTACTCTAAAAGTTAAATTTAGAGATATATGATTGTAGACAAACACCTACAAATATTTTCGTCATGTATTTGAGAATCATAAATTAGAGACTTACAAATTTAAATTATTGGATACACAATAAAACATGAATCAAATGTTATTATTTTTTACATGGATAACATATTTATCATAGAGATCATATCTATATTGTCAGGTTTCAAAATTAATTAAATTTAGCTTTTATAGTTGTGAAGATTATCAAAATAAATATTTGTCAAATGATGCATCCACCTTTTTATCATATGAAATCTAGATTGATACTTCTCATAACCCTAAACTAGGATGGCATTGTTTTTGGTCTAGTGGCAAAGAAAACATCGTTGGCGTGAGAGGTTCCATGTTCGAAACTCGAATAAGGGATCCTTGTGCATATTATATAGTTGGACGATTTGACCTCCAACCTGTAAAAAGTAGATTTTATTTTTAAATTTCTCTGTTTTGTGAATTATCTGATTCTAAAATTCAATGTCGGCCGGTAATTTATAGCATCTGAACAAGAAAATAGGTATGTGACTATTTGTTATTGATTTATTAATAAAAAAATACTTTATATGAAATAGTTTCTTTATTTTGCAAATTTTTTTCCTTTAGACTGATCCAGCTAGCGATCTCAAAAGAGAAAGACATGTATTTTAAAGTAGTTATGTATATAAACTTTGATATACATAAAATTTGAAAGGTATAAACATATCCAAAACATAAAGTTTGACATTTGATTTTTTTTTTATGTTATTTAAATGTTCATACGAGGATCTTAATGAAACTTTTTTCAGTTATATAAACATAACAGAAACAGTATATAAAAGCTTATACGTACCTTGTGCTATTTAAAATGACATATACAGGTTATTCACTTTGCTCAAGAAAGCAACTGGTCTCAGAGTACTTTGAAAGGCATATACATGAATCTTGAAATCAAGAAACAACTGGTTCAATTTTCGATTTAAAATTAATTCCAGTCCATGTGCATATACATGTGCTTATACATGAATCTTGCATATCCATGTGCATGTACATAAATCTTGCATATGCCTCAGATAGTTTGACTTCACATTTTTAATCGGTGTTGATGCATTTGCATGGCGCATATATTGGGTGAAGATAAAAAAAGGTATTAATACATGTACAGTCATATTATGAGGTTATATATATTTACCACATGTATATTTTATTTCCTCGTACACATGCTTTCACATGATAATATACTTCTGTCTGTGCCTTGATTGAAGATTTGGCGTATTTCAAATAGATATGGATTGAAGATTGCACAAATTTTCCCAAATATCATGTGCAATTAATAATTTAATTAGAACTATATCGTGACAGCTTGTCAAAGTATCTTCCAATTAAGAATGACTAGCAAAGTCGCTTGTCTAGATAGAAGGAATCCCAGATTTGTCTGTATTTTATATTTCCATAATATGGCTACTCTTTCATGGAAGCTACGAAATGTGGATAAGTTGATAGGCCCCTATAAAATAAAATATTTAATAAGTAATTCAAGACCATGCATGTAATAACCTGATCTGGTTTTAGATCTATGTCAACTGTCAAAATTCATAGACCTAAAAATTAAGGGGTGAGAAAAAGTTATAGATTTTGGTGAGAAAAAAAAAGAAAAGAGATATGCAATTCAGACATTGTATTCTGTTGAACAAATGAAAGAGCTTAGAGAACTAAACAAAAATGGTTAGAAGAATGTGATAAAAATAATAAATTATTTCATAGGTTTGCAGCTAATAGAAAATTCAAGAAAGAATAATTACTATAATTGAAACTGATATCCAGTGATATCCAAAAACATGCTAGTCAGTATTATAAAAATTTACTAGAACAACGAGGGGCTAGATTTGCTTCTATTGACCATACTTACTGGGATGAAATGGATATCCTGCATGGCTTATCAAAAACAGATAGGATTTGAACAACCTTTCACTAAAGCTAAATCTATCTTTGAGTCAAAACTAAAAAATTAAACATAAAGTTTTTATTTTCTCCGTCAAAACTAAAAAAAGTTTTTGAAGAAAAAAAAGTTTAGTGAAAGGTTGTTCAAATCCTATTTGTTTTTGATAAGCCCCTTGTTGTTCAAGTAATTTTTTATAAATACTGAGTAGCATGTTTGTGGATATCTTTGGGTATCAGTTTCAATGCTAGTAATTATTCTATTCTTGAGATTTCTATGAGCTGCAAACCTATGAAGTAATTTAGTATTTTTATCATATTCTTCCAACCAGTTTTGTTTATATCTTAATTTCTGATATTCTTTTTCTAATAGTTAGATATCATCTAATTGGACCCTACTTTTGTACCAAATTTCTAGTTCTTCCTCTGTTAGTTCTGTAAGCTCCTTCATTTAATTTGTTCAAGAGAATGCAATGTCTGCATTGCATACTCATTTAATTTTTATAATGTCTGCATTGCATACCTCTGTTAGTACATATCATAAAAATTTTAAATGTAAACATGGTGCCACATGAGAACATGAGATCAGTTTGCAGTGTTTTGATAAATGATCGCCAATTTAGGTTTCATATTAATTTACTTGTGTCTATTTCATTATTTTCGTATATCCTTCAAACTAAAACAATATTTAGAGGTAGTAAATAAACTGATCTCTGTGTATCATTATTATTATTTTTTTTTTAGAAAGGGCTGGGGTTAACCATCCAACTAGGGGTGGCAAAAAAGCTCGTAGCTCGTGGCTTGATCGTGACTCGCATATGGCTCGCTCGTTACTGGACCAAGCTATTAACGAGCAAGCTCGCTACTAGCTCGGTCCAGAATTAACAAGTTCAAGTTGGGACCTAGCTAGCTTGCTCGCCAGCTCGCGAGCTAACTCGACTAGGCATCAATTTGTGAATTTGTTTGAATTTGAGTGCATTTTATACTGCCAAGCTCAGTCCAGCTCGGTCCAAAATGTTTGTAGAATTTATTTTCTTCTTAAAACGAGGTCCAGCCAGTCCTAGTGAGTCAGCTCGTTAGCTCGCGAGCTAGCTCGGACTTGCTCGTCACGATTTTGAGCTAATATTTTAGCTCGGAAGCTATAGGTCCAACTCGCTCGGCTGTAGCTCGGAACGAGCCATCTCATTGACACTCCTACATCCAACACCTAGAGTCCATGCGTAAGGTACGAATCAAATGGAGACAATTTCATATTCATACGCACATAAAATTAGTTTTATTGTTCATAAACATTTGTCTTATTATTGATACCTTACTCTTAAACATTGCGTTTTGGTTTTAATCATATTCTATTCTTCCTTGTTAAGATAGTATATGGATAGCAAAAGAAACAACGGATATATAATATCAAATAAATTAATATAATATATATAATTTAATTAAAATCATAACAAATAAATAAATATATTAAATTAACCATGTACAAAATATTATAAAATTTGAAATAATATTTATATACTTAAATTATTAATCAAATATAACAATATAAAATTTTGTCATAAATTACTAACTAAAAATAAATAAAAAATGTTGGATAAATTAATTTTTCATAAATTACTTAAAAGTATGTAAATTGTTGTACAAATCAATCTAATCATAATAACAAAACATAATATAGCCATATCGATGAATAAAAATTATCACATATAACTTAATATTTAAATATTGTACCCCTATAGGTAACGAGTATGAAATGGCTCTTACTCATGGCCATACCCGATTTTTTTTGCAAAGTGGATAACCACCTGTTTCATTACGAAACAAAAGTCCATACAAAATTATGCAAAGTACCAAAAACAAATTATTACAAGCTAGTGGAATAACATCCAACTAGCACCAAAATCTACAAAACCAAGTAATAGAAGAAAACCACTAATATCAATCACTAAGTACTATCACACTAGGAGAAGAGAAGAAGCTAGTATCAACTAAAGACCACTCAGGAGACAGCAAGCCAGCTGCCTCATCAATGGCCCTGGATAAATCTGTATCAGTCGACCCGTCGAACCCAAGAGTAGGGTCCACACCAAAATCCATGAGAACTGTCAGGGAGCTTAGCTGAGTTAAAGGAGAAACATCAAAAGACAAAATCAATGATAATTTAAAATATGAATCATTTCAACGAGTCTTACACCAATAAGAAGTCAAAGCAATTATAGAAGATGCTACTGAACTAATAGATGGTACTGGTATATTTTGAAAACAAATTTTATTTCTGGTCAACCATACAATCCATAAAGTAGTGGCCATAATTAACTCAATCAATAATGAATCATTAAGAGGAATCCAATAGTCAAAGTGCCAAAGATTAGAAACCTGAGTACAGTTAAAAACAAAATTGTTGTGATTACCAATACAAGACTACAAAGTAGAAATAAACAGACAAGTAATAAAAATGTGATTGACTGTTCAAGGAGCACCACAAAATGGACAATCTATATTACCCTGCCAACCCCCAGTACGTAAATTACATTTAGCCCAAAGGAATCGTTAGCCCAAATGAATCGTTTTCTAATAATGTCGATCTTATTCCTAATAGTGACAGGTAATCTATAAATTGAAAGCATGACTGAATTTAACAATGTAACTCTACCACCTAATGACAATAATAAACATTTCCAAGATTGTAATCATTTTTCAATTTTGTCAACGAGAGGGTACCAATCATTTAAATTTAACTTCTTCCAATGAAAAGGAACTCCTAAGTACATAATGGGTAAAGAACCAATTTTACAATTTATCTGGCTAACTAAACAAGAGGTTTCCTGAGCAAAAATATTTAAAGGAACAAGTTCACTCTTTTCAAAATTTATTTTTAAACCCGATAGACTTTCAAAGCCTAATATGAAATGGCTCTTACTTGTATCCATACCCGATAAGTTAATGATTTTTTTTTCTTACCATACCAGTCTTATAAAATGCAAGTAAACGGTTAAAATGATATCATTGACATCTCTACCAACACCTAATATCCACAAGGGATCGATAGCCTGGTTTGGAACCTTCGACCTTCGAGACAACGAGTATTGTCTTTTACCGCTAGAACAAAGGCAGGTCCTTCAGCTTAGCTCTGTATATTATTTGTTGTATCATAAAAATCATGATTTGTTGCCGTAACCATGCTAGTAAGTAGTGATACATGCATAATTAATTTCTAGAGATGAGATTTACTAGTATAGAACAACACATAAAATGGTTAAAATTCAGAAATAATTCTTCGACCGTTATATAACAGTAGAGCCATCACTCGGTTATGGACCAACGGATACAAGTTTCACCAACATTCACTCAGTTGATATTGCCAGCTTAATTTCCAACTTCTGCAGTTATCGGTGTCCAATTTATGACAACAAAATATCATATTAGTCAGCTCGAAAGATGGATGGCACTGATAGTGTTATGATCCATCCTAAGCAAATTGATCATCCGTTGTGCATTTTTTTTAATGCTATAAACAAATTGGTTATGAGGGTCATTTGAAAAAAAAGACAATATTTGAAGAAAAATGAGAAATATAATCTATACGTTGCTCAAAGTTTATTATTATATTATCTTCCAATTCATACATGCATATTTCATATGTGAATCTTTTTTGATTTAAAGAACTTTAAGTATTTTGGTTGTATAGTTCAAAAGTGAATAAATATATGCATCAGAAATTCAATTACTTATAATTCATCACTTGGTACGATATAAAAATTATTGGAATATCACTAATACAATCAAATTATAGAAATATGCAACAACAAAACGCAGATGCTTAATTCTTTTCGAGAAGTCGTGACTTCTCCCGTCGCTTTTAGAAATTCTGCGTGATTAATTAGTTTAAGCCATATCTTCTCTTTTCCAATGAATGAAAAGCCATCTCCTTTATGAGGAGGGATCGAATTACACCATTTCATGGTGAAACATATTGACACCATATATTTATTTGTCATTTTTGTAATTTTAAAGTCTAAACAGTCGATTCAAATTGTTCAACATGATATCTATATTAAACTGTGCTTGGATACCAAATTTTGCATTTTTTGGAATTTTTTTAGTATTTATTAAGATGTATACAAAACTGCTCTTTTGAGACAATTCTAGACTATTGAAAAACAATGATTTTCAAAAATTCTAAATAAATACTAAAATAATTCCAAAAAAATATAAAATTTGATCTCCAAGTACATTTTAATATGGAGACCATATTGAACGGTTCGGATAGACTATTCAGATTTTATAATGGAAAAAATGACTTATAAAAATATGGTGTCAAGATGTGCCACCATAAAATGGTGTAATTACGTCTCATTTGGACTCTTTCTCGATAATAATATTTTAATAATATTTAATTGAGAAATATTCCGTGATATCATAAAACATGCCGTGGGTGATGTAACAATTCATGTGTTCATTCAATAATTTAACTAACCAATACTTCAACAACTAATCTAGCTTCCTATCACATACAACCTACGCGGAATATCAAACTAGAAGAATACAGCAACTATATCTGCGATGATAAAAATTGACTATTACTAAGGGTTAATTAAATCTGTTAACGTTTGACTTTTATCATATTATAGAAGGTAGCTTTCTTGGAGTGTCTGTGTGAACCTTATTTTTAGGTTCTTCGGATTCTTCCAAAACTAAAATATTCCGGTCTTTCTTTTATATTATTAATAGAAAATTAAAATTTGTGGCTGCATGTGGCAGGAATCGTATTCTTTGCAGAGTTCTGTGGTTCTTTTAATCAGATCCGTTAGTTTTGATTGGACGGATTAGAGCAGATCTTGGGAATTTTGGAAATTTTGTTTTTTCTTTTCAATTCGGACAAGATCTGATCTGATCTATCTGATCAAAACAAACAGATCAGATTAAAAAAACTGCAAAACTCCGCACCTTTTAACTCTGCAGAAAATACGATTCCGCATGTGGCGCCATGTTCTCATTTGTGGATATCTCTGCACACCCATCTGGTGTGTTTTCCAAAATAAACTTTCTCATGCAAAAGCGTAAACTGGGCCGATTGGGCCGGATCAAGCATGAGGTCCCAGCTATATATGATATGTTTATTTATTTAAAAAATTATCCGTGATCTGTACAGAAATTTTATATTTCCATAATATTGTTCTTTCATGGAAGCAACGAAATATGGATAAGTTGAATAGGCCCCTATAAAATAAAATATTAAGTAATTCAAGACCATGTAATAACCTGATCTGGTTTTAGATCTATGTAAACTGTCAAAATTCATAGACCTAAAAATTACGGGGTGAGAAAAAGTTATTTTAGTGAGAAAAAAAAAGAAATATGCAATTCAGACATTGCATTATGTTGAACAAATGAATGAGCTTAGAGAACTAAACAAAAATAGTTAGAAGAATGTGATAAAAATACTAAATTATTTCATAGGTTTGCAGCTAATAAAAAATTCAAGAAAAGAATAATTACTAGAATTGAAACTGGTATCCAAAGATAACCAAAAACATGCTAGTCAGTATTATAAAAATTTACTAGAACAACAAGGGGCTTTGACCATACTTACTGCCAGGGATGGACCTAGGATTTTTGTTGGGGGGGGGGGGGGGGGATATCGAATCAGATTCAAATCCATTAACTAATTAAGTACTTAATAAAAAATAATACTTTAATTTATACTTTTCAATACCCTAACTTATAATTTATGATTTTTAATCAATAATACTAATTATTAATTATAATTGAAGAAATTTATTTTAATTTTAATCCTAAATTTAACCCGAACTACAAATTAAACATCCAACAGGAGGCAAAAAAATTTTCAAGAAAGGATAGAGTCGATCGAAATGTTCCGTTCTCCACTAAAACGCAAAATTCAGAGCGGAATGCACATGAGTCGGCCCCTGCTTACTGGGATGAAATGGATATCCTGCATGGCTTATAAAAAACAGATAGGATTTGAACAACTCGTGCTGTGACCTCATGCTTTATATCCTGCATGGCTTATCATATATAGCTGTGACCTCATGCTTGATCCGGCCCCATCGGCCCAATTTACGCGTTTGTAATTTGAAAACATACACGAGATGAGTTTGCAGAGATATCGACAAATGAGTACATGGTGCCACATGCAGCCAAAAATAATGTTTCTATTATCACATTTAAAATACTATGAACGGAATATTTTAGTTTTGATGAACCGAAAAAATAAGATTCACACCAACAGCTCAAGAAAGCTAGCGCTCTATCACATGCCAAAACTCAAACGTTAACAGCTTTAATTAACACCGACATTATATATACAAAAACTTCTATAATTTTTTTTATCAAATAATTAAATGTTAGATGTATACTCAAATATTAGAATGCCGTGTTTATCAAATATGAATCAATTTAAAATTTGATGGGTTATTCATAGTTAATTATTAGAAGTACCATTAAAATTTTATATTATTTAATAAAACACTAAATATATTTTTAAATCGACTCAAATTTCGTACACGCACTATATAAGCAATTTGGTTCACATTTATAATTAAAAAATTTTATTTGAAATAACGTTTCTCATATATATATGCTATAAAGTTGGATGTATCTAACTTAGATGTATACTATAAAGTTGGGTTATTCATAGTTAATTATTAGAAGTACCATTAAAATTTTATATTATTTAATAAAACACTAAATATATCTTTAAATTGACTCAAATTTCGTACACGCACTATATAAGCAATTTGGTTCACATTTATAATTAAAATTTTTTATTTGAAATAACGTTTCTCATATATATATGCTATAAAGTTGGATGTATCTAACTTAGATGTATACTATAATTAATTATTCATTTTTTAGAATGACAAGGGGATCAAATCTCTTAAATCATTCCAGTGAGAGAATAATGTCTGAATCCTTAATTCTTATTGAGAATAATGCTTGAATCATTATACAAGACATGATTTTCCTCATTGCATAAATTTTTGAATTATGATAACTTAATATATAGGATTACTGATTGTCCAGGTACAAAGACAAGACTACAAGAATATGTCACTATTCGTGAGCTTAAAAGTGCTTAATATATCGGTATTGTCGTTGATATTCTCGTCGTAATAACAATTTCTATCAGCTTAGCCTCGGTAATAATTATTTTTTTATCCTCGCAGATAGTGGTAAATTCATATATTATGTGTAATTTTTATAAACATATAATTAAAAATAAAAAAGCATACATACCATTAATCTATGGAATTGGCTTACCAAGCCTCTTTGTTAGCTAAGCTCCAAAATCTATGGAATTGGCTTCAAACCATTAATCTAAACTGTTAAAATTGATCTACTTCACACGTGATGAGTTTTCATGCAAAATTTTTAAATTTTGAATTAATTTAGTATAAAATCAAGCAATAAAAAATATTCAAGAAAATGAATGCATTAAAATTAAATTATAAATCTTTTAATTTTGAAGGTTTGAATTTATACTAAATTAATACAAATATTTAAATAGTTTGTATGAAAACTCATCACACGTGAGATAATTTGATTTCAACTGTTCGGATTTGTGATTGGAAATCAATTTCATTGGTTTTGAAGCTAAACTCACTGAGAAACTTAGTGAGACTAAGAACACTCTAGTTCTACGTACTCTTTAAATTGAATCATAAAGGATACATATTGCACACTAAAGCATTAATTTATATTGAATAAAAAAGTATGTAGACCTTTTTACCAAAATAATACATAAACTGAACAATGAAACAAATAGACTTAATAATATATAAGTTATTTAAACTGAATCCAAAAACACACGGATACCATATATGGTTAAAAAAATTAAAATCTTAATCTTAATCATAAAGCTCAATTTTTGTACATATCAACGGAAATTCGTTGAAACTATTTCAGACTCTGGCGTAAGTTGCAATCTATATTCAAGGAGGTTGCAATTTATATTTTCTTTATTTTTTTTCTTTTGTCATGACTTCAAGAAGCTGAATCTCTCATCTCTAGAGTGAGGGATTGAACTATGAATCATTTAATAATATTTTGATTTTGTTTATGTTTTATTATGTGAATTTTTATTACACTTTAATTTCTTTTTAATCCTATTGAAGCATATATAGTTCAGTCTACTATATGCCAATGACTTCTAAATACCAATGGAGGAGATCCGATAGATCCTTGTGTAAGAAGGATAGATGTAAGTAGCTTGAACTCGGGCTAACGAGGCTTGGCAGCAGTTCAAATTAAGACTAGGGTTAGAACCTAGAGGGACTCCCTTGGCGGAGTAGGATAGAAAGCATCTTAGGTTAGGTTTACTTAGCCGGAATCACAATAGAAATTGCATAGAGATTTGGGATATTTCAATTATGGGATAGTATTAGGAAAAAATATAATTCCGTACTTAAATACTTTAGTCTTGGTAGCCCAAATGCCAATCAAAATATTGGAAAATCTAAACACAACACATAACAGAACACTGCGGTGCCCTGTGGGTAGTGACAGTGCCGCATGCGGGGTCACTTGCAGGTAATATCTAGGTCGCATGCAGTAGTGACAGTGCCATATGCGGGTTAGATTGGTGGCTGAACATATTATTATATTAGACTCATAGGACAACCTGAACCCTAGAGAATCCCTGTTACTCTACCGATCACCTGTAGTAGTGCCACCGCAATACACCTTGCTACAACGTCGGTTGTATTTTTATTCGCTTTAACTAATTAATAACTTCAAGATCACACACAAACAAACCCTAATTAACAACAACCCGACCTAGACTAAGTAAAATTGTTAGATCTGAATACACTATCCCTATGGATCGATACCCCGATAATACAACGTGATAGGATTGTATACTTGCCATCTGAGTCAAAAATGGAATCAATGTTAAAATACATAGTCTACTATACTGAAACTTTGTGCACTACTGCTTTCGGTGCGTCACTCTTATGCAACGAAGGTAATGATTTGGCGTGGTGATTGTCGTGTCTCCGCTACCCTGACAATTCTATGAGAAGAGACTCATATATCTGTCACCAGCGGAATTGGCCCAGCCGGCCTCAGCTTTTTGAGTTTATTTTGCACATCATATCTCCAACAACAATCATGCTCATGAGCCTCTCCTTCATAGTAGCAACTGAAGCAATAGATTGATCCTCTGACACACTACGTAGTACAGTTGAAGCATCATCTCTGACAATAATTAGTTATGCACTTTGTTATTTAGTATATGTTTTTTTTTACTATAAAAATGTTAATCATATTATTTTTATTTATATGTTTTGTTATTTAGTTAATAATTGAATTTGTTTGAAAATATATTCGTGTTTTTAAATTATCTTCTTTCAATTTATATTATAAAAAAATAATTTAGTTGGAAGTTGATTGTACATTTGTTTTTTTTAGTTTTTTTTATTAGTAATATGATTGCATATGTGTGAAAAGAATGAGTTTTGATGTTTTATTTGTAAAATATAATGAAATTAATTTGTATATTAGTATTATTCGTTATTCACCCACTACCGTTTCATTACCTAATAATTTTAACGGGTATGAGCATGGAATGGTAAAGTAAATTCTTAATGGGTAAGAGGAGTGTATGGGTAAGGTCAATTCTTAGTGGGTATGGTTATGAAAATGCTTCCACCCTATCCGTATCATACGCATTAACACCCCTACCCAAAAGGACCAATCATTTGTGAATATTAAATAGTTGGGTGGCTTGACCTCCAACCATTATTCAAAAAATAAATTATAAGTTGATAGATTTGTGTGTGATTTTATTCTTTTGATTATTCCGTAAGTTGTGCATTTAGCAATACATATGGTTCATTTAAAAAAGTGCTTAAGGTGTCGACCAGTGATGAGAACTGGTAGTCTTGTCTTGTAACTCGCCGGCCTGCACCTATTCAAGTTTTATAAATATATATATACTTAAATAGCCCCTTGCCTCTTCTTATTTTCATTAAATAGTCCCTTGCCTCTTGTTATAAATACTCCCCTTGCCTCTTGTTATATATACTTAAACAGTCTAGTCTTGTTAACTAGCCCCTTGCCGGCCTTGCTTGATTGACTCTTCTTTCTCTAACTCCATAACCATGAGGAACCAACCAACATTCACGATCTTTAACAGAGCTGATGGGAACTACTGTCTTGCCATCCGTGGTCGCAAAATTGTGCTCACTCTCCACAACCCATTAGATCCCTACCAGGTTAGCTAGCTAGCTGATAATTATATTGGACCTGTCTCCATGTTTCAATACACATTGATTTGGATCAATCTGATTTTATTTCATATGTGGGAGCAGCAATGGTTCAGGAAGGATGCTGCGTTCAAGGACGAGGAGGGTCAACCCGCTTTCGCACTAGTCAACAAAGCCACTAACGAAGCAATGATGCACAACGGAACAGTTGGTCCTGTGAGTCTTTGGTTTTAAGTTATATATATATGTATATATAAATATAGAGTGATGCTACGATGCATATCTCTATTCTTAAGGTTCAAATAGTCAATCCGAACTTCTCAACATGATCTTTATATTGAAATGTGTCTAGTGACCAGATTCTGAATTTATTATTATTATTTTATTTAATGAAAAGTTGTGATTTTCAAAAATTCTAAAAAAAATAGTAAAAAAATTAAAAAAAATGTAAAATTTGGTGTCCAAGCACGTATTAATATGAAGATCATGTTGGAAGTTTCGAATTCACTATTTGAACTTTTATTGTTCAATTAATTTACTTTTTTTTTCCCAACCTAGCCGAGTCTGGTTCGGTACGAAGCGGGTTTGCAGGACAAATCATTGCTTTGGACTGATTCCAAGAATGAAGTTCAGGGTTTTAGATTCCTCCGTAGGGCCAGTCTAATCTCCTACCACATCACAGCCAACAACCACGAAATCAATGATGGCAGAATGGTAGACCTTTCGCGTGCAACCCACATTAGCGAATGGTGGGCGTTTGCACTAGCTAACAGTACGAACGAGCAGGAAACTACCCAGCAGACTGTCACCATCTCATGCCGGAGGAAAAATGGCTTTAATCTTACTATTGGTGATGACACTGTTATGTTGGCTATGTCTGATTCCAAAGATACAAAACAGGTGAGTGATATACCTCCTCTATTAGTCACTTTTATTATATCTTTATAAATATTGCTACATTTTATCTTACATATATATATATATGTTACATTTGTAGATATGGATCAAGGAATATTGGTATGGCAAGCAAGTGAAATATGAAGTAAATCGACAGGCCTTTGCATTGGTTAACAAAGCCACAGGCAAAGCAATTAAGCATCCTGTTGGCCCTGGATATCTAGTAGGCATCCACTTAGCTACATACATACGTCCTTTACAAAAGAAAATTCCAATATTTTCGTTGCAATTGTATCAATATATTGACAGCTTTGTCAAATAGGTCCAGTTGGTGCCGTTCAACCCAAACAAGTTGGATACATCCCTCCTATGGACAGAGAGTGACAGCAAGGAACTTGGCTTCCGAGAAATAAGAATGCCGACCAACAAAGAGGCTGTCTTTCATGCATTGTATGTGAATGAACCAGACTCTAACAAGGCACTGCTAGCATTATGGACAAAGAATGGTAGCAATGATCAACAATGGAAGTTTCAAGAATTTGTAGAACAGGTCAGATAACGTACTTTTCAAAACATCTCTATAAACTTTTCTTTCAATTAAGCCTCATCTCAAAAAATAAGTTTCTCCTTCAATTCTTCAATTTGTCGTTTGTTTCTAAGGGAAAATTTCTAGTGTACCCATACAAACTTTCAAAATAGCAAATTTCCCATTAAAACGCCATAATATCCAATATCCCCATCCAAGTTTAATATTATTTCCCATTAAAACGCCTTTTAAAACTTGCTTCTAGTGTAAAAGAAAGAACTAGTTTTGAAGCTCAAGACTTAAATACATATTTAATCATTTTTGTTTTACACCAGCTATTGTCGAATTGTTGGCTTCTGTCATTGGTGTGTAAATGTCTAGATGCATTTGATTTAATTTGGGTGATTATTAATTTTGTTTGTTTGTTTATGATACTGAAATCGGTGACTTTGTTTTGTATCTGTTAATTGTTATCACTTGGGTTTAATTTGAACCTTTTTCCTTAATAACGATCCTAACCTCTGATTCTGTCACCTTTGTTGAATTTTTGAACTAATATATAGGTTCTTTAAACTCCTGATCTTAATTTTTACTCTGATTTTGATCCAAGTCCAGCTAGCGTTGATCTTTCTGATCCAAATTCTGCTTTAGTCTGTTGTTACCTTCCCCAATAGATAAATTAATAAGAGACAAAAGTCACTCAATAACCCCGAAGTGGAGGCAATACCAGCTAGCGTTGACATTCTTTAATACTCACCACTTACAGGAAGCACACCCAAACTGGAAGATAGAAAAAATAAAATATTAAGATAATTAGAGGGTAAATTTGTCAATTTAAATATTAAAATAACTAAATAAAATGTTAAATAAAAAAAGGGGATAAAAGAAGTAATATTAAGTTTGGATAGAGATACAGGATATTATGGAGTTTTAATGGAAAAATTGGCTATTTTGAATTCTTGGTAGTGGCTACAAAGTCTTGGTAGTGGGATAAAAGAAGTAAATGTATGGGTACATTTAATTTTTTCTCTCTTTTTAATAAAATCTTGGTAGTGGCTACAAAGTTTGAATTCTTTAATTTGTCTTCGATTTTATTGTACTGTTCTATTCTCCCCATGATCGATTGCAATAAACGATCTTATCTAGCTAATTGGATTGTTGAATTTGATTTTTTTGAAATTTAATTGTGCGAAATATTGATCTGTTAGGCGATGGATCCGGTGGAGAGATTAACAACCGGATTTAAGCAGTTCAAGACGGAGGTGTACGAGTGAGTTATCTCCATAATTGTCATATTCCATTTATTTATTTATTTTTTCTTTGGGAAGCTGATTTTACATTTTTTTTTTCTCTCTTTTTATTTCTTTTGTGGTATTTGTCTTTAATGTCAATTATGATCTTTCCAATTTCTGAAATTTCATAGCAAGAAGCCAGAGTTGTTTGGTCCCCTCAAGGATACACAGATGCCCAAGGTATGATTTGTAGTTTTTTGTTTTTAAAGTTCTTTCAGATTATCTTTTACACAGATTTTCTTTCCAGTTTCCGCCCCTCAAATTTACATCAACACAACGCTCCACATAACAGCTCCTATGAACTCACAGATGAAATTTTCATGATTTTTTATTAATCGTCTTAGAATAATTAATATATATCTTAGTATTGATGAGTAGGGTTAAAATACCACATTGGTTTTGTGCCCGTCATGTCTCAACATCGTTATTTCTATTTTCAAAGTTTAAACAATCAAATCCGAACTGCTCAATATAATTTTCATATTAAAATGTGTTTGGATACAAAATTTTATATGTTTTGAAATTTTTTTGCTATTTTTTAAGATAGGTAAAAAATCACTGTTTTTAGAAGATTATAAACCATTCAAAAATAGTGATTTTGTACCTCTCTAAACAATTAATAGATAATTTCTAAAAATCATAAAATTTGTTATCCATGCACATTTTAGTTTGAAAATCTTGTAGAACAATGACACTAATATATATATATATATGTATGTATGTATGTATGTATGTATGTATGTATGTATGTATGTATATGTACGTCTCGCTCGTCCAAATAAATTAAAGGTGCAATGTGTCTGCTTTTTGTGTTGCAGTTTATGGTGTTTTCCTGTTCCGACTCACGTGTTTCCCCCTCAATCACACTCGGGTTGCAGCCCGGAGATGCCTTCACCGTTCGCAACATTGCCAACATGGTCCCTCCCTTTGACAAGGTAATCTTTAATTAGAAGATGGAGGAAATTTTTATGGAAGCTTAATTTCCTTTTAATTAATTCCATTCAATGAATTGATCTTTTAATTTTTATGCTTTGAATGTAGACCAAATACACCGGTGAAGGGTCAGCGATTGAGTATGCTGTTATGCACCTCGAGGTAATTAATTAAGACCATAGAGTTATATATGTTGCTAATTAAGCAGCAATCATTTAATTAGGCGTCATAAAAAAAGTTTTCGCTTTGATTGTAGTTAATATTTTGATGATAGAGTCCAAGTAAAACATCATATATATAAGTGGAAGGTCCAATGGATAAACCAAACCAATGTTCTTGATTGTTTTCTAGCTAAACATTATTTAATCGTTTAGGTGAAGAACATAGTGGTGGTTGGACATAGCAAGTGTGGTGGAATTCATGCGCTAATGAAATATGATGGAACCAACAGCACGTAAGTTTGCAACCAAATTACATAAATATTGTTGTTATTTTCACAATATATATATAAATATAGGGATGGGCTAAGGTGAGTTGCGAAGTAAGATATCATTTTTACTTCACGTTCATAATTTTATTTTAAAAATTCAAACAACCGATTCAAACAGCTCAACATGTTCTTCATATTGAAATGTGCTTGGAGACCAAATTTTACATTTTTTTTGAATTTTTTTTTACTATTTATTAAGCCACTTTGAAAATCACTAATCCAATGGTCCAGGAAATTTTACTATTTTTTACTGTTCACCCGGATCAGCGATTTTCAAAGTTGCTTAATAAATAGTAAAGAAATTCCAAAAAATGTAAAATTTAGTCTCCAAGCACATTTCAATATGGAGAAAATGTTGAGCAGTTTAGATTGGTTATTTGAATTTTCAAATTGAAATACGAGCGTGAAGTAAAACGTTATTTTACTTTGCAACTGACCATAGCCCATCCTATAGGCTAGAGGATCTTCGCTAGGGGATCTGCGGATACGCTGGATCTTGGCTAGAGGATCTATAGTAGAGAGAGCTTGCACTGCCAGCTATATTTTGTTAGATTTAATATCTCTTCATAACAACTTAATAAGCCAATGTTTTGACAACTGCGTGCAGTATGTTTACATCTTGCAAGATGTGGGAATATTGGGCCTCTCATCCATATATAAATATGTGGGAATATTGACAAACTTTTCTTTTGTCTTCTGATTATAAATAAAAAATAAACAGTGTGTTCATTAAGGATTGGGTGAAGATAGGCTTCCCTGCTAGAAAAAAGGTTCTAGCTGAACACAGCTCGAAGACCTTTGATAAGCAATGCACCATCTGTGAAAAGGTTTATTTTGTACTTCCAGATTTTTCTTTTCTACCCTTTAAAACAACAACAACAAAAAAAAGTTGGGTTGATTAACCCGCCCTCACCCTAAAATAAATATAGTAAATAAATAAATGAAATGAATTTGTAACTTGCATGTGCTGATGATATGCCATTTTAAGTTATTTTCATAGGTTGCATTATATATACATAACTGATAATTTAATTAAAATTGATTACTACATTATGATGTGTAACTATTTTGATTGTAATTTGAAAAACATAATTGCTGTATGTAAAAAAAAAAAAAAAACTTTGAAAATTTACAATAATAATCATAATAACATGACCAACAATTAATAATAGCTACAAAATACAATAACACTAAAAGTAAAGTATAAAAAAAATTCAGGAAGCTGTGAAGGTATCACTAGAGAACCTCAAGACGTACCCGTTTGTGATGGAAAGGTGGAAGAAGGGAACCCTCAAATTATTTGGCGCGCACTACGACTTCATCAATGGCACGTTTGAGATGTTGTGATTGATCATACCTCATCTCTACTGCTCCATGGAGCATATTTATTTGATCTTAAATAAGTACCTAAAGTATTAATTAATATACTTGAGATGTAATTGTAGTGGCATTTTCATTATCTGATATTGTATTGTATGATGCATTTTTGATCGATTTCTGATCAATTAATGACATCAGTTATCTTGGTTAATTAATGCAATGCAAATAAACTTTTCTTATAATTGCTTTATGGTTCTCGCTGAAGTTATTTTTTTCATTTTTTTCTGATCTTAATTTCATATAGGAAATATTAACTAGCTAGTTAATATCTGAATGCGCCATATAGTCTGGCCCAGAATAATTATTTTTGTAATCTTTTTTTCGTTCAAATATGTTTTTGGATATTTGAAATCAAGAAACATCTGATTCAATTTTCGATTCAAAATTAATTCCAGTCCATGTGCATATACATGAATCCTTGCATATGCGTCAGATAGTTTGACTTCACATTTTGAATCGGTGTTGATGCATTTGCATGGTGCATATATTGGGTGAAGGTAAAAAAGGTATTAATATATGTACAGTCATATTATGTGGTTATATATATTAATTTACCACATATTTTATTTCTTCGTACACATGCTTTCACATGATCATAATATACTTCAGTCTGTGCCTTGATTGAAGATTCAGTAATTGGCGTATTTCAAATAGATATGGATTGAAGATTGCACAAATTTTCCCAAATATCATGTGCAATTAATAATTTAATTAGAACTATATCGTGACAGCTTGTCAAAGTATCTTCCAATTAAGAATGACTAGCAAAGTCGCTTGTCTAGATAGAAGGAATCCCAGATTTGTCTGTATTCTAAATACTTGTCAGTATTTTATATTTCCATAATATTGCTCTTTCATGGAAGCAACGAAATGTGGATAAGTTGAATAGGCCCCTATAAAATAAAATATTCAATAAGTAATTCAAGACCATGTAATAACCTGATCTGGTATTAAATCTTTGTAAACTGTCAAAATTCATAGACCTAAAAATTAAGGGGTGAGAAAAAGTTATTTTGGTGAGGAAAAAAAAAAAAGAGGTATGCAATTCAGACATTGCATTCTGTTGAACAAATGAAAGTGCTTAGAGAACTAAACAAAAATGGTTAGAAGAATGTGAAAAATAAATAAATTATTTCATAGGTTTGTAGCTATTAGAAAATTCAAGAAAGAATAATTACTAGAATTGAAACTGATATCCAAAAGTTATC